>CM042152.1:97303553-97541053 GCA_023376005.1 Doryteuthis pealeii
AAAGTATCATATACAGAAAATGCATTTTAATGGATGTTGTAATATAAATTTCTAATCAAAACAAAACTTTTACAGATTAAAGAGGAAAAGGCTGTTAATTTCAAATAATGCTAAGTTTGTATATCTGTACTATAGAATATATATTTTAATGATTTGTTCATGTAGTTTTGTGCATGAACATTGAGAGCTGATGCTCTGCTACTGCTGAAAGTTTGAGATAAGGATTATAAAAAAGGATCCAGACTGCCGAATTTCATTTGTTAAAAATTAAGCCTACTTTTTGTAATTAGCGAATTTCCTTTCCATTTGCTTTCAAATTTTCCATATCAACTTGAAATTTAATCTCTCAAAATTCCATATGTAATAAAAATTACTTTATTCAAATTTAATTTCACTCTTTACAAATATTTTAGATTAATCTCCAAAGTTAATGCTAAGGAGAGTAAGGTTTTATTTGGTGCTCATGTCCTGATGGTTTAAATGTATTAAATGATTTAATGAATGTTGTTTCTGCTCATTAAAAAAAATTTGGACTAGTCCATATATATATATATATATATTTAAATATATTGTCTTACTAATTTACTGATTCGTTTTTTGTTTTTTTTCTTCTCCTTTCATAGCTCCGGGATCAGGTAAGCGGCCACTCCTATTACGAAGCAAGAATAACGTGCAATTGATTTAAGGAAGAAGATAAGATTTCATCATGTGGTTTTACTGTTTTGTCTTCTAATAATTGCAAATAGATGGATTTAAAAAAAAAAAAAATTTCTGTGTGTGTATGTGGTATGCTCTATCCTGTAAATTTTCAAGCTTAGAGAGCTATATATTTAAGTGTTCTAATGCTGTAATTTGAGTTAATGGTTGGCTTTTATTTTAAAAGAAAAAGGTAAGTGTTAAAAAAAATAGTCCAGCATTTAAATTGTAAATTAGTTTCATTGTGCTCTAATCTTGAAAATCTTATCTAAACTTTTCTTGTATATGAAAACTAATTAGGTTTCCTATAATTCTATTTTTAATACTTAAATCTGATAAATTTTTAACACCAAAAAAACTTTATCACAAAATTAAAATAAAACAGTTTAAGCATGGATCCAGCTATAGATTAGTTCCCATTTTTTCAATACCTAAGATAATGGATTATTCTTTAATTATTGCTGTAATAGGTACAATGTTAAAAGGTGACCCCCCCCCCCCCCAGTATTTTGGGTTTGGTCTACTGCCCAGTGCATTATCATAATTAGATAAACATTTTTTTCTTGTTGCTTGGCAATCAACGAGCACTTTGATTTTCAAACTAATTTTATGAAAAATAATATCAGTAATTACTTTGTCTTAGTTTTTGTTCACAAAAGGTTCATTTAAATTGGATGCTGCCTGTGTGGGGTGGGGGAACTAAAAAAGATAATAGTTACCAAGTGTGTATATCTAAATTAATATACTAGCCTTAGTTATTTTGCTTTCAGTTCTTACCTCTGTAACCATTCTCTATTTCTCTTGGGATAAGTGTTATTAATGATTTTGTATGATAATTTTTTATTTTTTTTTATTACAAGAAACATCTGCTTCACTTTAAATTCAGATGAATTAACTTGGATATATTTAGCTTTCAATATAACTATTGAATATGTGATGCTTCCCTCCCTTTATTCCTTTAAATTACATTGCTGGCTGTTTTTGCTCTTGCTCTTTGCCTATTTGTGCTTTTAAATGTTTGTTTAAAAAAAATAATTAATACTTTAAAAAGTAATATCATTCCGCTTGGTGATACTCTATATTTACACTTCATCTGGTGCGGCAGTCTTGGTATTTAGAAAATGTGTTCTGGCCACCTGTATCCTCTACTTGGCTTCTGTTATCTAGCTATTAGGTGGTAAAATACTTGTAACAGTTTTGAAGTTTAATACTGGAAACTCCTGAGCTCTTTTCCTTCATATTTCCTCTTATATAATGTGACTGCTTAAAGGGAGCAGCTTAAACAAAATAATTGATTTGTGTCACAAAGTTCTGGGGATATGTATGGTAATATAAATCAGCATTTTTGGATTTTCAACTTGTTTAAAACATTTTGCTGCTTGTCATGATTACTCCACTATTGATTTATTGACTGCAGTCAGCTGTCCAAGAAACAAAGAAAAATATTTTAAAAAAATTTTTTTTTTTTTTTTTATACATAAGCTGATGGAATTAACAGTTAATGGTGGGTTTTAATATTGGATAGTTTAGAAATTTCACATGGGAATTGTTTTGATGTTACAAACCCAGTTCGTTTTTTACTTTATTCTTTAGAATTGAATATGTATTAAATCTGGAAGATTGTCACAAAGTTAAAACTTTTTCAATAAAATTAATAAATGTTAAGTAGAAGTTGTAATGAGAACTTACAACTTAAGTAAAAATTGAAACCCACATTAATCACATACTTTAACATTGTACTTAAAAAACAAAAAAAAACAAAAAAAAAGTCAGTTTGAAATCCAGTTTCAAATGCAAGTTCTAAAGATATTTGATTACATTATTATATTGAAATGTTTGCTACTTTAGATTCCAGGTGTTGTGTGGTTTACTTTTTTTTTGTATTCTTCAATCTGAAACACTTTCACAAGGAAAGCTTTTAACATTTCCATATTTTAAAACAATTTGGGTTCAATTCTTTCAACCATTCCTATCCATCCTCCTGGCCACCATCCCTACAATTAATAAACCATACAGTCACTTTAATCTACCTTTGGTTGCCAATACAAAGGATGTGGTGCATGCTACCCACAGAACCATAGACAGTATGCCTGCACCAAGACCAGCACTCTGTTATTCATGTTAAACTTAACTAATCTAAGATAGGGACCATAGATTTTTCTCAAACCATTGAAGCTTCAGATAAAAAGTAGCAAAAGGCATATATTATACAAAATTAAGCAAATAAAGTGGGGCAGGAAGACTTACCTGATCCCCTGTACCTGTAGCTTTTTGATGAATAGCTAATACATTCATAGCAAAATTTCAATCTATGCCAACCAAAAGAATTTTGTTTCTAATGTAAATTATTTGTCTGAACCCCTCCCTCCCCTCAATATCTGGTTTTACAGTTGTGAATCCCACATAATTGAGATTCAGATCCTTACTACATAGCTGAAAAAGTAAACTGATCAAGAGAATACATGAATTTAATCTTCTTTTTCTGCTTCTTGATCTTAACTTCTGAAGTATTACACAAATTGTTTGACAAGAAATAACACATCACTCAATAAGTCCCGGGCCTAACTAATAAAAGAACAACTTTTAGACAAAATTTGACTTTATTTATCAAGTCTCCTAAGGTGATACACTGATTCCAACGCTTCTCTAACAATTCGATGCCTTTTTTGTAGAACGATCTGACTTTGGCCTCAAAATATGCCTCAGTTTCCGATATCACTTTTTCATTGGAGTCAAATCTTTTTCCCTGGAGTATTCTTTTGAGATCTGCAAACAGCCAGTCGCTGGGGGCCAGATATGAAGAATAGGGTGGGTGCAGAAGTAATTCGAAGTGCAATTCATATAGTTTTGCCATCATTGCGATCAACTTGTGACATGGGGCATTTCCTTGGTGAAAGAGTACTTCTTTCTTCATTTGTGGCCGTTTTTTGGCGATTTTTGTCCAATAATGATATATCATATTCGCTATTCATGGTTCTCCCTTTTTCAAGGTAATCGATGAACCTTGTGCATCCCAAAATATGGCAGACAAAACCTTACCTGATGGTGTGTGCGTCTTTGGTAGCTTTGGACGGCTTTCACCTGCTACTGTCCACTCTGCAGACTGCTGATTTGACTCCGTGGATCCATTTTCATCCATTGTCACATATTTACGCAAATACTCCTTTTTGTTGCGTTGTTTTTTATTGACTGAGCAAATGCGGCACCCAGCTTTCTCACTGACAAATGTTCATGCAAAATGGTGAATACACTGCCTTCTGATTTCTTAAACTTCAATTTATGATTGGCAAAAAGGAGTATTTTGGTGTTTTCTAGGACAACTGCCGAATTTTGTTGACCTGAGTATTCAGCATCATTTGTGTCTGTATGACTGCGTTTAAAGTCTGCATACTACCTCTTAACCAATGTTTCTGATGGAGCAGAATCTGAATAACACTTCTCAAGCCATTGCTTTGCTTGAACAGTATTTTTCCCATCAGAAAGCAATGCTCTATCAGCACATGAAATTCAGATTTTTCCATTGTTTTGAAAATTTGCAACAGTAGCTTAACTTAAATAACTGTAATTTGTAAACTAATAATCCGATTGGGCTCCCGCCCTGTCAGCTGGGGCGTTAGAATGCACCTCTGCAGATGGGTAAGACTCCTCCAATGGGGGCCACCTGTTGGCCGTGGGTGGCGGCCCATGATGCTTAATGATAGAACTCAGTGGTTGAGCAGTCCATGGCTTACAATACTCCACTTTAGTCCTTACTTAGGCTAGACGGGCAGTCGGAGAGGCCTCCCCCCCCCACCCGATCAATTGGCTGGTCACGTCAAGCCCTAGTACCTATATGATTGCCACAACCCTTTTTTTTATCATATGGGTGCTAGAAGGCGGTGGCTGAGGGTCTACATGTCCTGGGAATGACATTAAACTCTCTGATGGTGAGGTTCCAGTTTTGGAGGTTTGGGGAATGTGGAGCACCCCTTCATCACCATTGCTCCTGGGTCCCATCTATGTGTTAAATAGAAAAATGTATTTATAAAAAAAAATTGTGTATTCATTAAGAATTAATTTATTGCAAAACTATATCATTAAATAGAAAAATGTATTTATAAAATGTGTTTATAAAAAATTGAGTATCCATTAAGAATGGCTTTATTTCAAAACTTTATCGGCATTAAATGACTCACTGAAGTTCATATGCCATAAAACAAACCAAACCAATTGGGCTCAAATTTTGACATGTGCTATTTGAAGGTTAGTACCTTATAAAAATCGTGGATTTTTATTATTAGTGGCTCAATCTATATGTCAAGCCCGGAACTTATTGAGTGATGCGTTACAATGGCAAATAGCCTATGTTGATCTCCTGTATGTGTCAGATTTTTTTTTAACTCTTGAATTGACAGAAATCAGTTTGGGTTAGGAACTCAGTTTATTTGCTGGGTGAATTATCAACATAAATACAGTTAAGTAATACATTATCTGAAATACATTAGTTTTTTCTAAGTGTTTATATCTAGTTTGAGAATAGATGTATAGACAAATTATGTCAACAAAACCACTCCCATCTTAATTTGAATTTAAGAATATTGCTCTCATTAAACTTTTAATGGTTGAGAGATCAGGGTTTTGTTTTTGTTTTTTCTCTCTCTCTACTCTTCATTTCAACAATACACAAAGAAAAATGAGACAATCTAATGAGCTTATGATTGTTGTATGTTTTTTTGTTTTTTTTTTCTCTTCCTTTTTCCTTGTTACAATTTGTCATAAAAAAAATAAGACTTCTTCCTAGATAAACCCTGTAAGATATTTCTGCTTTGAAGTTGGTTATAAGTTATGGTTGTCAGTAAACAGCTTTGCTCTTTTTTGCTTAACTAATTGACAGAAAATCTTAATGTTCAATTTTCATTTAAAATGAATTAATTCTCAGTGAACTTTTTTAAATGTTCATAAATAATTTAGAATTTTCTTATGGCCTCTTTAAAAAAAAATAGTGTACCTGGTTATACTTTAAATTCTTAAAACTGTAAATCAAAGTAATCTTTTCTTTTTTAAAAAAATTGTTTCGGTAGTGAGTGTATGTATAACTATCCCTTCCCTGTCCATCACTACATTCTTAAAGAAAAAAGAAAAAGTGAACTTATGAAGAAGAAAAAAATTGCTTTATACTATCTTCCCTTCCTGTTCTATTTTTCTCTTATATATATATATATATATATATATATATATATATATATATATATAATGCAATAAACTTAATCTAATAAGTTTATTGCATTACATTTTTAAATGCTGTAATTTTTTTTTTTTTTAAAAGAATTATACAATAAATATACTTATGCTTACTCATCACAAGAGATAATTACTCTTGTTGTACCTAAATATAGTATTTCTGGTTCTCTATATACTGCATTTTATTTTAGAAATTTATATCTTAAAAAATGAATTAATTTTAAAAGGGAAGTAATAATTGGTCTTGAATGTAAACATTTTCCCATACCCATTTTGAAACCCTCTTGATAATTTAGATTATGATTTTAAGAGATTTTTTTTTTTTTTTTTTATATCAAACCGAGTTATTTCTGTAAGTGATTAACTTTGCAAACTATTTCTAATTAATTCTTTTTATTTCAGGATAACCCAGAACCATCAAGATGTCTGGGTGTGTTTGGTTTGAGTTTGTATACACAAGAAAGGGATCTTAGAGAAGTATTTACCAAATATGGTCCTGTTGAAGATGTCCAAGTGGTGTATGACAGACAAGTAATTAAAATTTCTTTGTATATGTTACAAAAAATTGCTTCTATCCAACATCTGAATAATTTTGAGAGGAATTGTTTATATAAACCTTAAAGCAAATGTGTGTATGTGCAGATATATATAATGGTAATTGTGAAAAATTAACCTTTCATCTTGTTGGACAATGTTGAAATAACCACTTCCTGAATATTACCTTCAACTTAATTTAAGGTAGTTTTGAACCTTTTTATAAAACTATGTAAGCCCCAAATTTAACCATCCACCCACCTATGATTAAGAAAATACCATACTCTGTAGAATGGTGACATAAGGGACATGATAGTGGATACATAAAAAATAAGATTAGATTCAGCTAGCACAAAAATGATGTATTAGATAAGAACACAAAAATAGATCATCTGATACAATCCACCCACCCCCTCAACCTACAAGTTAAACCCAAAATTGGTAAAATCTTGAATTTGATTAGAAAACACTTTCCAGTCAACTGCACAATACAACATTTTTAATAATCTAAAAATGTTTTCCATAAACAGACAATATAGAAAGAATTATAAAGAAACACAATGTTTAACAACCACACCTATAATATGAATAGCACTCATGATATATAGAGACAATGTAACTATTAAAGCTCTACCTTGTCCTATGCAAGGTAGATGTCTGACTAAAGGTGTTGTTTACTAAACCTTGGCAACCTCTACCCAAAAATCAAATTTAACTAAATTTTATATTGGATGCTTAAATTCAGAATTTGAAACAAGACTTGCAAATCATAAGCACTAATGTAAAGCTGAGAAACATTACAACTTTAGATATGTTTAGGAATTAAATCAAAGTTTAACACCAATTAATAGATGGGGATATTTTCTTTAAAATGACTCCTGCTTCTTATGTCTAAATGAAAAATTAGCAATTATTGAATTCCCCAATAAGAAAAATTTATTAAATAGAATAAAATCTATTTGCAACTTTAGACATAAAGTCGTTCCCTAAAATGTTAACCATATATGCTAGCTGCCCTCCATAAGAATTAAGTTCAAAGAAAAATAATGCTGGAATAAAAACAAAGGAATAAACAAAAATGGGATTTAAGCCAAACCTATTGAGAAAAATAAACAAAAAAATTAGCCAGAAGTGTGCAAAGCTAAATTTCATAGGGTGGGAATAGAAAATTAAGATATTCAATCTTAACATTAGCTTACTCTCCCCAGCCCACTTACTAAAGACAACTTGGCATAAATAGTAATTTCAATTCAGTCCAGTAAGATGTAAGGGCCTAACAAGATCTTAACTGATTGAAACTGGTAGACCTATATTTTTTCACAATTCTCATTATTAAAGCTCTACTTTTTTACAAGGTATTGAGCACGCTTGGATAAATTTCTGATATAATACTACTCCAATGAAAATGTTGAAGTGGTATTCAGATACTCCATATATATCTGATGAAGCAAAATTTGCTGATAAGATTATTTCTAGACTTTATTTTAAACCCTTTTAATGAAACCAGTTTTATATTTGGAAGCTTAAAGAAATAAATTGTAAACCATTTATTTACAATGCTTTGCAATTTATAACCTATTGATTTGCTCATTAATCTAAACTTCAATAGCAATTGACTTAAATTATTCAGTTAAATAATTATAGCAAAATTTTGAAAAGTGAATTTTTCCTGAACCTTCTTTTATGTATGTTTCAGACTGGTAGATCCCGTGGGTTTGCTTTTGTGTATTTTCGAGCAACTCATGATGCAATGGAGGTGAGTAAATGTTTTAATTAAATGAAAGCTGCTGGCTTTTCTTTTCTTCCCAACCCCTTACCATATTTTTATCAAAACTTTCCTGACTTTAAAACCTATAGGCAAATTAAATTTCAAGCAAGAATGTAAATTAAGAATATGCAAGTGAAGATCTAGAACAACTTGAGTTATGGTACTTAAAATTCTATTAAAAAGTCCGTTTTTTTTTGTTTTTTTTTCTAATGGGTATTAAGACACTTGATTATGCTAAAATTGTATTCTCTGGCTACAATTATGATTGAATTAGACATTGCTCGTAGAATTTCCCCATCTAATGTAAAACCTAGACTATTTGCATGAATTGATGCCTAATGAATGATTAATGTAATTTAAACATCTGGACATTTCTGTATATATATATATATATATATATATACCAAATATGCAAAATAGATTTTTGCTGAATTTTTTATAGCCTCTTTTTGCTTCTAAAAGATAAAAATCATTTTTTTTTTTTTTTTTTTAAAAAAGAAAACCAAATCACTTGTGCAAATGCATAAGTTTTTAATGTTTAATTCATTACTTAGAATATTTATCAAATGGTTGCGTGGAATGGAAATTAATCGAATACTTTATTTCTAAATTATCTCCTTTTCATATTAAAATTCCTACTTTCCTGGTTGATAGTGTTTATAAATTTAATTGCTTATAGCAACAGCCAAATTTTGTGGGTGGCTATCTAACTAGCTTTCTGATCTCGGGGTTAACAAAAGATACAGTAGCAAAATTATAAAAGTTTTGACTAGTTTTTGCACAGGTTTTGGCCAAAGTCATGGACATTTGGTTGAAAACGCGTTATCTGAAAAATGAAGGCTGAAGTATTGAAGCTGAATCATCAGTTGGCATTTACTCTTGAAGCATTTTGAAATACATTGAAAACTACAGCAGAAAAATCATGTGAAAATTATCAATCTTCGTAAGTTTCTATCTTTAAATCAGTTTTTAAAACCATTTTCTCCAGTCTTTCTGTTAAGAATTAAAACCTGCGTAGATTGTAGTCTCTTCCCTTTACCCTTTTTTTTTGTTTGTTTTCAATGTGGATAACTGAAAATGCTTCAAGTTTTGCTGTTGAACATTTTAATGTTTTTTTTATTTTATTCATTTTTTTTTTTTTTTTTTTTCTCCCTATTTTACAGGCTAAAGAAAGATGTAATGGCATAGAAGTTGATGGCAGACGAATTCGGGTTGATTATTCAATCACTGAGAGAGCTCACACTCCAACTCCAGGAATTTATCTGGGAAAACCAACATCGTAAGTTTTAAACTTTTAATATCAAATTTGAAAACACTATATTTAAAAAATTTTTTTTAATGGAATTAAATCTTAAGTAGGGGTGGGCACTATCCACTTTCAGACATGAAGTGGGGTTTTTGTAACTAAGTTTTTATGATTTTAATAAAATAAAAAATAAACATTTTCCTTCACTGAATGAGCAAAATTGATATTAGGCTTATTTTTATCAATCCAATTCATATGGAAGTCAGTGGATCGAATAGCAAGTGATTGTATCAAATCCAAATGTTTTTAATTTCATAGTATTGAAATACCAGTTTGTATTTTTTTGGAGGGGGGGGGGCAGATTTGGCATTATTTATGTGCTATTTAATAATTTAAAGTCACAATTGCTTTTATAATTATTTTTAAATTAGAATTTTAATATTTTCATTTGAATGCATCTCAGTGTCATACTGGAATGGTTTAATATTAATTTTTATAACAATTGCAAAGATTAGGTAAATTTCAAACATTTTTAAAACTTTAGTTAATGTATTTGGGTTTTTATAGAAATTATTTTCCAAAGTTTATTTACCTGCATGACCTCTTTAACATTAATAGCATTATAAAAGGTTGAATTTATTTTAGTCCAGAAATATTTTATAAATTTTGGCTATATAAGTTTAATTGTGGCCCCTGAGATATTCCAATAGGTCTCAATGTGTCCCACATGAAAATTATTGCCCACCCCCGATTTAATGACTAAGTTTTTCCACTTTAGGTTGAACCTTTCAAATATATAAATCTTTTTTTTTTTTTTTTCATTAAATTTGTAAAGATCTTAAGATTTTCTTGACCATTAACCTAAATCTTTTTATTTATTTTTTATTTATTTTTCTTTTTCCCTTCATTATAGAGAAGGCAGAAGCAAAAGCAAACGTTCCCCTTCCCCCTATTATCGACGTAGTAGCAGTCGATATTCCCGATCGCGTTCCAGATCTTACTCTCCACGTAAGTAAAATAAAATTAAAAAAATATTTCTATTCACTTTTGCTCTCCATTGTGGCACTACAGCTTAAGTAAGTCAAGACTTTTCTTCTCTTTATTCCCTGTTTAAAGTTTAAATTCTAATAATTTATCAGGTTTTATAGTTTATTTCAAACTACAAGCTGAAATAGTTTGGGTCTGTCTACTTTTGGCTAAAAATCTCAATCCCTGCTGTAGTATCACAATGTTTCAAATTGTGGGTATTTTAGTTTACCAATTTCACTACATTTCTGGCATTGTACATCTCTATCTAACCACAATTGCTATTATCTCTTTAGATAATAGGTAAAATTAAGCAGTGATATGAAAATTCTAACTTGCCCATATTAGAATCTTAAGTTTTTTAACACATTACTTAGTTATGGCTGTAGATTACCTACTGTTCCAAATTAATATTACGAATATTAATTACTCGGATGATAGGCATTTAGTAAAAATCTGTTAGTGTGCTAAAGTATCAGTTCCAGCCTTAAATTGCTAAAACTTGAGTATTTATAATCCCAAATATGTTATTTTAGTTGGTCAGTGCCAAACTTAAATATGCTGATAATAAAATGATATAAAACCAGGTGATGGATGGCATTTAGAAATTTTGATCCTTTCAGTTGCTTTATTTTTCTTGGTAATAAAGTTTAAACCTGATAAAAATGAACTGCAAAATTAAATGAGACTGCAGTCAAAACTTAAAATTGTTGTATAGTTTCTCCATTTAGAAATTTAAAAACCTTAGTGTTTTTTTTTTTTCTTTAATAGATTTAAGACTAAAATTAGAAAACCCCTACCTCCCACCCTCTTTTTTAGTCTAACAATTTCTTAACTCTTTTGTGGTAGTGATATTGGCAAGTTTTATCAAGGCAGTGTTTTTTGTACACCAATTTAATTCTTTTCAGAAATGCTTTCAAAAAACTTTGAAGCTTTGCATTCTTAGCTTCATTACATTTGATGCTTCTACTTATCATTTGTGTTAAATACAAGTTTATTGGCATTTATAGCCCAATTCTCTTTAGATTAACCAGTTGTTACTGTTGCTGCAGTGTTATTACATGATTCTTTTGTTTCCCTTTTTCCTCAGGTCACTATTGAGATGAGCCTACAGTAAAAAGCAGTTCTTCACTTAATGTACATAGTAATGGTGTAGTCATTCATTTGTGCCTGTCAGGATTTCTCAAGCAAATTTAAGGAAAAAAATTTACAAAAACTGAATCATCCACAACTTCTCATATCTTTACTCTCTCTTTCTCCCCCCCTTTAAATTTTTTTAGTAAGAACCTGAACATCTTGTAGCAGTAGTTGTCTGTGCTTTTATTTGACTACACTGTTCACAGCTTCAATAAAGACATTGGGAAGACCTTAAATTTTTATATTGTTGTTTTGTAATCTCTGAATCCAGGCTAGTATGAGCCTGCAGAGCTGTCCACCACTATTAACACTACTTATTCTTGTATTGTATAAAGGTATTGAAGAAAGAAATGAAATGGGCTGGTGAAGAAAGAACTCAGAAATCAAATGGGGATTGAACTTGAAGAAAGAATGAACTATGAAGGAAAATCGGAATAGGCTGAATGAAAATGGTGGAAGCTAAGAAACTGAAAAAATGAAGATAATCAATGTTGGTGGCTTTAAGAGAGAGCAGGGAATGTGAAATATGGGTTTGATATGCGAGAACATAGAAGTCTTTAGCAGTGTAAAGAAGCCGCAAGACCAATTGGAATGAACAGACGGGTAACATTTTTATTCCTGTTTTCATTTATTTGACTCCTGACCCAACAACACTGACAAGTTGACTGACAAGATCATTTGCTTGAATTTCTTGAATTTTCTTTAAGCATTTCCTTTGTAAATTTGCTTTCAACTTTCCCTAGCATTTTTCGAATAAGGAAAAAATAAATGGTAATTTCATTATGATGGGAACTTGCCATGTGGAATAATTCTTAAATTCTAAAAGCCATTTTGGCTTCTCATTCTTAAGTAAAAAAATCTTTTAATAATTTGAAAGGAAAAACTAGTTGAAATCTAAGCTTCCAAAATCGGTAAACTTAAAATTTTGTCAATGCTGTATCCCAACTTTAGATTTTCTTCACAATAGAATTTTACAGATTAATTTAATTAACCACATGAAAATACCGGATCTCACTTTTACTCTCTTTAGAATATTCTTCCTTTTCAATTACTCAAAACACTTCCTAAATTCAGTCACTTAAATTTTTCCTCTTTAATTCACATATTGCATCTGATAGATGACATTGTATTTACTTTTCCTGTTACTATCTTGGCCTTTCTATTTTTTCATGTTTCAAAAGATGTTTCCTCCTTTTAAAAGACCCGCCTCATCACTTGTGAGATTCTAAAGACAAGTTCAATTTAATAACATATCAGAAATTTTCATTCTTAAATCTTTTGGCTCTCCTGGATTAGCCATTTATTTGTGGGGGGTTGAGGGTATGGGGGACTATACTGCTTTAGTTATACAACTTGCTTGGTATGTTAAGCTTGTAAATTGCAACATCTAATAGGCATACATTTTTAAACTGGTCCTCTAATCTCTCCCTCTCCCTCTCTCTCTCTTCTCTCTCTCTCTCTCTCTCTCTCTTTTTTTTTTTTTTTTTTTTAAGACATTATATGAATAGTTTTCATAATGTATTTCTGAAACCCCCAGTCCAACTTGAATTGTTTTTAAAGAGTCTAGGCTGTTGTATATAAAGTGATAGAGGTGACTACTTGATTCAAACCCCTTCTTGCTGTATGCTCTAGTGTGCCTTAAGTTTAAACTGATCAATAACAAGGATGTTGAGACTGGAGCAAGTGCAGCTAAGCTCGACTGCAATGAGGATTTGGGGAGAAAACATCCTTGTGATTTTAAGTTTTTTTTTTTTTTTTTTTTTTTTTTTTTTTTTTTTTATGGTTACATGTTTGCTTTTTTTTTCTTTTTTTTTTTTTTTTTTTTTTTTCTTCTAGGGGAATGATTTGTTTTTATTTCACTTGTAATTCATTTGTCAAAACATTACATTGAAGATAAAGTTGCTATCATCTAAACTAAGGTAATTTGTTGCCTTATATTTATAGTTAATTCTTTAATTTACTTTGATTTTTTTCTTTTTTTTTCTTTTCTTATCTCAAGGAAAAAGATTTGAAGATATATACTTTTTTTTTATTTTACCTCAATCAGTTTTCTATTTTCCTGTCCTTAGTGTTGAAAAGGTTAGTTAAAAACTCAAAAGCTACAGATTATGTATTTTTTTTTTTTTTTTTTTTTTTTCTGTGAAATTATATTGCCTGTGATCTTTTTGCAGCAGCAAGTACAGTGTATGAAACTTTTTGCTGAAGACGTAAAATGTTATTGAAGATCCATCGCTCTAGAATTGCCTTTGTCATTGCACCCATGAAAACTGAATACATCACTGCCAATTGGCAATACATTTCTTTGGCAAGTTTGAATGCAAAGGTGGCCTAATTATTTAAAGAAACAAGATGTTGAATTTTACTTTTTTTTTTTTTTTTTTTTTTTTTTTTAATAAGGATTTATCAGTTGATCATTAGAATCCATCCTTTGGATTTAATGAAAAGTTCTTATTTTGGAAAATTTTAAGAAAAAATTAATTTAAAATCTAGAATCACAAAAGTTAAGTTCTGCATGCCAACTGGTCTGAAAGTGTTGTCATTAGTGTGTGTATATGTGTGATGTTATATATATATATATATATATATATATATATATATATATATATATATATATATAAAATGGTAATTTGTTATTTTCACATAAATTTGGTATTTTTGAAACATTTAGTCACAATTGTGCATCACACTAGTTTTGTTTCCTCCCATACTCCTTTCTCTCTCTCTATCACTCCCTCACCCTTCCAGTTATCAGTAGAAATGTAATACTGGAAAATTTCTTTAACAGTTAAATATTTGGGCCAAATTAAGTGAAAATCCCAAGATGTTCTCATTGGAATTAAAAGAATCTGATTGGAAAGAATGAGGCACTTTATTAAAGCACACTTTGAAGGTCTAGATATTAAAATTGAGCAACAAAAGATAAGATATTAAAATCATCTTAGCAAGGTAAGTAGTGGTGTTTTATTATCTATGAAGTTTGTGTACCTTCCAATAAGTGGATTGACTCAACCTTCTCCAGATGGTGAAGCTATGAAAGAAAAGAATCTCCTGCAGCCAGTTCTACTTGTCTACAATTTCAGTGATTCAGAAGATACTTTTTCTTTTTTTTTAAATCTCCTTTCTCTCCTGTCCACATAGTTATCTTAAAATAAAGATTTAGAATAGCTTTCCCGTTCATTCATCCCTTAATTTCAGATATGTTACTCTTGAATTTTTAATAATAAAAAAAGAAAAAAAAATTAAGGCTTTTGTTTTGGGCATGTAAAGTCGTCAAATCTCATCCCAGTTGCTTGTCATTACTACCAAACAATAGTGCATGTAAACTTTGTAGTCTCAAAATTTCTTTTGGTCGTCTTGTGTTCTGAATTGACTTCTATGTACCACCAGCTGCCAATTGCTTATTTGCTGCAATGGCGTTTTGAAAATAGAAACTGTGCCAACAAGCCCATTTCATTCTACTTCAGAGTTCTTCTTAGATGAATTAAAACTTAAGTTCCATGGCTTTTCATTTAATCTTGAAAATGAGGATATAACAAGTCTTAAAAACAATCTGTTCCAGTACAAACTGCAGGTAATGATTATTTTTCAATTCTAAAATTTCAAATTTGTATCCGGCTTGGATAAACAATAAAACTTCAAAAATTATATAGGGGCTTTCTTTCTTTCTTTCATTGGACATAGTGTTGAACTCTAATTAAAAAGATAGTTTTTTTTGTTTTCTTTTTTTCTTTGGTCGGGGGTATCTGGCTGATGCTTTCACTAAGTATTCTTTTATTTATGGACTGGGTTGAATAATAAATTATCTTGACATCTGTCCAATTTATTAGTTTTTGTTGGAAATTCTAATTTGTATTGTCCTTAATTTTTATGTTTTCTATTAAATTAGCTGGGGGTGGGGAATTGTTAGCATTTTGGTGAAAGGGAAGTAACACTGAAATAATTACATCTGAAGTTAGAGCACACAAAGACACACTCTCTCAGAAGCTAGCTTTGACATTTTTTTAATTTTTTTAAATGTTCTCTTCCTCATCACTCATTGTTTTGTTTTTAATTTGTCTGATATTCTGAATATGATTGCTTACACTATTGTCATAAGGGCTTTACAGTAATTTTTAGATGCAAGGTTTTGAATTTAAAAGTTTAAACATTTGTTGCATATCCTGGGAAGTTCTTCTTTTTTTTGCTTACTTGCATTTTGTATTTTAATGTAGACTACGTTTTACAATGATCATTACCTCTTCATCTTTAATTTTCCTTCTGTATATTTGTATAAATTGGACCATTATATTCTATTTAAGAGATATATAACCGTAGATAAATTTTGGCTACCTAAGTTTTTTTTTTTAATAAGCTTTTCATGTAGAGAAATTTGGTCCAACATTTTCTAGCTGGCATCACCCCACCCCTGAGGTATCTCCAAGTTATTAATTAGGTTTGTCACTTTCACTATGAAATTTAACAATTCAAATGACTAAAAGTATCTGCTAGATTCCAAAATCACAAAGCGTTAAAATATTGAATTCTTTTTCATTTTTAAATTTAACTTATTTTTGATGTAAATGGTTATGTGCTTGTGAAATTGAATGAAAAATTTATACTGGTATGACCAATCAAATTTACTGAGTTTATCACTTATGAATTGATCCTTTCTTCTCCTCGCCTTTGTTTAGTTGGATAGTTTGAGATGAGCAGTAAGTGGCCATACAGCTGCTGTTTAGTGAGGTGCTACTTCCAGGATTTGTTCAAAACAGTACACAACCTCTTAGTGTAGTGCAGCCAGACAATAGTGCTGACACAACTACAGCTTGTAATAATTCCTATTTTATTATATCTGATTTCCATATAGTTAACCTTTTGATAGCATTCCATGCCTTTCCTATGCATATCTACTGGCATTGTTTTCAGTAGACAAGGTATATGAATTGGTCTACTAATTCAAGTGGATTGTCATTTAATGTGGAGATAGCACCATCTTGTTTAAAAACCTTATTTTATCTGAGTTTACATATATACCTTTTACTCCAGGCTATGCAGCAGAGATTTGGCTTGAGCAAGTGCAATATTTGCCTCTTTCCTTTTTCCTCTCTTTTTGAAATAAGTTTTTTTTCTTTTTTTTTTTTTATTCACATTTAAAACCTGTATATTCCATACATTTAATAGTATAGAAGAAAAAATTGGTTGTGATTTTGATTCTCATTTAAAAGTATTGGCTAATAATTTTATCTTAACATAAAATTATCGTCCAAAATAAACATGGGTCATTCCATATTGAGTCACTCAGTTTTGGTGGGAAATTTCCCAGGTTACCCACAGACTGAAAAATATTTTTCTATATCATAGTGATGGAAAATCTTATATTAGGTCTGTTTCTAATAATTTTGACTTAAAAAAATTTTTTACTGATGTCTCTTTTTAGAACTTCTTAGTTAATGTTTTTGTTTTTTCTTTGTATCATAACTTTTAACATTTAAAAAAAAATTATTTTAGTTTTCTCCTCACATTAATTTTTTTTCCTTAATTTGTCATCCTTTTAGCAATACAGTATTGATTTGGTCTTAACTATATTATGAAAGTAAAATATGGGAGATAATTGTAGTGATCCATAACTCTGAACTCTGTTTCTGGTAACCAAATTGTCTCTAAACCAATTTCATTTTGATCACCAGAATCTTATAAGATATGGACATTTTATAATTGTTAGATATAGCTGAAATTTGATACTCTTATACTTTTCCATGCAAGTGGGTGAGGGGAGCATTTGATTAGTTTTTGGGTGACCAGAAACTACTTGGGACAGAATAAAATTTTAATGGATTTTCATTTAGTGTATTGCAGTGTGTAAAACTGATAAATAATTTAAATCATTAACTTTTAACAATATCAAGCTATTACTATTAGAACTCAATTTAACATACTCTTTGGAAGCCTGTGACTATATAAAATTGGAGAGAGTTCAAATAAATCAAATGTAAATAGTGGGTGAACATTATAACCAGTAAGCATTAATCCTAGTGAATCTTTTATGACAAAATTATTGCAAATAGTATTTACTGTGACGAGTCTTTCACTTGATATCTTTTAATTACTATAAATTACAAAATAGTAATACTTTAATTCTATACTCCATTTTGAAAATGATTGTTTTTCAGTATAACAAGTACAATTGTAATCTGAATTGCAAAAATATACTCAACTTGACATACTAAATTATTTTAAGAAATTTTTGGGAAGACAGAATTTTGTTCAGGTCATTATAATTGTGTAGTTGCAAGCACAACTACCTTGAGCAAAAGTTATTGGACCTATTTTAATTATACCCAGCATTCATCTTTTTAAAACTTATTTTTTACCACAAAGTAAACCACAACATGACAATATTCATCTAGTCTTTGATATTTCCAATATATTTGTTTATATCAATAAACATTTACTTGGTTGACAGCAGTTTACAGTAATCTATTCTTTAATGTCAAAACTCAAGTTTACAAATAAACACCTCAAGAGAAACTTCTCATTTCAACATTATTTCTTGGACAGGGAATAAACTGATGTGACCTTTTTATAACAGCTATGATTTTCCAGGTTCTAAACTATTCATCCAATTTGAATTTCTATATTTTGTATTTGGTATTGAATTTTTCTGATACAAGATCATGTATTTTTGTCTTGCCCAACTTGGTGTACGAATCTCGTTAACTGGCCTTGAGGCTTGTTTTAAGCTCTAGGTCTTGACATTTTCACCTAAAACACTGCAGAGTGCTTTTTTTCTCCATGACTAGTAGCAAAGTGTCATTCAGCATTATAGGCTGATCATCATAATGGTACCAAAATTATTTTTTTAATTTTTTATTTTTTTTCTAAACCTCAGACAGATTTATTCACTTAAACCAAACATTTCTTGGATGTTTACCTCAGCTTTTTTTTTTTTTTTTTTTTTTTTTTGTCTTAAAACTGATGCCTCCAAATTGAATTAAAACCAATTGCTATCATCCTTATCGAATGAAATTCTTTATCTCTTATAAATGGCATTCATCTTCTAATCTATTAAGATTACACTAAGATAAACCACTGCTTTCTATTTTGATGGGATGCCTGGCCAATAGTATGAAATAAAAAATGAAATTCTTATATTTGTCTGCCTGATCCTCTTTTATAGAAACTAAATAAAAAAGAAAATATTGGAATCATTTAAAAATTAGTTCCTGGTGCAAACTATATTCTATATGATATACCTTTCAGGCTCAAAACATTCATAAAATTTCTCACTGATTTTAAGCGCCTATTTTAGAGGTGGCCAGTATGACAATTCAAAATGTGAAATGGAAATTTCAAAGTAGAAAAATTTTACAAGTGAGTGATGAGGCAATACAACAAATGAAAAAAAATAATCCAGTAAAATTTGTCTTAGTTTCTCTGATCAACCAAACATTTTTTTTTCTTTTTGAAGGATCAACTACTTCTAATCCTGTTAGAAATAATCTCATTTCAAGCAATGTAGTTACTTCATACATATAACTTAGTAATGTTGTTGGAGGAGGAGGGGGGGTAACACTGATTGAGAAACTCAAATGGAGCATTGCTTTTTAGATTTTGGCTATTTTCTGAGCGTTGTAGGGGGAAATAGGTTAATATATAAAATATTAACCCTAGTTGGAATGTTTTAAAGCTCTGTATTGACATATAGAAGTAATGAATGTAAAGTTGGAAAAAGGCTCATTTAGTGAAACCCAATTACTCATTTCTGCTAAATGTGGGTTTCTTTGGCAGTTCCTTTATAACCCATCTCAAAAAAAAAAAAATGCCTTCATATTATGGTTCATTTGTATGCACAAAAGATATCTGAATGAAACATTCAAGTGGCTGTTTGCTATCCTACATTCAAGTGAAATTGCAAATATAAGTTTGACATTAGATCAAACCACTTTATTTTGTTTAATATAACCAGTTCATTCTCAATGCTACAATAATTCTCATCCTCGTATGTATGTGTGTATATATATATATATATATATATCTCAGATTATACTCTGTAATTGATGTCGCAAAGAAATCCTTAAATGCTCTAAACATCTGGCTTGTAAGACAAAGGTTTAGTTTTACTTTCTTTTTTCTTTATCATTTAAGTATATCTAACCTATGAGCAATATTTCACTAGTAGCCTGGAAAACCCTAGTACAACATTGTTGTTTCTATCTGAATTACTGATGTAAATTGTTTGGACTTGTCCTTGTTGTTATGGCCACAAATTACATGATCTCTGCTAGATTATGTTATCTACTGATATTTCTTTCTAATGTCATTTCTACTCTTTTTGTGTAACCAAAGCAACAAACAGGTAAATAGCAACATCCTATAGGACAATTGGTATAATTGTTGATTCTTTAAACCTGATTTCATCTTTTTCTGATCAAAAGGCTTATATAGTTTTTCGGTTCTATGCTTGGACTTATTGAGGATGTTGTCAAAACCCCAGCATGTGTACTGATATTTAAGTTTTGATTAAGTGACAAACCAAGTACTGGGCTAGTTGATGTTTGAAAACTTGACATAACTGTACGTTGTGCACAAATTCTTTAAAAAAAAAAAGATTCTCCAGTGATTTTCTCAAGAGTTTTATATGGATTTTTGGCCCCACTTTTTCATATGATAAACTCTACCCAATTTCAAAGTTTCTCAATGGACAGTCTTTTCTGTGTTATAGCAGAGATTATAGTGGTATATAACTACATGGAATGTTATACATGCTGTTCTTGATAATGTTGATGTAGACTATACCAACTAAAGATGACTCTAATCTTGAATATATTGTAATAATTCATGAATTAGACCAACAACAAAAAAGCCTAATGGCAGCAATAACATGTCAATATGAAAATAATGTACATAAAAATGTGTTAATGAAGAAAAGCCAAAGTTACATTTATATTTAACCATATCACCTGGGTTACGGTTAACAGATGAACAAAAATTTACCTAATTTTTATTTTTTCAATGAGTAAGGAACATCTTCCTGAAATCCTAGTTACGATATATAAAAATTGGAATTGTTATTCTCCGTCAATGGAAACTTACTGACCTACATAGATGCTTTGCAGGATAAAATGTTGGTGTATAATATTCCAAAGACAAATTGAGATAGGAAAGTAATTTTGTTTAGGAAACAATAGATTTTGAGTTTGTTCCTGTTGAAAAATTAATTTCTTTAATCTTACTTTGTATTTGTCATTCAGTAACAATGGTTCTGAGTTTCACAAAGAGATGAGAAATGTATATCCTTACCAAAACATCTGATTATACAAATAGATTTTGTTGAAGTTTTTTTAAAAAATTTTTACATTTAGAATCTATGCTCAGAATTGTGATAGGGTTACACTAAGTACTTTATCAGTTATTCTCCCTTTGTCTATATATATATATATATATATATATATATATATATATATTATATATATATATATATATATATATATATATATATATATATATATAATATAAAAATGATATATAAGGTACATCTAAAAAAAATCTGGTCTGCTATGATAATTTAGAGTACTGATTTTGAAACTATATACCTTTTAGTATATTTAACTAAGTAGCAGATTTGCCCAGTGTTATGCATAAAATAAATTGTTGTATAAAACCAATTTTGTGCTTTGAAAACTTTAAAAAGGAGAAACCTTTTAGATTTCTAATATCTTGTTCTGGGGGGGGGGTGCTATAACTAACAAGTCTTTTTAATTGAAGGGAGTGAGGTATAGTTAGTAAAATTGGCCTAAGTAGTGAATTTTATATTCACTAGGTGTTCCATGTATAATTTTAAACCAAACTAGGCTTTATCCTGTACATAAGTTATTTAACTGAGTAAAAACTCTATTGTTCCTTTTATCTATTGATATTTCACTATCATTTCATTTTCACCTCATTTGATTAATTTTAGGATTAATAATCAGGTTTTATAATTGCTGTTCCTTTGTGGGATCTCATTTCTAAAAACGAACATTATTTTTGATATGTTAGAAATAAAATAAAGTCCATGAATCTCTTGCAACGTTTGTCATCAAGGGAGACAACTCATAAAAGATTTAATTGCAACTACTTGTATTTCATCCAAATTTGGAACATATACATTGAAATATTCGATAAATTCAGGCAAAGTCTACAATTGAAGAATTTTGCACAATAATTCATTTTAATAGAGAAAAGGTGGGAATAGCTTTAAATAACTATTTCCAAATGATTTTCAATTAAATATTTTTATAGAAAAAAGCCATATTATTGTATTTAAAAAAAAATAGACCTGTGACAATCTGATATTGATACTTCTACTTAGAACGTAAAAGGGGTTCTCAGCATTTCATTGTCTATTATATCACGTTTGGATTTTATTCTTTTTTAAATCATTAATGTAGCTCCCCCCTCTTTCCTCAACCTAATATGATTAGTCTGTTGGAAATTGTTTATTCTCCCAGCATTTTAAGTGTATTGATCGTATAAGAATCTATAAGATTACAGTTTAATATATTTAATCTCCATTCAGTAGAATTGATGTTTTTTTTTTGGGGGGGGTAAATAACTTATTTCTCATTCAAATTTGTTTATAATTTGATAGTTTACTTTTTGACAGTATATCAGTTAAACATATGTAAATAATCTTCCCTTTCCTTGCTGATAATTTGAACTCATTTCATGAATACTCTCATTGTTCAGCATATCATCGTTCAATATCATGGTAAGAATTAAGGAACATATTGGAAGAGAAAAAAGTCATGTATTGTGGGAAGCTGGCAAGATTCAAAACCTGATAGCTGTCCTGGTTGGATGCTCTGTTTGCCATTTTTGAAAATAATGATAAACTTGTTCAAAATAGTCCAACTGCTAGAGATGAATGTTAGCTGAATAAAATGTTAATTTCCAAAACCTAGAGTGATGTTTGTGCAACCCTCCATAGACTACATCGGCTCACATTGGCAGCATGATACCAATTTTGAAGCCACTATTAGAAATGAAAACCTTCAATATGGGTCAGGGGTCATCAGATTAGGTCTGTTGATCAGTGAAACTTGCTCATCTTGAGTGATGAATCAAGATTGTATATCCTTTAGTAATTGTGGGCACCTGCATTTGGAAAAAGTTATGAGGGATATGTCAAATGTGTGAGGAGATAGAAAAGCATGAAATTCCCTCCATCTGTGTTGGAAATGTCCACATAAAAAGATCAATTAATGCTGCTATCAAGATGTCAGATCATTTCCTTATCCTGGGCAGATAATAAATTCATCTTCCAACACTCTACTCAACAAAAATCTACAAACGGAGGATACCTCTTCTTGATTGACCTTCTAATGGGAAATCCTCAAGAGGAGATTAAGAAAATATCAAATCTTTAATTAAAGTGTGGGGGGCATCAGTGTCATTGTAGACTTGATTTAAACAGTTTGTTACCAGGAGTAATAAAATAAATAAGTAAATGCAGAATACAAAGTATTAAGTGTACCAATACAGTTTAAATTTCAACCAAAAACCTGATTTGTCAGTGAAATACTACCAGATCATTTCAATATATCAAATTTATATACTGTTAAAGAGTAAACTGTCAAAATTTAGTTAAATTAGAATGAGAAATGTGGAAGTTTTTAATAAAAACATGACTATTCCATTTCACTGAATTGTGTGTTCTGGGTTCGATACTACCCTTCAACTCAGCACATTAGTAGCACAATCTGGATGTGTGTGTGTTAAAATGAGCTAATAGTAGATGTGGCACTCCATCCCAGATTTAATACCAATTGTGAAAATAGGATTTACTCCCTCGCAGTCCAAATACTGACAATAGACCACTCCACCTACTTATATATGCACATCCATACAAGGTGGAGTAATGGTTAGTCATAGGAAGTGGGCTTGTCAACACAAGTTCAAATACTGGACAGGGCTGTTTGCATTTCATGTGGCACTAATAGTCTTGGGGGGGGGGTATGCATCCACTTACTCTCCTTCCAGCTATGAGTAAATAGTGGGTCAGACTGGTTTTTTTTTAACGTTGGTTAGGCAACCAGTCTAGAAGGAAAACTTTGAATTTAAAACTGTTAAGCTCTGCTTAAGAAATTGACCATGTGTCACATCAGGGTTCCCACACGTCCTGGAAAATGAAATGTATATTTTCCAGTACTGGAAAACCTTGGAAAAGGGGTGGGGTGTTTTTTTTTTTTTTTTTTTTTTTTTTCAAAAAATCCTGGGGGAAAATTTGAATTTTGTCCTGGAAAAATTTCAATTATCTGAGACAAAATTAATGTTATTGTTACCGTTAACAAATATAACTTGTAAAATAACAAGGACACTTTTTTTTTCTTTTTTTTTTTTTTTTTTGCTGTTTTTGCTCAATGAACCTACCCAACATTTCCCAAACTGGTCATAAATATTCATTAAACAGTAAAAATGCTTCTGATTGGCTATTTTGAAGTTTGGCTTTCATCATGTAACAATATTTTGATTTATTTTTATACGACACTGAACAAGACAAGAATTTGTCATCAGACTAAAGATAATAAGGTATTTGTTAAAGAAAGGTTAAAAAATAAAGTTTTACAAAACTGCCCCTCTACCTCATAAAATTTAGAACATTTAAAAAGAATTTTCTGTACTTGTATAGAATAGCACACATGCAAAATTTTGACTGAAAATGAACAATTTAAAAAAAAAAATACATTTAAGAATTAAATAAAATTAATGTTCATTCAAAAAAAGTTTGTTAAACATTTTTGGAAAGTAAAAAAAATTCCTAAGACAAAAGTTAATAACCATTTTAGTCTCGGTAGTTTATCGGATGTGTGGTGGTTGGGTTCAAGTGACTGTCAACAATGTAGGGATTGGCAGTGTTACTGTCTCTAGTCATGTTGACAGGGTGGGGTTGGGGAACACACCTTCCTAGCAAGTCTTCAAGCAAGCGGTGCTTGAACAAAATTTTCAGGGACATCAAATGTCAATTTCAACTGTTAAAGTAAGTGTTCTTTTTACGGTGATAATACTCCCCACCCAGGTAAAAAAGAACAATTTCCTCGTATATTCCTACCATAAAATAAACTGAACCCTTATTTTATGTCCATGTTTTTGCAATAAATGTTTTATTTTTTTTTGCACCCGTTATTTTACAATACTAAATATATTTTCTTTATTTTAATATTCACTTCAATGTGTATATTCTAAAAGTTTTTATTTTGTGAGAATGGTTAGTTTTAAAGTGGGGGTTCGTTTTTATTCATAAATTCCTACCATAAAATGCCCAAGCCTTATTTTATGGTAGGAATTTACAAGTAAAAAGTTGAAGATTACCTTTTTGTTTCTTTTCTTTTTGGCTTTGGTACTCTAAAATAAAAACGTCAGATTTTAATCAAAATTACGGTCATAAAAGGAGGATCAAATTTATGCCTAAATTGTAAAACGAGCCTTTTAAACTAACCTTTAATTGCAAAAACACGGACATAAAATGAGGGTTCAGTTTATTTTAAAGGAATATACGGGAAAATTGTTCTTTTTTACCTCCACCCACTCCTGGAAATATTCGTCAGGTACTATTTGCAAAGATCCATCCCGGTCTCCTGCGGTGATAGGTGAAAAAAACAAACCCACCTATGAATGAAGTCCCTAGCTGAAGCGGTGCCTGCTGTATATGAAAAATAATTTGTCGATTGAAGGTGTTAAAAGTAACCCATATTTTTGAAAATATTTTAAAAAAACACGCTTTTACCCAAAAAGTTAATGTGATATTTTATCACCTCCGGTCTTTTTTCGACAAGTAAATGTAAATATTTTAACCTTTTTAAAAGTATGGCTTACTTTTAACGTCTTCTAACTAAAAAAAAAAAAAAAAAATCCATAAAAACACCTTCAATTGACAAATTATTTTTTCATATACAGCAGGCACCACTTCAGCTAGGAGCTTCATTCATAGGTGGGTTTGTTTTTTCACCTATCACCACCTAGCATTTTTTAAAAGCAGGAGGCTGGGATGGAACTCTGCAAATAGTACCATTGGTCATTTTAACCTTTTGCCATCCCGGATTCCTGCTCAAATTTACGCTGTTTTTTAATTGCCGGCATAAAACATAATTCCAGCCAAATATAGATATTTTCAGAGTCGTGTTTTCACATTTTATTGGCAAATTAATGGAGATATTTTACAATGCCCCACCCCAACCCCACTTTTCATCGCCAAATCAATTTAGATATTTTAACCCTTCCCCAGGTTTAATTTTTTTTACCATGAATCCATGAATTTTTACAAAACAATTTCAAATATGTACGTGCTGTGTTTTTCGCTTTTTATCGGCAAATATATGTAGATATTCTACAATTACGCCCCCACCCCAGCCCTTAGCCGTCTTTACAAGCAAAATATTACTACATGTAATTTATTTTTAATACATTTAAAACTATTTTTTTGGTCACTTTTTATCAAATATGACTTAACATGGCCATTGGAGTTGCCGTAAAATCCGTGTTTACAAAATGAATTTAACACTTGATTGAAAAAAAAATTACCAAAAATCCGGGAATTATCTGATTTTAATGAAATTTTCAGTATTGATTTATCACACCCCTTAAAAAGCAAATAAGTAGTTGATATATTTTTGGATGACATGCCATTATCTAAATAAAAACATCTCACACATGAGCTGCCACAAATAATCAGTGATGTACCTCATCAGGGTTTTTCAACATTAAACTCCTTTTTTTTTTTTTTTTTTCCCTGGATGACCCAGCCTGTGTTGATCACTTCCCACCAGTAACAATTCATAGGATTGCCTTTTTAATCGAAAAAAAAACACCTAATGGCTTTTTCTGTGGACTTGAAATTGATGGTTCAATCCTTGCCCATGTGATGATGAGCTTCTCAAAATCCCATACAATTTAGGCTCTAAGGATTGCCACAGACGAACCAATCTTTGGGAGTCAGTGCAAATATAATAACTAATGATAGAACATAATGTTGCACTGACAGCATAGATTGCCATGATTCTCTTTTGTCACTCATCCCTTTCAGTCATAATTTGGCAAGTTTTCCTTGCAACATCCAATATCTGCACAGAGCTGATCAATGTAATTCTTTGCTGGTCAGCCCTCTCTGTATCCACAGGAGAATGTCACTTTTGAGTTCATCCTTATTTCTCCAGCATGTCTTGTTTTGGAGGGTTTGTGTGATAGGAGGTAAGTGGCTGTACAGTTGATTTCTTGTGGGGTGCTGCTTCCAGGATTTGTTCAAGACAGCACACAGTATCCTTGTGTAGTTTGGCTTAAGACCAGAAATCATGGGGCATTCAGTACAAATGATACATGCAGATTCTTAAGAATAATAATTTTTTAAAGTTAGATTGTTATACCAGTGTTTAAATAGAATTGGTTACATATATAAACACTGGACTTTATTTGTTATTCTTAAATACTTCTACCATCATTCTCACACATAAGGCTGTAAGTTCCATTACAAATGTAGTACTCAGTAGAGATGAATGCTAGCTACCCTTCAAGAGTCATGAATTCTCAGACACAACGGGTAGACAACCAACTAACCGACAGTATTCAATTGACTTGTCCCAAAGAACATTTAAAATAAAATTTTAAAAAAGGTGAAGGCCATCTGAAATATTAAGTTAAATAGATAAGATTAAGAACAATACTATATTCATCACTTTGAATTTTGATTATTCCTTTTCTTTTTTTTTTTTCCATGCTCCTAATACAAACAATTTTTCCCCAACATCCAACCCATCTATAAAAGAGCATATGTGGGCTCCCTAAATAATTTTACAAGTCTGAATTTCAAGCATAATGGTTGAGGGCAACAAGTGGTTACCACTGCCTTCAATAATTAATTCCATGAATGAAAAACTGACATATATATATATATATATATATATATATATATATATATATAAGAATTGTTGACATACATGAGTAATAATTTTGTAAGGTTGAAATTTAAACATAATTGGAAAGACTAGCAATAATTCTTTGGTTTGAAATTTAATTTGACACATACAGGATTAGAGAAGGTAATTACAAAGTTGAAATTCAAAAAACACTGCTCTCATTCTTTATATACAGAAAAATGTTGCCATTATTAGATTAACAAAGAATCCCATCCTTTCTACATTAAAATACCTTGGTTTATATTAGTTTTACATTTCTGTAAAATCCTACAAAACCTAATGTAGTTGTAACTGAGGATAACTTATAAATACTACAACCTTATTTCAAATGAGGTTTTAAATATAAATCAGTATCTATGCCTTCATTCAGAATGAAAGCAAATTGGGAATTATGAATTCTTACAGATTATAGGCTGAAGTAGTTATGAGGTAGAAACACTGCCTCTATGCCTGATGTAACTAAAATTATGGATAAATTGACACCTTAACCACACTGCACTTTATGAAGGCTGTCACTGTATTTTCTAATCCCCTCCCATATCCACTGATCTGTGAAAAATGTTGGCTATTCCAAAGATAAACAACCATTTCTAAGGTCGGAATTGTTCCCTCAGACTTTTTTAGCTTGTAATGTGCACTCGTGTGTGTAATTATATATATAATATATATATATATGTGTGTGTGTGTGTCCCCTATTTATTGTTACCTCTGCCTATTGAAACTTCAAATTAACACTGTACAGCCTGTGTATTAAGTGGAGGGTGTCTTTATGCAAAGAATTGTATCCATAATCAAAGGAAAGCCATGTTTCTACAAGACAAACTTAATCATATATTTTATATTTCCTAAAATCAAAAGAAAAATATTAACAAATTAGTTGTTTTAGTAAATATTATCATTTAATTAAACATTACTAATTACATTTATAAGTAGGGGCAGCCTAGTTATATGTACCAGCTCTGCTACAATAACTGTTTATATTGAAGAAAACTAAATCCCGTAAACACATTACTGTTAGCCGTTTGTTTTCACATACTAGTATTAATAGTATATTTTATTTTCATTTGCAATGAATAAACATTTAAAAAAAAAAAAAAAGCAATTAGAAAGATGAAAAGAAATCCTAGTCAAAGTTGATGACAATTATTAGGTTGATAGAGAAGCTGCTAGTATCATCTTTTTGCACAATGTTATTAAATTTACTCTGCTTCTGATTTGTGTGGTCAATTGTAGTATAACATTTACAATCCTAAGGAAAATGGGGGGGGGGGATATTGTTCAGCATTTAGACAATTGCTAAGAAAGTCATTGGTGATAAAATACAAAATAATGTTCAACTTAAATCTCATCAAAGAGATTTCATTTAAGTGAAATTGTTTATGAATTGCCAAAACCTGGATACACTTACTGTGAATAATTTGCTTGTTTGAATGATGTATTGGAAAGGTCTTTATTTTATCAAGTTGACTGATTTTGCTGTATGATGTCAGTTGTTATATTGCAAATAATTATGGAGCTGGGATGGGAAGTTTTCCATGTGGTGAAAATCTTGTTGAATATCATTTGTATCACTTGATACGGCACCCCCCTTTCTTTTGTTTCAACAACTTCAAGATACTGCGAAATTCCTTAAAGAATTCACTGATAATTGAATACTCAATTTAACTGAAAAGAATCATAAGGTTATAGAAATCTCTGGAAATAGTTTGATGACAGAATAATAATGCTATGAATTTATACAAGTAAAAAGATTTAAAAAAAAAACAAAAAAACTCTACATGAATGATTTAATAAGATTGAAATTCAAACATAATGTGAAGGACTAGAAATGACTCTTGGCTTAAAAAAATAAAAAAATAACCAGTGAGATAAGGCAAGATTGAAATTTACTGTCTCCTAACAACATGTCAGGTAAGTTGGCCTCAACTACTTCATTTTGATCCATTGAATGCTGCCTCAGTTAAGAGCAAGGAAAAATATTTTTGAGTGAACTTAATAAAACCTACATTATTATGGACAGAAGACTAGGTCAGTGCATATCTAATGGGGCTACATCTTCTAGAGTGCTCATATACGGTTGGGGTGAATTCCTATCGGCAGTGATCCAAGAAAGAATGACCTCCAAAACATTGGACTACCAAAATGAGAAACATTATTTTGCTAACAATTTATTGTGGCAGATAATTTTAATCAAGAGTCACTTCTTATTACTTACAATTAGCATGGATACCCATGCTAATTAATGTCCAATGCTAAAAGCCTCTTCAATTAGCACATGCTCACATTCTCCTGAATATGTGTGGTTATCCTAGAGAAATAATCAACTCCAGAATACTATGAAAACAAGCAGGTGGAAGTGATGTGATGGATTGCACAACATTTATATGGCAAATAACCATCATTTGACAATATTATTTTACAAATGGCAGTGATTATCTTTCAGCAAGAGAATGCTTCATGTCACACTATTCAAGTCAGAGGAACACAAGACTTCACTATGTTTACCTTAGATCTCAATCTGATTCTAACACTTATGGAATGTATTGTTTATCCATTAAAATCTCCAGCTGTTAAAATCCTTTCTACCAGATTCTCAAGGAAGGTCTTATCAAGAATGCCTTATTGAATAAGAGTTGTTTTGTAGACACAAAGGAGCAATAAAGTGGATTGCCATATCTTAGATAATGTGTATGTTATAAGATTAATAAAAATAAGAAACAATTTTTCTCTGATTATTTTTTAATCTTTCTCTATTTTTGAGCCAAGCTACCAAACTCGCTAAATTCAATCCTGTTGCACAATTTAGGGGACGTGTTAAACTAAGAACTTAAAGCACCTGCTGTAACATCCTGGTACTTAAGAAACTTTTTAAAGATTTTGTAGCGTCACTAGCTGATTGGGTAAGAACAGTTTGCAAGTGCATTTATAAAAAAAAGTGTCTAGACCCAGTTGAAAAGTGCATTCATCTCCCCCCCTCAATTGGATCAGTGGGAAATGAATGCTAAGATTCACTGAATTTCATAGAAGGAAATAACAGGACAGTTAAAACCCTTTAGCGATATAAAAGCAATCCAACTAAAAGTTAATTTGACTAAAGAAAAAAAAAGCTTCTCCCAACTGATCAAAGGAGTGGCCATACCAACTCCTACAAAAAGAAAGTCTATTGATGTAACAATGATCTTAGGAAAAGCAATTATGATACTTCAATTAAATGGGGGGGGGATCAGGCTGGATTAACACAAGGCCCCCTTTTTTTTTTTTTTTTTATGTGGCATCCACTGAGGATTGAACTCGCTATTCAGTAATGGATCTGCAAGATTAGCTTGCTAACCATTACACCACAATAGGACAGCTAAATGGAAATGAACTCTGCCAAATTGTACAGGTGTTATGTAATAAGTAAAGAAAAGAGGTATTGTAAGTGTATCCCTCATAGGAGAGAGAGGAACAGTGTGACACTACAAAGACGGTAGGGCATTTGCATCTTTGATTTGAAATAGGTCAACATGTTTCTCAGGCCAAGGAAAATTCAACATAACAACCACAGGTAATACAAGAAAAACACTGGTAAGTGACAATTATAAGAGACTAAACGAGGCTATCGATTCAACCTATCATCAATTTGGATTAATGTATAATAATAGGCACTGCCAATTTATTTGCTCATTTTAAAATTTAATTATTTAAGGTCCAATTTTTGTTTTAGCCATAAAGTAGTAACATGATGAGCATGAGTAAAAAAAAAAAAAGAAGTACATGAAATTTTATTTCTCTGAATGTTTGAGATGAGATTAGTATTATCTGCATTATTCTGACTATTGTCCCCATCGTTATTTGTACAACATTTCGGCCGATATGCTCTTCGGCCTACTTCAGGTATTTCTTGTCAGACTCTGGAACCTTCTCTTAGGTTAAGACAGTTCTAAGTGACAGTTATCTCTGGATCCCAAATTCAATCCTGAGTAGAGGCAGTTAGAAAAATAACACAACTCCTACCCCAGCTATGGTTAGCGGAATGAGAACAGGATACCCCCGTGGAATAAATAAAGGGTTAGGTTCAAAGTTCTGTGATGGCTCCCGATTACGACAAGAAAATTCCCAAGTTCGGAAAGAAGGTTCAGAGTCCGACAAGAAATACCTGAAGAAGGCCGGAGGTCATATCGGCCGAAACGTACAAATAACAATGAAGATAGGAACAATAGTCTGAATAACGCAGATAGTACTAATATGAAATTTTATTTTAAACAAATTTTTCTGAAAAAAAAATAGCTGAGGATTTATGCAGTGCTCAAAACAGTTTTTTTTTGTTTTTTTTAATTGTTTACAAAAGTCAGCTAGAAATGTTAATAAATAGGGAGGCCCAGGTTGATATAAATGCCATTTTAAATATTAAAAAAATCTTCATTGTTGACTTAACATTTTTTTTTTTTTTTTTTTTTTTAAATTACTAAATTGTTTCAGTTAAACTAATTCAATGGAAATAAATCAAAATTCTTTAAAATAAATACTACCATTTTCGGCTACCGTGCTTTGAGTGAGCAATTTATATATATACCTAATTAATAGATAAAATTCACTTAAAATATGAAATACCTAATACTGAGTTTAAAATTTCATGTTTTTAGATTCTAAAAACAAATCTTTATTTAACATTGATGTATAATTTTTCCACTGATATTGTAAAAGCTAATTATATACAAAAACAAAAAAAAAATTTTTTTAACATTTAATTTTCTGATTTCCGGTACTTATTTTCTATCAGAGTAGCTCCCTTTTAAAAAAATTCCCCCACACCTGCGGTTCTTTTGTCTTTATTAATACTGTAATTAGTTTCAAAAGTAAATAACCACACCGATATTTTAACCCCCAAAATGGGGTGGGGGTCAAAGTTAAGTAACCTTATCAGGAAGTTTTGAAATAAAGTAACATGCATTATAACACTGAAAATTTCATTAAAATTAAATAATTCCAATTTTTGGTAAATTATTTTCAATCCGGGCGGGGGTTAACTTCATTTTGTGAAATGCGCATATAACAATAAAATTGGCTGATCCTAAATAATAATAAATAGCCAACACATTGTGACTAAAACAATCAAAATTAGATCAATTCATATAAATCTGTCTAATAAATCCTTATTTCAAATACTTCACCTAAATTACGACTAAAACAAAATTAGACCAATTAGAATAAATCGATGTATTTAAAAATAAAATAGTCCATATATTCTGACTATCTAAGATGAGACCAATTCAAATAAATCCTCTGAAATTTTCATGGGTGTCCCTTGTAAAATCCATCAACCAAAATCCAGGTCTACCCCCTTTGTAAACAATCCTAAATAGAAATTACATCTCTTCATAAAATTTATCTTTTCCAAACTCAATTAGACTTTAAAACAATTTAAGTTCAAACTTCAATTATTGATCTCTTCCTAGTTACAACTCTTCCAATCATTCAATAAAGCTTTTTAGTTTTTTTTTTTCTTTTCCAAAACAGTCGCATTAAATCACTATTTGACTTTTAATAAAAGGGTGTGGTTCATACTATCCCTATAATCCTGCAAGCAACATTGCACCACGGCCAGAACCCTTTTACATAACAACTAAGATTTAAAAAAAAATAATTCCTCCTGTGAAAAAACCAAAATGACTAAAAACAAAGATAGGAAAACTAATGGAAATAAATCAATGTATAATAATAATAATTTCTGACTAAAGACAAAATGGTAGATAGCTGAGAAAAGAGCTGGAGAATCTTAAGATAAATAAATATCATTAGATTATATTTTTATCTCAGAAATACCCCCCCCCAAAAAAAAAAGAAATTGTGACTATAAAGATGAAATGAATTCAAATAAATCAGTCCATTAATGATAAGGCATGTGGTGTAATGGTTATCATCCTAGGAAATGGAAATGCGTATCTGAGTTTAAAGCTGTTTGCATTTCATATAGCATTAATACTCTTGGGAAAGGTATACATCCAATTATTCTCCCACCATCTATGGGTAAAATACTAGAATAGATTAGGCTCTTTAACCTTTGTATGGCAACCAGTCTAGGGGAAGGAAAACAAAATTCAAATCAGTTAAACTCTGCTTAAGAAATTGACTTTGTTGCATCCTGCTTATGCAGTAGGGTTTTTATTTATATTTATATATATATATATATATATATATATATATATATATATATAATGATAATTCCTCATGTTTAGAGATGACCAAAACGTGATATTAACAAAGATGAGGTGTCCACTTCAAATAAATCTCTATAATTGATGGAATAAGAATGAATATTCTCAATATTCTCCTTAAATATGTCAGGTTTTTAATGACACTAGCAAGAATATGCACCCTCGGGTCATAAATATTTAAGTTTTAATGTAATGAAATATATTGAGTTAGAAAGACTAATGAAATGAAATAAAAATGCATATAAAAAGATAACATTTATTTTGATTCTATTCTAATTGGTTTCTATATAAAATCCTTGATAGGATTTTAATAAATTGGAGAACGAAACAATATTAGAGATCCATTACACCAAGTAATTATTTATTAAACTCTGTTTTATTAAAACCAGTATGCAAATTAACTACACCATATATTATGCAAACCTTTATTTATGTTATATATAAACATTGCCGGATTTTAGACATACTAATGGGCTGTTTTAAGGTAAATCTAACTCAGATCTTCATAAAGACATTGTTAATAAAATAAGATTCTATGTATCAATGATTTTGACTAAATTAAATAATCATTGATAAACTTACACAATCCCTGAGGATATTGTGTCATAAGCAGTGATATAGTTTCAGTTACAGATGTCAGGTTTTTTTAATAACATGTTTAATCCTCTTCCTATCTTAGATTAAGGAAGATCTAATGTTTTTTTTCCCATGAGGTCAATTTTGGTTCTGTGAGGATTTGTTGCTTTTTAAACCTACAACTTATGGAAAGACAAAATATCTATTTACCCCAACCATTTAAATAATTTTGTTTTTTACTCTCATTATTGTTATTGTCACCCACCACAATAATGAGAGTAAAAAACAAAATTATTTAAGTGGTTGGGGTAAATAGATATTTTGTCTTTCCATAAGTTGTAGGTTTAAAAAGCAACAAATCCTCACAGAACCAAAATTGACCTCATGGAAAAAATATATATAAATTTTTAAAAGATGTCTATAATTTTGCTATGTGGATTCTGATTTTCTTCCTCCGATTAAAAATTGATAATATTTTCCGTGTGAGAAATGACAAGAATAATTGAATCCAACTGATTGACCTATAAATAATGATTTATTCCCATTCAAGAGACATTTGAAAATTATTTTCCTTTCACAGGAATTCATGGAAAATGGTGAATTCAACTTGCAGACAAATTGATGAGTTGCCAAATTTTGTAGAATCCTTCAAAAAAAAAAAAAGAAATTATGCAGACAATATTATTGATCATAGATATTTTTATAAGTAATTTGCACACACACACACACACACACACACACATATATACAATCATATATGAACATAAACAAGAATATAGACTTCTGGAAACTTTACTATTACATACATGGTATGTTCAAAGAGTATCAAAATGAATGAAATGTTAATTTAAAAAGAAAAACGATTATTTATTTTTTATCTACTACATTTTTCGGCATCAAACTGCATTTTCAAACTTTCTGGAGCTGGGACACATTTCTATTTCAGGGTTTTGTCGATATTTTCACAACAATTTGAGATGTGGATTTTTTCATCATATTGGTAAGTGTTAAAATGCTGCTTCACATAGATATGTTGTTGTTGCAAAAGGTAACAGCATTTTGATTGCCTTTTGACACAATGGTCAGAGAGGTCCCCTCCAAATAAATTGGTTGGTCACATCAAATCCTTGCAGGTATATGATTGTCCCAACCCTTTTTAACATATATATGCTGGAAGGTGGTGGCTTGGGGGTCTTAATGCTATGGGTATAACATTAAACTCTATCTGATAGTGAAGTTCCAATTCTGGAGCTCTGGAAAATATGGAGTACCCCTTCAACACCATTGTTACCAGGTCCACTCTGACCTGGAGTGGTCCTATCTTTGGGTTAAATAGAAGAAAAAATTGAGTTTCAAAAATATTGAATAACCATCAAGCATGAACAGAACAAAATGTCTTCAGCATAAAATAATCCCACAACGGTTGACATGCCATAAAAATCCAACAAACCAAACATTTTGCGACAACAATGGACACTCAGAAACCACATAAAGCCACTATTTGGGGAGTGGTTACTGTTTAAACTAAATCTTCATAGGTGTGAACTAGTAACAAGAAATACAAATTTACAGTTCTATCGCTAATTGAATAATATGAATTTTCAAGACATTTTTGCAGCATCTGTGATCCCCACACCACAATTTGAAAACCACTAAAATAGAAAAGGTTTTTTTTTTTTTTAATGTGTTCCTCAAAATAAGCTGTCATCTTACTTGGTAATGGCTAGGCTTAGGATTTTTGAATCTCCCTCATTTATGTCTGGAGCCAGGCTTAGTTAACTCCCTTTCATTTTATTTTTCTTATGTATTCCATGATGAATATAGAGATGGTCTTATACGATTGTGTATTACACATGCTGCTAAATATAGTATATATATATATATATATATATATATATATATACACACACACATACACACGTGATGCAATATATTGATAATTGAGAAATAACTCCCAAGACAAATTTGTAAAACCTAAAATATTTATTTATTTAACAGACAATCAAGATTGCATTTATTTTATTTTTTGTTTTGTTTTACGGCATATCAACCATAGTGGGTCATTTAATGCCTGCAAAGTTTTGAAAAATTTGTAGCGATAGTTTTGATGAAAATTGTTTTAAATTCAAATTTTTTTGTAAACAAATTTTCTGTTTAACCCAAAAATGAGACCCTAACACGTACTACCACTCTGGATCAGAGTGGGCCTGGGAGTAAAAGTGATAAAGGAATGCTCCACATTCCCCAGACCTGGAACCTCAAATAGAGTTTAACTTTATACCCCGGACATGAAGACCATCAGTCCCTGCCTTTTAGCACTCATATGATAAAAGGGGTTGGGGGTTTTATCCGAAGGGAAATAGGGTTGGGAAAATCATATAAGTGCTAGGGCTTGACGTGACCAACCAATTGATGGGAGGGGGCCTCTTTGACCACCTGTCTAGCCTGAAGTAAGGGCTAAAGTGGAGTGTTGCATGTCATGGACTGCTCATCCACCAGGATTCCATCCTTAAGCATCATGGGTTGCCACCCATGGCCAGCAGGGGGGCCCATTTAGGGGGGGTGTCTTACCCCTCTGCAGAGGTGCAGTCGACTGGGCTGGCATTAATTTTTAAAGTTTTTCTTGTTTATGAACAAGGAAATGTAAAGGTGAACTGTTTGTAAACTGAATTTTTAGATCTTTGTTTTTTTTATTCACAAAATTCTTTTAAAAACAAATCTGCAAAAATCTACTTGACACCATTTTTCTTGAAATGATTTGAGACAATAAAAATGAATCAAAACAAATTGAACTTTTTTCATCTGGATTTACATTCTGTTATTTATGAATAAAAACTTTTTAAAAAATTCACACACACTTGTTTGTCTGTTCGTTTTAATGAAAAATGCATTAACCAAGTTCAGAGATTGCAAAGGGAGGTAATAAAGTTTTTTTTTAAGTTTTCAAACTATTACCAAAATCAGGGAATTGTCCAATTTTAATGAAATTTTCACTGCTTTATTCATTTGACTTTTATAATGAATAGATTATTTTATTTATAAAAAAAAAAACTTGAAAAAAAGAAATTTATCAATTCAGAATGTCGGGTCATTTGAAGTCCCTAACTTTTATCCTGAACAATACACAAAAAAATTTAAAAAATAAAAATTCTATACCCAAAAAAAGTTATTTGAAAATCTAAAAGTTATTTTCTTAAAACTCATAAAATAATTTTTGTCGCGTGTTTTTTTTTGTTTTTTTTTTGTAGTTTTAAAATCAATATTTTTCTTGAAATTGAGACACAAAAAAGTATTTTTCTGATTTAATTGGCCTATTTTTATTCGCTTAAAAATTTAATAGTAAATTTTAAATGTCTGGAAGGTGGCATGTTGAAGTCAATATTTCAACTATAGATCAAGCTTTAATCTATCTAAAAATTTAAGTTTAAAAATTCACAATTTTGTGCAACATATTTTCAAAGATTTTTATATATATTTAAAAAATTATTACATGTATGGATCATCAAACATTAAAAAAGTTTTCTCTCCGGATAACCCTGATCGATGAAATACACTGTAAAATTTTACAATATGGACTACCATAGATTTTCTTTTATTTACACACAAAAGTCTTGTTCATTCATGATGATTTTTACACATTTATCTCCCTTACACCCGTCTTTCTGAACATACCTACCAAAAACTGTTGTTCAAATATAGAGCTTAAATTTTCATTATGTTAATAATTCTAATCTAGCAAAAACAACAATTTTATTAGTAGAGCTAAATACTAAAAATGCTCTAATAGAAAATAAAGCAGTTTCCAGTCAAATTTGTAAGTTAATGATTTTGTAAGGTCAGCATTCATACTGAATGTCATTTCTTATCTATCTTTTATATATTACTAAATTTTCATTACTCCGGGAGTAAGTATTTAAGTTTTAATGTAATGAAATATATTGAATTAGAAAGACTAACGAAATTGAATAAGAGCACATATAAAAAGATTAAACTTATTTTAATTATATTTTGATTGATTTCAATATAAATCATTCATAGGATTGATTTTTAATATCTTGGAGAATAAAACAATCATATTAGAGCTCAATAACACCAAATGATTATTTATTAAACCCGGTTTTATTAAAACCAGTATGCAAATTAGCCACACCATATATTATGTAAACCTTTATTTGTTAATGATATATAAGACAAATTGCAGAATTTTAAATACACTATTGTGCAAATAAATACAAAATACAAATAAAGATACAATTTTAATTTTTAGCTTCTTTTTAAAAACAAATTCATTTTTAAAATAATATCTTAAATGTAAACAAAAAAAAAAACAATTCCTAAAATAAACGAATATTATAACACAAGAAATTCTTAGCAATTTTTTAAAAATTTGATAAGGAATCTGCAAAATTTATTTTTCTTTTACACCTTCTTTTACTTCTCTGTTCTCCCCTTTCTCTCTCACTGTCTGTTGTTCTTAAAATCCTTTTAGTCTGGGTACCTCTGCTAGTATATATATATATATATATATATGTATATATGTATATGTATATATATCATGTAATGGTTATCATCATAGGAAATAAACTCAACGAGATGAATTCAAATCCTGTATGAGGCTGTTTACATTTCACATAGGGCTAGTATCCTTGAAAAAATTATGAATCAAACTCTAGCTTTTGAGAAAAATGGATGTTTAATTTATTCATTTCTGTCTTGGTAAAGAAAGCTTCAATCTCAATACTTTTTGAACACACCTCTTATTTTGAAGAAAATTAATGTTTAATTCAATATTCATTTCTGTCTTGTTAAATACAGCTTTAGTCTTGATACATTTATATTAACCCTTACCCCAAAGGTAAAGCACTTTAATTTCTTTTTATTACTGAGTCACCTTTTATCTTTAAATTCCATTATACAATTATTTTATTCCACATTTAGAAGAACATTGACATTTTAAAAGGAAGAAATACAAAAATAAAATTTGTAAATATTTTCTCTTATCATGTTACATTAAGAAATTATTATTTAATTCTCATAATAAACAAATCAGAATTTATGAAAGTTAAAAGAATAAAACTTTATTAATGTTTGATTAATTACTTTTTAATATTGATAAAATACATGGTGAGGCAGAAATACCTCCCACATTTGTGTGATGCAATTGAAATTAGGCAAATGGCAATGGTAGCTCCATCTTGTTAATGTCTTACTATATTTTTTTTAAAAATACGATCAGTTACAATGATAATTACTTTTTAAAACTGATAAAATACGCTATGTGAAATACAACCAGCCTTGTCCAGGATTTGAACTCATGTCACCATGTCCATTTCCTATGATGATAACCATTGCATCACGGGTGCCTTTCCGAAGGATATTAGTCTGAAAGTGAATGTGATAAAGATATTGGAGTTTGAATTCACGCACTATGATGTCACAGTTCAACATGTTAGCCACTACGCTATGGCATCTCCCTGCCATTTTTTTTTATAACAGAATCTGACCAATTAAACGTATTTACATTCTTGGAAAATGTGGCTAAAAATAGTTTTCCTGAATCAAAGATTGTTTGATTTTTCTTGTTTCAGCTTTTTCCACTTATTCCTTTTTTGTGTATGTGTGTGTGAGAGAGAGTGCGTGTGTGTGTGAGAGAGTGCGTGTGTGTGTGAGAGAGAGAGAGAGAGAGAGTGTGTGTGAGAGAGTGCGTGTGTGTGTGTGAGAGAGAGAGAGAGAGAGAGAGAGTGTGTGTGAGAGTGTGTGTGTGTGTGAGAGAGAGAGTGTGTGTGTGTGTGAGAGAGAGAGAGAGTGTGTGAGAGTGCGTGTGTGTGTGTGTGAGAGAGAGAGAGAGTGTGTGAGAGTGCGTGTGTGTGTGTGTGAGAGAGAGAGAGTGTGTGAGAGTGCGTGTGTGTGTGTGAGAGAGAGAGAGAGTGTGTGAGAGTGCGTGTGTGTGTGTGTGTGAGAGAGAGAGAGAGTGCGTGTGTGTGGGTGTGTGAGTGAGAGTGCGTGTGTGTGTGTGTGAGAGAGAGAGTGCGCATGTGTGTGTGTGAGAGAGAGCATGCGTGTGTGTGTGTATCTCTGTAATACTTGACTCTACAGTATCTCATAAAACAGTCCAGCCAACACAAGATCTATATGATTGTCCCGACTACATTGCTCTTATGGCAACCCCCCCCCCAACCTTTTTATCAAATGTGCTAGAAGGCAGTGGCTGAGGGTCTTAGTGTTCTGGGTATGATGTTAAACTACATCTAGTGGTGAAGTTCCAATTCTGGACCTCTGGGGAGTGTGGAGTACCTCTTCATTGTCATTATTCCCAGTTCCACTCTGACTCGGAGTGGTAATATGTATTAGTCCCATCTATGAGTTAAATAGATAAATGAATCTATTAAAAGAATTGAATACTCAACAAATGAATAAAAGAAAAACGTCTTCAGTATAAAATAACCCACAAGGATTGACTTGCCGTAAAATCCAATCAACCAACCAGCCAACTCCTGGACAATGAATGTTCTTTTCCATCCTTAGAATTGTTGAGTCTAAATCAAATATTCTGTTGATTACAAAGTGATTGATATTGTTTAGATTTCTGATAAAGCAAGAATTCTTCCAAGCTAAAATTGAATTATGATTGCTCAAATATACGGATAGAACTATTACTTGCAAGAATTAGGGCTTTATCTTAACAGAGATATCAGATTTTCATATGTTTGAAATTCTCTCAATGCCAGTCCATGCTATATATATATATATATATATATATATATATATATATATGTGTGTGTGTGTGTGTGTGTGTGTGTGTGTGTATAATGTAGAAAATAAAAACACAAAGTATTTCAAAAAGATGAATTTTCTACATATTATTGGATTTATGGTGGTAGATATGGGATGTTTGATGTCAATATTCAATAAAAGTGTTCAAACATTTAAAGACCATAAATAAATCAAGCAAAATGGCATAGAAGACAAAACTCTGGATTAAACAAACAAAATTGTATTAACAGAAGTTTACAAAAGGTAGCATTGAATACTGGGCGAGGTTCCGCCAAAGTTCTTTTTTTAAAGTTCAAATGTAAAATGTAAGCTGGTATTTCACAGTTCAAAAGTGAGAAAGAAAAGGTGAAAGTTTAAAGTCAACTTAAAAGCAGTCAGGCATAAGTTGAATGAATATAAGGTTTATCTCTGAAAGCATAGGTTATTCAAAGAGAGAGAGAGATAGATACCTTCAGCGTGTAAGCGAAATGTTCTTAAAAAGGGTGACGTGAATTCCCTTAGGCAAATGAGATCTTTCTGGTTAGGATCCGAAAGGCTGGCTTTATTTATAGTCCAGCATAGGCTCCAAAAGGGGTCTAGTTGATAAATTTTCTTATTAGGCGGGAACGCCTCTGATTGGTTGAATTTTACGAATTTTATTTTAAATTTTATTTTTACTAAGGTTGTGCAATCACATGCGCAAACTACTTATTTTTGTCATTCAACCTCTGTCTGTTGAAGCGATAACTTCCGGCTTCGCCACAGATTTAATTCTCTATTTACTCCCATATATATATATATATATATATATATATATATATATATATATACTATTTTTATTATTTTAATTTTAATCTATACATTTAATGGCTTATTTGTTACCACTGGTTTCAAAGCATTATATGCTTTTCATCAAACAAATTTCCTTGTAAATGACATCCAAATGAATATATGTTATTAATAGCTTTCCACTTTAATCGACTGCATGTCACTCTCATGTGTGCATAATGTTAAAAAGAAATAAGACTTTGGCAGATAAGCAACAGCAGCAGATAATCAGGATTTACATTTTTATATTTTGGTTGATACAGTCTCATTTTTAACCAGAAGGTGTTGTAAGATGATAATAGTCATCCAATTAGAGAACAAATGTATTAATATCGAGAGATATGCACCATTTTTTATATCCATTCATTGGTTTTGATTCAGTCATTAAATTAGTTTTCTGGTTTTCTCTGACTTTACAGCAATTTTCAGCTAAATTATTTGTTCATTCATAAAAGAAGTTTTTACGTTCATTGGTTGGTTGGTTAGATTTTACGACATGTCAACCTTTGTTGGGTTATTTTATACCAAAGACGTTTTGTTTTATTCATTCTTCATGGGTACTTCATTTTTTTAAAACACATATTTAAAACTCATGTTTTCTATATGACCCTAACAGGTAACAACCACTCTGGGTTAGAGGGGACCTGGGAGTAATGGTGATGAAGGGATACTCCATACTTCCCCAAAGCCACAGAATTGGAACTTCCCAATCAGAGAGTTTGATGTCATACCGAAGATATTTAGACCCTCAGTCACTGCCTTCTAGCACATATATGATAAAAAGGGGTAGGGGGTTTGCCCTAAGGGCAATAGGGTTGGGACAATCATGTAGGTGCTAGGGCTTGATGTGACCAGCAAGTTTTATTCTTAAGCATCACAAGTTGCCACCCACAGCCAACAAGTGGCCCCATTGGGGGTGAGGGTGGAGGTCTATAGGGTTTGGAACAGTTTTTTTGTTTTTTGTTCAACTAATTATTCTTGGATTTATATATATATATATATATATTCAATCTGTTGAAAGTAACCCCCCCCCCCCACACACACACCAATCTTAAAGTATTGCTGTATATGAAACAAGTGACAATCAAAAAGAAGCACCAATCAAAAGGTGACAGGTAAGGAAAATATATCACACCTGGAAGAACTCGATGATTGTTTAGTGTAATGATATTTGAAAGATGTAGATGTGTCCTGGCATGAAATAAAATCACCTGCTGACTTTCGCTCGTAGAAAATAAAATGTAATTTTTCTTCTAATTTGGCATTCAAACATGTCAATTGCTCACATTTACAATGTCTTCATGGAATTGTTATTTCAATTTCTACCAGTGCCAACCAACAATCCAACTCTATAGGTTGGACATAAAGAAACAAACAAGAAAAAAAAAATAAGCAAAGAGTAGAATAATTAATAATTAAGACTTTTTGTTGTCATAAATTCAACTTAAAAATTAATGAATATCATTGGTAAAATATACCACTGTTTTATTTTCCCCTGGGATTGAAAAATAAAAAAATTCAAAATTTTCAAAATTTGGAGTTTGTTTATTTTGTGTCACCCAGTATAGGGTTAAGTATTTTCTTTATTTCTTTGTTAAGAATTAACAAACAAATTTGGTGCAAATAATTTTCAATGCCTGATTTTGATATTCTCAAGATGTTAGCTATATCTTATTGTTGGTTGTTTTATGGTAATCAACCCTTACTCGTCCCAGTACCCAGCCAAATCTGACTTTCCTAGCTACTTTCACACGGCTCACTCTGGCGAACCAGAAGAAAAGTCAAACACAAGTCAAAATCTGTCCATCATTTTCCCTGTGTTTTTCCACTAACTGTTATTTTGAATCTAAACTAGATTTACCTGTTAAGCTCTACTTAAAAAATTGACCATGTGTAACAAGCAGAGGGGCTGGTAAAGATATATATTCTCACTGGGTGCCTCATTCTTCTGCTTTTTTACTAAACTAAACCAAGCTTAATAAATAACTATTACCAAGTGGAAGTTGATACCTGGATGGATGTAACGGTTAACAAGCTATGGTAGCAATCTACTGAGTTTGATTCTCACTGGGTGTCCTTGCTCCTGGCTTTGTGCCATATCTAAGCCAAGCTTAGTAAATATATATAGCTTCATTTGATGTAATACTTATTAAGCTTGGCTATCAGTCTATTAGTAGTGAGTTCAGTTCTCACTGAGTGCCCTGTACTTCTAATCTTGAATCATTACAAAGATAAGTTTAATATGTTTACATAGTCGGCTTGATTTAATGGAGATTTTTTTGTCTTTGTAATAGTGATATTTTTATCTTCTTACTGTTTAAGTTCATTTATTGACTGGTTCAATTTATGTCCATTCATGAATCTGTTGTTGGGCGGGATATCATTCTCACTGTTTCTTTGAGTCTGGAAATTATTTGGGAATCTTTTGGGATATCTTGTCTTTTGCTGTTGATAGTTTCTAATAACTAACACAAGACATTCTTGTTTTTTTCTGAGCTCATTTATTTATCCTGAGTAAAAATGCCTTGGAGAACAGACACTCATTTTACGTTTGTTTACTTCAAACACTCAGCCAGACTAACAACTCATCACTCTCTCTTTTTCTCACTCTCTTTCTCGTCTTGCCCTAACCAATCAGAAATCAACAGGTAACCTTTCATATGTCATTCCAAAAATTGTAGTAACTTTCCACTCTTATTACTTTTTAGTTTTTCCATCTCACTATATTACACATACATAATTACTTGGCAACAGTCATGCAGCAGATAATACTGTGTTACATGGTACCAGTCCCCAGGAGGCATGCTTAGCATAACATTTATAGTAGTAGCAGATGGAATAGGCAACCTGGGTTCAAATCCTGGATGAGGCTGTTTGCATTTCACTTTGTGCTAATTCCCTTTGGAAAGGCGTGAATACATCTCTTCCCCTGTAAGTAAATAGTAGGGCAGACTGGGTTTTTTCGTTTTGGTTAGGCAACCAGTCTAGGAAAAGGAAAACCCTGAATTCAAACCCTGTCACATCTTGTTTGTGGCAGAGGGTTTTGGTTTCGGTTTAATGGCATATCAACCTTAGGGGGTTATCTAATGCCAAAGTCATCATTGTAGAAGAACAGCAGTGGTACAATTTAACTGATTGCTAGAGGGGATGAGGAAGGTCATACCTTTCCCAAGAGTATTAGTCTGAGAGTGAATGCAATAGCATGACAGGAGTTTGAACTTTCTTACTTTGATAGGGTTGGGTAAATACATATAAAGTGTTAGTTGATTCACTGCAAACTGTCAGTCATTGTGGCATACCAGTGACAAGATCATAATTAAGATAACTGTTGATGAGATAGAGAGAAAGGAGAGAATCATTCTATCCCCCAAAGGTTTTTCAGGTGAAAGAGATACAAACAGTTTAGAGCAATATTTGAGCACTCTGCTGATTTATTAAGCATTAAAGTGTCTTTATATTTTGAAAAAGAGAAGAGAATGGTAAAAAGAATGAAAAGATGCTGATAGGTTGGTTGGTTGGTTGGATTTTATGGCATGTCAACCCTTGTTGGGTTATTTCTTGCTGAAGACATTCTTGTTTAATTCATTCTTGATGGGTACGCAATTTTTTTTTTTAAACTCAAATTTTTTTAAAGAATTTTTTTCAAAACTAATTTTTTTCTATTCAACCCAAAGATGGAACCCTAACAGGCACTACTACCCCGAGTCAGAGTGGACCTGGGAGTAATGGTGAAGGGGTACTTTACATTACCCAGAGCTCCAGAATTGAACTTCACCATCAGATAGAGTTTAGTGTCATACCCAAGACATTAAGACCTCAGCCACTACCTTCTAGCACATATATGACAAAAAGAGTTGGGGCTTGGGATAATCATGTAGATGCTTGAGCTTGACGTGACCTACCGATTGATCAGAGGGAGCCTTTCTGACCGACCGTCTTGGGCTATCATCCATGGCCAACAGATGGCCCCATTGGGGGAGGGGTGGTTCATATCAGGAAAGGAAGTCAGGCATGTGGTGAAAAGAAAAATCCCACTCACTATGTAGCCTAAGTAAGGGCCAAAGTAGAGTGTTGCATGTCATGGACTGCTCAGCCACCAGGATTCCATCCTTAAGCATTACAGGTTGCCACTCATGGCCAAGAGGTGGCTCTATTGGGGAAGGGGATCTACCTCTCTGCAGAGGTGCAGTTGGTATATTTTACAGCCCCAGCCGACAGGGCAGAAAAAATGTTGAGGTTTGCTAATGAGGAAATAGTGAGAAGAACAAGATGAGGATGTGAGAAAAAAGATGAGGATGTTTAAATTCTTTACGTTCGGACGACTGAATATTTTCTTTCTTTCATCCAGTTTGTTTTATTCATTTTTTTTTTTTTATGTTTTGAGTTTTACAACAGATGTTGAAGCAGATGCTTGGAAAAGAAAAAAGAAAAAGAAAAGGCCAACTAGGTATACACTACACACACACACACACACACACACACACACACACACACACACACACACACAACACTGTAACACAAGCATACATACACACATGTTTACATCCACTATGCACACTCAAACAAACACACACACACATCCAGAAATATGCACATATAGACACACAAAACTAGCACTAAAACCCACCAGTACTACAAACAATACATATACACACAAACAGTTCCCAACAAGTACACACACATGCACTCACACACACACATGCACTCACACACACACACACACACACATACACACACATGAATTCACACCTACACACACATACATATGCACACATGCATTCACACCTATACACAAATGCACACATTCACCCACAAAGATATTTGTATACAAATAAATCCTTTTTGACAGAGAGAAATCTGAAAAGTTCTTGGCCTGACTAATAAGGGAATGAGCCAGAACCATGGAAAATATTTATCAACAGTTCAACACACTTAGCACATTGGTTCTCTAGTTTTTTAATCCTTCACTAACAAAATAATCACTAAAAATTAGCTGGACTGAGATTTTCTGTCTGTCTGTCTGTTTGTCTCTCTCTCTCTATGTATATATATATATATATACATATATACACACAATTCCATATTAAGGAAAAACTTATAAAAATGTCATTTAGCTTTGCCTAATTTATTTCTACAAAACTCTCTCTGATAAACGTTAGTCAATCAGATAGTTGAAATTTTGATATAAGACCCAGGAGATATTTTTTTGAGATATTAGGGAGAGGAGTAATGGTAGATATATCCCCCCCCCCACTCAATTGCATTACTTAGAAATTGACATGCATGCACACTCCCATTTACATCCAGATGCATATACAGAAACATCTGGATTTTGGGAACCATCCCCAAATCAGACATAAAAAAAAATAGAATGAAAAATGTTGAAATGAAAAAATGGCAGAATGATTCTAATAATGAAATACAGCAAAATATTAAAAACACATGTGGTAGAAATTTTTTATAGACTTTTTTTTTAAAGAAATAATTATTTTTTTTATTCTTAATTATTTGTGGTATCATCTCCATTCATGTTTTGGATTCAACATAAGTCTGAGTTTACTTACATCATTATGTGCTTTTTCTTTCAGTTTTTTTTGTGCCTTTTTTTGTGTCTTTTTTTTTTAAAAAGAAAAAAGTTTTGTCCGTCAGTCAGTTTATTTATGCAATGAACAAGCACATGTTGTTTTAAAGGAAAATTGATGGAGACCAACAAAGACCAAAGTTCAATAAAATCCCCACCTTATTTTTGTCTGTGATTAAAAGTTTTTTTCCCCTCAGAAAAGTAAATAGAAGTATAAGAAGGGTGTAAATCAATGATTTTTAAAGGATTAATTAAAAAATGATTAAAAAATAAAACAAATTAATAAAGAATAAAACATAATAAAAAGCAAACAAGACAAATAAAAGAAAAAAAAAGATACAAACAAGAATAATAAAAAATAAACTTTAAAACAAAAAATAAAAGTTGATGAAACTAATAAAGAGAAAATCTAAATAATAATTCTGATGTTCACAGAAAATACGACTTATCATCTTGCAACAAACTTTGGTTAAAAATGAGAATCATCCAAGATGAAATGGAAAAATTATCTGGTGATGCTTATTCACCGAATTGATTGAAATTTAAAGAAAGAAAATTCTTCTTCTTCTTCTTCTTCTTCTTCTTCTTCTTCTTCTTTCTTTCTTTTTTTCTTCTTTTTTTTTTTTACAAAAAAATTTCTCAATTTAAACAAACATCTAGAAAACAGAAATACTGTTTGGGTGATATTTTCAATAATTGCAATACTATAACTGGAGAGAGGGGGTTACAGTTCTTGGGCAAACACTCCTCACCATATGAGATGTCATCTGGGGTACCACAGGGATCTATTCTTGGCCCCCTTTTGTTTGTTGCGTATATCAATGATATAGATGCTAACTTAAGGAATACCATAGTACTGAAGTATACTGATGACATCAAGCTGTACCTTGAGATAAAAAAGACAGATCCTGAATGTTGCAGATCTTTCTTGCAGTCAGACCTGGACACAGTGCAGCAATGGATCACTGACTGGCAACTGAAGCTGGCTGTGGACAAATGCACCACTATGCATTTTGGGAGGAAAAACCCATCATACATATACTCCCTCCACAACACTAATATCAAGGAATCTTCTTGTGAACGTGATCTGGGTATTACTGTCAGCAGTGATTTACATTGGACAAAGCACATCTCTAAAATTGTCAAGCAGGCCGAGAGTGTCCTGGCATCACTCAGCAAGACCTTTATCAGTCGCTCACCGGCTATCTATTTGAAGCTGTACAAAGCTATGGTGCGGCCACACTTGGAATTTGCATCACCAATCTGAAACCCCTATCTCACTCAGAACATTAACCTCCTAGAAACTGTACAGAGACGTGCAACCAAATGAATATCCTCTATCAGGCATCTGCCATTCTCTGAACGTCCTGGGAATGGATTCGTTGAAACTCGGCATCTGGCAACTGACCTGGTAAATGCTCATAAGGTCATTAATCATCTTAACAACAGCAAACTTTAACACCTTTTTGATCTCCATGTTTCCATCACACGTGGGCATGCCTACAAAGTCAGAAAACAGCATAGCTCACATGACTTTCGGAAACATTTTTTCACGCTCAGAATTGCTGAGGCATGGAATAAATTGCCTGCATCTGTTGTAGGCTGCCAAAACACTGCATCTTTCAAAGCCTCCATGCTTCCTGTAATCCACCAACACTATATCTGATACCCCCAGCCACACACATATGCACACATACATGTATATTATTACTGTATGCTATTCATGTTCCTGACACTAATACATTATTCTGTGTACTTGACATGAGACTTTGATGAGTTGTGGTGTCCCTGGGCACTGTACACAATAAATTTCATTATTATTATTATTTATGTGATTTACATGGGTTAAGCTTGTTTTTATTAATCTATACATATATAAATGATAGTTGGTGTGTATATATTTATGTATGTATGTATGTATTTGTGTATGTATATATATCCAGATGAAACTATGAAAATACAACAATTAACAACAAAGTAAATATATATAAGCATTAACTATCCCCAGTTCTTGCTTTTGGTGCAAAAATTATGAAGATTTGATTTATATTCGAAGCTATTTAAAAATTAAAATATACATAGAAATAGCATTGAAATTCTACATAAAAATGTTCAGTATTTGTAAATCTCAAAACTAAACAAGTCAATACACCAAGTTTTTTTTGTTTGCCCCCATCAGATGATGCTGGGTAGCTGCTTCTAGTCTAACTTTTAAAATCCTGAGCAATGCCTGGTGGCTCTGCTTGTAAATAATAAAATCCTGGTATCTTTTGAACGAGAAGAAAATGACCTTTTCAGCAAAAGAATTGTTAGATTTGTACTTCATTCATGAGAGATAAAGTAAGAGATTTTCTTTCTTGTTATTTCATAGAAGAGAAACATAAATCTTCAGTTTTGTTTTGTTATATTTTCTTAAATAGAAAATAGTTATGAGTTTATTGAGAGAAAGACAATTTCTATTGATATGTGCGGATTGTTTAAGAAACAGCTGTAAGTCAAGTTTCACTGTTGAGGTGTGGCTAAAAACCCGGAAAAAATTCAAAGGAAATGTTCACAGGGGAAGTTGAGTGGAATAAAGCCGGGAAAATTGCGTTCCCAAACATTCATTCAGAAGTTTGGACAACTGTCTCCACCTCTTCACATCGTCATTATCACCTACCCTTTTTTTTTAGCTTTATTTCCACAGACCAATAGTTTCTTTCTTTCTTCTTCTTTTTACAATACTCTTTGAATAACAATAATAATAATAATAAGTATCTCAGAAGAACAAAAAAATCTTATTATAATGGAGATTCGGTGTCTGTGTCTGTAACCAATACTACATCACAATACCCTCAGGAATTGCGTAAGTTTATCAATGAGCATTTAATTTATAGTCAAAACCATTAATACATAAAATAAATCTTATTTATTAATGGTATCTCTATGAAAATCTGAGATTTTCCTCAAAACAGTTTATAAAATTCTCTGGGACTTTGAGATACAGATGGATCACCTAATCCCAGCCAGAAGACCTTGTGTTAATTAACAGGAAGAAAAGAATTTGTCATCTTGTAGATTTTGCTGTCCTGGAAGACCACAGAGAAAGAAAATGAAAAGAACAAACCTGGTTCTGGAGATTCCAATTCTGTAGCAGCACCTCCCCCAGTTTACCAAAAGCCCCACAATAAACTGAGTGTTGTATACCACACACATACTTATATCTTTTTACAAAAGTTTTTATGGTGACCTCAAACCACTGAAATCACTCATTCCATTGTTAATAAAAAAACCTCTTATCAAACTATCAACCTTTCTGTCTCTAGTGCAATGCTCTATCAAGAAAGTGTCTATGTATTAATACTCGTGTTCCTTAATAGTACAACTGTTATCCTCTTGCAACATCCACTGGTTAAAAAAGAGACTGTCCAAATAAATCAAGATGAAATACAGAAACGTAAATCCTGATTATCTGGTGTTGCTTATCCACCGAATTCTTATTTCTTATGAGTGTTGTCACCTCAGCTAAATAAAGAACCATTCTGTTTTTATTATAAAGAAAGAAAGGGAAGAAAAAGGACATACTACACAGAAAAATAAGAAAGAAAGAAAGAGAGGAGGGGGAAGATAGAGGGGGAGGTGAGCGCGCTGAAGTGATAATGCTAATCTGTTTCAATTGAACATAATGGAAAGATGAAAAGAAGGAAAGAAAGAAAAAAGAGTGAGAGAGAGAGAGAGAGAGAGACAGACAGACAGACAGACAGACAGACAGACAGAGAGTTAAATAAAGATTATTATACCTTTTACATATTGAACTATTTAGCAATAACTCTTAAGCAAACATATCAGAAGATGTAATAATTAAATCATCATACTGTGGTATATCCACAGGTCCTGCTAGTTGTTAATAAAAACATCTTATAAGATCAAACTATCAACCTTTCCATCTCTAGTGCAACGTTATATCAAGAAGGTATAGTGTGTATTGCAGGTGATGAGTTGCAGAATGAGAGAGAGAGAGAGAGAGAGAGAGAGAGAGAGAGAGAGGGGGGGGGAGTGTGTGTGTGTGTGTGTGTGGGGTAATAGAGACCAAAAAGAAGTTGGCAATATTTTTAAAAGGTAGGTTCAGTATAATATAAAAGAGAATCTTTAAGTGCTGAATGACGATGAAAAGAAGAAGACAAAAAAGACAGATGAGGAGCTGAGGGCAAAATAAGAAATATTCGATGATGAAATTGAAAAGTTCACTTGAAAGAACAACAGAATTTGCTGAAGGAAAAAAAGAAAAAAGAAAAGAAAAGAAAAAAAAATCAGAAAAGAGAAAAGAGAAATTTGGAGGTTGGAAGACACCAAAAGAAATTACAAAGGGAAATAACTATTGTCTTCTAAAAAGGTATCAATGTAAGTATTCTCAGGTGTTTAAGTCTAAAGTGAGTTTACAATTTATCACTGAATATGTAGATATAGACACAGACAGACAGACAGACAGACAGACAGAGAATGGTTTCTTTGAATTTTATGGCATGTCAACTCTTGTTGGATTATTTTATCCTGAAGACATTTTGTTTTATTCATTCTTGATGGTATTCAAATTTTTTTAACTCAATTTTTTTAAAACACATTTTTTTTCTATTTAACCATAGATGGGCCCCTAACAGGTATTACCACTCCGTGTCAGAGTGGACCTGGGAGTAATGGTGATGAAGAGGTACTCCACATTCCTCAGAGCTCCAGAACTGGAACTTCATCAGATAGAGTTTAACATCATACCTAGGATATTAAGACCCTCAACCACCACCTTCTAGCACTAGGATAACGATTGGGCGTTACAAAAAATTCTGAGAGAGAGAGAGAGAGAGAGTGTCCTACCACATTTTTATTGATAAATAACAATGACAGAACTGTTACTTCTGTTTTCCTTATATAATGGTGAAACTGTTACTTCTGGTTCCTTAAAAAAACCAACAACCAAATTAAAATAATGATATGAACTTTTCGCAATGCTTAATTATTTTTATCTTTTCATATTTGATGTAAATGAATTGCCCTACCAATGTTGTTCAATGTTTTATCATACTGGACTGGGGTTGTAGAATACACCGACTGCACCTCTGCATAGGGATATAATCCTCCCAATGGGACCAACTGTTGGCCCCATTGGGTGGCAACCTGGAATCCTGGTGGCTGAGCAGTCCATGACTTGCAACACTCCACTTTGGCTCTTATTTATGCGAAATGAGCAGTCCGAGAGGCTCCCTCTGATCAATCAGCAGGTCACATTAAGCCCTAGCACCTATATGATTGTCCCAACACTATTGCCCTTATGGCAGACCACCAATCCTTTTTATCATATATGTACTAGAAGGCGGTGGCTGAGGGTCTTGGTGTCCTGGATATGATGTTAAACTGCATCTAATGGTGAAGTTTCAATTCTGGAGCTTTGAGGAATGTAGAGTACCCCTTCATCACCATTACTCCCAGGTCCACTCTGACCCGGACTGGTAGTACCTGTTAGGGTCCCATCTATGGGTTAAATTGAAAAAATGAGTTTAAAAAAATTGAGCTTGAAAAAAAAAATCATATACCATCAAGAATGAATTAAACAAAACATCTTTGGCATAAAATAATCCAAAAAGAGTTGACATGCCATAAAATCCAACCAACCAATCAACCCACCAGTCTTATAATGGCTTCCCATGTTTTTTCCATTGATTGTGTTCTGTTTTAATTCACTGTTAATTTGGACCATATTACCTTTAGGCATCCCTTTTGCGATCCGTTTCATAAGGACATTTTTTTCATTTACACTGTCAAAATCCAGTTGCTTGTTAGGGGTTAGGGTTAGGGGTTATTTTTATCATTTAAAAAAAAAAATCGTCCCTTAATAAACAACCGGATTTTGACGGTGTAAATGAAAAAATGTCCTTACGAATCGAGATCGCAGATGGGGTGCTTAAAGGTAATATGGTCTGAAATTTCATCCTTTTGCTGACACAACATAAAGATTAATAAATCTGTTTTATGGATTTCTCTTTTTCAATTTCCTTAACACAATTATTAATTTCTCTGTTTATATTGTTGGGAGTCAGTATTGATCTTAATCTACCAAGTATTGTATTTATAATTTGCACACAGCGATAGGGTTTCAAGTTGTTATGTCCCCAGATCCTCTTACGACAAGAAAAGAGAAATAAACAATAGAAATCAATTGCATTTCTGAGGATTGGATTTCTTTTATGCGGATTTGTTACTATCAACTGATCAATGAAATAAGTATTTACCCAACCCATTCACAACGGGTAGGATGTGACACAAATATGGGGTATCCAGTAAGGATAAAACTTGCTATTCAGTAGCAATGGATCTGTGAGACTAGCTTGCTAACTATTATAGTATGGTGGGATGCCTGGACAGCATGTTCACATCATCTGTGAGAGGCATATGTCAGGAAAATGGACAAAGGAGGCCGCATCCCCAAAGATCTATTGTATAGCAAATTAGTAGAAAAGGCTCCCCCGACTGGTATGGGGGAAATCACACTAACATTTCAAAGACATCTGCTAAAAGAACATAAAGACATGCCGCATCAACACCAACACATGGGATGTTGGTGCAGAAAACTGAGCGGCCTGGCGCCTCCTTGTCAAACAATGCACAAAAAGGAGTGAAAAAGAGAGGAAAGAAGCTGCCACAGCAAAGAGAGCCAGAAGGAAGGAAGGAGAGAAAACAGCAATCCCAGCAAGCATCACTGTTTGCATGCAGTCACTGCACCAGAGATTGCCATTCAAAATTTGGATTGTTCAGCCACTCACACAGATGTAGTTGAAAAAAAATTTGGACACTATGTCATCGTCTTTAGCAGATGGAAGGATGCCAACTAATTATATATATATATATATATATATATATATATATATATATATATAGTGTCCAATTGTCACTTTAACTTTTCTATTGCAGTGGAATGAGTAATTTATCCCAGAGTGCTCAATATATCATAAACATAGAACTGTAATAATAGTAATAGTAGAAAAAAGTTATGGGTCTACCATGGTTTCAATCTATATGATCTCATCAGGACCCTACCTTATACTTGATTAAGTTGAAGTCATTACTTAGCTAAACTGAGATAAACATCTTTTCCAATATATATATATATATATATATATATATATATATATGAATGATTTGGCATTAAATAACCCACATGGGTTGTTATACCATTAAACAAGAAATATGACTATTTTCTTTTAGCCTAAAGTATGTAAATAAAAAAAGGATGTTTAAATTTAGATATTTAAACTATCTTATCATGAAAATGTTCAGTATAAGATTCCTTAGTAGCACAAAATGGTCTTATCTGTTTGAATAAGGTTTCTCCAAGAATGTGTTTGTGGTGTCTTCTTGCTTCCAGTTCATAATAAAGAGTCTAAGACGCTTTGGAAGTTAATTTAACTGCCCTTTGAACACTTTGGGAAAATGAAGGTAAATTAGATAACTCCAGCTTTGTGCCTATTTATTATTGACTCCTGAAGCTGAGAACTCTCCTGTGATGTGAGGTTCATAAACAGTTCACTTTAGAAAAGGTTAATTCATTTTGACCAATGTGTCACTTTCAAAGTTGATGGTCATGATATTCCTCAATCGTTCCTTGGTTGGCTTCTTACGTTTCTCCCTGAAAAAAAGAAAATATAATTCAATTTCAATTTTAAAATTGTATTGCTACTTGTTTTTATTTTATCATTTTTTTTATCATGTGATTTGAACAAAACTTCAAAACAAAAAGACAAATTAACATAACCAATTTGTTATTTTTTATACAAATAAATATTTACTTAACTAATGAACAAAGTTTTTAGGGTTAAAAAAAAACTTCATCTACACTGATTTCTATGCCAGTTCTTATTATATTAAACCCCAACTATCTAGATTTGTCTAAGACATATATATATATATATATATATATATATATATATATATATATATATATATTAATACTTGTGTTCCTTAATTGTATGGCCGTTATCATCTTGCAACAACCTCTGGTTAATAATGAGACTGTCCAAATCATCCAAAATGAAATGTAAAAAATGTAAATCCTGATTATCTGGTGTTGCTTTAACAGCAAATTCTTATTACACCCATTTTATTTCACCCAATTTTAAAATTTTACTATTTTACTATTTACCCATAGTTAGAGGAAGAATAGCTGTGGATGACTATATATATATATATATATATATGTCGGAGTGGCCTAAAGTCAGTATCAGCCAGACAGCGAGGGAGTCTATCCCCTTTTCACTAGTGCTAGACCAAGAAGATTGTTTGTTTACCACACATATCCCTGTGCTACTCATACGCTGAGTTGGCGAGGACTGGAATTGAACCAGGGAATATGCACAAACCAAAAATTGTCCTTGAAAATGAAATGGAAGCAAATAAAATTCTCTGTAATTTTGAGATACAAACGGATCACCCAATCCCAGCCAGATGACCAGATCCAGTTTTAATTAACAAGAAAAAGATAACATGTCCTCTAGTGAATTGTGCTGTGCCAGAGTGAAAGTGAAAGCAGGACAAATACCTAGACCTTGCCAGAGAACTAAAAATGTTGTAGAACATGAAGATGACACTGATAACTATCATAGTTGGATCCGTTGGAACATTCCCCAAGAACCTGAAAAAGAAAATTGAAGATCAGAGGAGGAATCAAGACCACCCAGACAGCAGCATTATCAAAATCAGCTAGGATACTTAGTAAAAAGTTCTGGACACCCAAAGAGACTTGTTGTTACTTAAACTCCAGTGAAAAACCATCAGAGCTGGTGTGAAAAACTTGTAAGTAGTAAAATGATATTATTATAATGGAGATTCGTTGTCTGTCTGTCTGAAACCGAAACTATGTCATTGCTTATGTCACAATACCCTCAGGAATTGCATAAGTTTATCTATGAGTATTTAATCATAGTCAAAATCATTAATACATAAAATAAATATTATTCATTAACAATGTCTCTATGAAAAACTGAGTTAGATTTGCCTCAAAACAGCCCATGTTATTGATGCATTTAAAATCCTGTAATGTGTCATATATCATTAAGGAAATAAAGGTTTACATAAAATATGATGTGGTTAATTTGCATACTGGTTTAAAAAAACGGGTTTAATAAATAATCACTTGGTGTTATAGATCTCTAATATTATTGTTGTATTCTCCAATGTATTAAAATCAACCCTATGAATGATTTTATATAGAAATCAATTGAAATATAATTGATATAAATTAAATGAATTCTAATCTAATTTCATTAATCTTTCTAATTTAATATATTTCATTAGATTAAAACTTAAATACGCCCAGTAGAGGATGCATATTATTGCTAGTAATAATCATAATGTTATGAATTAGATCTTACCGCTAAGTCATCTTTCAAAGCCGTACTGCTAACTGACTTATTAAACCAGGCAATAACTACAGCAATGTCCAAAATTAAAAACTAAAAACTGGGCAGGAAAAATTCAGGAAGATGATGAGCAATAATAATAACAATAATACAAAGTCGAAAATAAAATGGGGTACAAAAAATAAAAACAAAAATAGGACAGAAAAAAACCCAACAAAGTTCAGCAATACAAAAGGAAGAGGACATTGCCTTGGGTCTTAAAGTTTTTTTTGTTTTTTTAGACACACTCCTTTGTACTGTCTCTAAAATGTGCACTTTTTTCTGGTGTTTCCTAGTGAACCATTCACTTTCTTTTAGAAGCCACTCTCTCCAGCTCTCTCCATTCCTCCAGCATAGTAGTTCTCACCAATTTGAAAAAAGGGGAAAGAAATAATTTGCATTGTTCGTGTTCATAACAACAATAATAATAATAATGATGCACCCACTTGCATATAAGTATGAATGTGTGTGTGTGTGTGTGTGTGTGTGTGTGTGTGTAAAAGTGTTTTCTTTACACTTAGTGTAACAACATTATCATATGCGTGCATATAGTATATGAATCTGTGTGTGTGTGTGTGTGATTGTGTGTGTGTGTGTGTGTGTGTGTAGAAACTATTTTAGTCTTTTAATAGATGCACATGTGCATTTCAAAGAAACTGTGAAATATTTCGGTGCATTTGTCTATGCAATGTTTTACAAAACAGAATTTTGTAATGGATTTTTTCTTCACCCCCCCCCAAAAAAAAGTGCATACGTTTTTTATTCTATTTTTATTCATTCATTTTATTATTTATTTCTTTTTTTTTTAGCTTGTCAAATTCCATTTATTTAAAATCTCAGCAACACCAGAAAAATGTTTCTTTTTTTTTCTGCAACAGCCAAATTATTTTCTTAAATATCAAAACTTTTGGTTTTCCCTAAAAATCCTTTTTTATTTTTTCTTCTTTTTTAATAATCTTCATTTTTCTCTTTTTCTATTTTATTTCCTTCTTTCATTCTTTTCTGATTTTTCTTTTACTTTCAATTTTTCTTTCAATTTTTCTTTCAATTTTTCTTTCAATTTTTCTTTTTTTTTCAATTTTTCTTTCCCTTTTGTTTGTTTTTAGTTTGCTTCCTTTTATATCTTTCCTTTTTTTGATTTTTTGATTTTTTCTTTTTTTTCTTACTACTCCTTTAATTTTTCATTCTTTTTTCATCTTCGTTTTAAAAGTCTTATTTCTTTCTTTCTTTCTTTCTTTCTTTCTTTCTTTTTAAATTTTCTCTTTCTTACTTTTTTCTTTCTTTTGTTCCCCCCCCCTCCCTTCTCGATTTCTTTCCTTCTTTTCTTTCGTTTGGCTTCTCTTTCTACTTTTATTTTCTGAAATTTTTCTCTTTCTCTTTCTCTTTCTCTTTCTCTTTCTTACAAACCATTTATTCTTTTACTTGCTGGACCTGTGGATATACCACAATATGATAGTTTGATTATCAAAACGTTTGATATGTTTACTTAAGAGCTATTGAAATATAGTTCAATATGTAAAATGTATAATAATCTTGATTTAACTCTCTCTCTCTCATTCTTTTTTTTTTTTTCATTCTTTTCTTCTTTTAATTATGTTCAATTGAAACAGATTAGCGTTATCACTTCCTCACACTCACTCTATCTTTCCTCTTCTTTCTTTCTTTCTTTCTTTCTTTCTTTCTTTCTTATATTATTCTGTGTAAAGTAAGTCGATGGAGTGCCTAATGTCGGTATCAACAAGTCTATCCCCTTTTCACTAGCACTTGACCAGAGAGATTGTTTTTGCATCTGAGGTGGAGCGCCACACCTACGATCAATTCCACACATTACTGCACAGATCCCTGTACTACTCATACGCTGAGTTGGCGAGGGCCGGTATTGAACCCGGAGCCTTGAGGTTCCAAGCTGAATGCTCTATCCACTGAGTTTTCCCTTTCTTTTTTTATAATAAAAATGGAATGATCTATTATTTTGCTGAGGTGATGACTCTCATAAAAAAATAAGAATTTGGTAATCAAACAACACCAGATAATCAGGATTTACATTTTTGTATTTCATTTTGAATGATTTGGACAATATCTCATTTTTAACCAGAGAGAGTGAGTGTTGCAATATAATCACAATCAGAAGATTAAGGAACAAGCTTAATATATATATATATATATATATATATATATATATATATATATATATATAAGTCATCCACAGACACTGTGTTTCGGCGTTTCACACCTCTTCAGTGTGGCTAGACACAACAACTACCTATGGCCAGGATCGAAATCCGACTGACTATTTGTCTGCCCAACTTCTTAACCTCTCGGCCATTTGACAGCTGCTGTAAACTATTAAATACATACGTTTGTTTATATATCTTATGATCACCAGAGAGATCCAGTCTGTGTACAGACAATCATTGCTTTATATATACTGGCAGTGAAAGTTAATTTAAGTCACCCCTAGAGAGCTCAATTCCACTTTTTCTTAATAGTCTTCTTTCTTTCTTTTTTTTTTTTCTTTCTTTATTTCTTTCTAATAAACAAGAATTTTTTCAATTCATAAAATGGAATTTTTGGGGGTTTTATTTTAAGAATCAAGAAAACAAAAAGAAAGAATTTCTGAATTCAATTTCAGTTGAGAGATTTTCAATTTTGGTTTTGTTCACCTTATTTGTTTCCTATTTTGGAATCGTCAACTTTGTCAACTTAAGAATTTTGTAAGTACCAAAACTGGCACCATGGGGCTTTTAAGTTTTGAATTTTGAATTAACTCAGACATCCTGGGATTAGAAGGAATTGGTAAAAACAATTCAACTGTTCAATTGGCAAATTGAGGCACCGTCTATTCTGATAAGTCAGTGATACACATATTATACACAACACTAGCACTACTAAGACCACAACCACCAACACCACCACCACCACCAAATATTAAAGTTCATGAATAAATTACAATATATATATATATATATATATATATATATATATAGCATGTCCATAAAGTCCTGCAACAAATTAAAAATGTAACAGCAAAGATGTCAGTCTTGTTGAAATATAATAATCAAAACATAAAAAATAAAATTTTAAGAGTTGAACTTTTATTTGGTTCTTACTAAATGATTTTATCGTTTGTAGAATGTGAGTTATTAAGTTTTCAATTTTATAACTGCTGCAAGACTTTATAAACACCTTACACACACACACACACACACACACACACACACACACACACACACATATATATATATATATTTATATTTATATGAAATATTATGTGAATGACTACTTGAACAAGTGAAAGACATGAATGACTACTTATATATTTCCTTAAGAATGAAAGAAAGAAAGAAAAAAGTGAGAGAGAGTTAAATTAATATTATTATACTTCTTACATATTGAACCATTTCGCAATAGCTCTTAAGTAAACATCAAACATTGTAATAATTAAATTATCACACTGGTATAGACAAAAAACAAAGCTGTTTAAATCAATAAATCTCTTGAGACTCTTGCATTTAAATTTTTCAAATATTTCTCTACAAAACATTGAATTTATTTACACAATAATATCAACTTCATATTATGATATAAAAAGTATAATTGGTGTAATAAAATAATAATTGTGGTGGTGATTGTGAGGGTTTAATAATAATTTAAATAGTGGGACCCATGGAATTTCCATGAAATGAAACAAAAATCAAGATGAGTTATTTAAGCCAGAAATGATGATTTGCAATTTCAATATTACAAATAAAACAAACATGTAACTTCTTTTTTATAATGATATAATAATATCCTTTCAGCTAGTATATTAGGTCTGAGACCTGTCAGCTGTTCCTTATAAACATTCATCTTAATTCAACAGAATATTATTTTTAATCTATTCTTATTTTACGTTGGCACTTAAGCAATGGAAAATCATTTAGAATGTTTAATTTTAAAAATTGGGTGAAATAGAATCAAACAAATCTGTGTTTAACGCGACACCAGATAATCTGGATTTACATTTTTTATTTGCATTGCATCTTGGATGATTTGGACGGTCTCATTTTTAACCTGGATGATAACACGCATATTAATATATAGATATTGACAGTGTGTGGTCTGCATTTATAATTATCTTGCACACTCTAGGAAGATAACTAACAAATGCTATTTATAGAGTACTTCCCCTTATTAAATCATTTGTAATTATAATATAAAGATTCAATTTGTATGTGATGCATAATGAATTTCTTAAGCAGAGTTTAACAGGTTCGAATTCAGAGTTTTCCTTCTCCTAGACTGGTTGCCATAACAAGGTTAAAGAGCCCAGACTGACCTATTATTTACCCATAGCTGGAGGGAGAATAGTTGGATTCATACCTTTCCCAAAGATATTAGCACTTTGTGCAATGCAAACAGCCTCGGGATTTGAATGTGTCTCACCATGTCCATTTCCTTGTGATTGTAAACCATTACACTATGTGACTCCAATTTTTCTTAAGAAGACTGGGTTTTCTCTTCCGTATTTTACAGCCATGTCTCATGTCTCATGTCTCATGTCTCATGTTTGGTTAAAATCTTTAAAGGAAATCTAAGTTTCTTTTTAACAATTTCAAGCAAGTCATGTGCAATAGACTTGTCCAGGATTTGAACTTATTTCGCTATGTTCATTAGGGTAGGTTGATTTTTCACTTTTTAAAAATATGAAATTCTCTCAAACAGTGAAAGTTGTATGTTGCTAGAATAAATATTAATAGCAAAAACTAGATCTCTTACTTGCGCCATTGTTTGAGGAAATAGCATCAAAGATCATCAGTTAAAATGCATTAAAATCCTCATTTTCACAACATTTGGCCCAGAAATTGGTTAGAAAATTTAGCAATTTCAATATTTAAAACAGAAATTTATTTTACTAAGATGAAATGAATAAGATATTATAACTAGAATTAAAATTGAAAATATCCCCCATCATCGCCGACACCTCCGATATGCTGCATTTTACCTTGTTAATTAAGCTGTAACAGAGATAACATTTGAAAAGATTGAAATCCATTTCCTCAAATGAAGGCAAGAATTTGAAGAAAAGTATTTTGTGGGATAATTGTTTATGTTAATTGGCAACTTTTGCCACATTGGAGACATTACAGTTCCAAAATCGATCTACCCTAATGTCCATTATCTATGACAGTAACCATTACACCACAAGCGAATATCAGTTAGAGGAAGAAAGTTCAGTGAAACTGTGTGTCACCGATTCTGATGAGACATATAAATGAGATTCTGATTTGGTAAATATGAACCCCCCCTCCTCTACCCCCTCCGCTACCCCCTCCTCTTCCCCCTCCCCCATTCAGGCAAACATCTATTGCGTTCTTCATTCTATAATAAAAAAAACACAAAAGACAGAGGTAAGGCAGCAAGTTGAATTGGAGGATGAATGGTTGGGAGTTGTGGACAGAAAGGACATCTTGTTCAATAGAATAAAAAGACAGAAGTAGAAAAGAGAAGAAGAGAAAGTTTTGATAGTAATGACAAAATAAGCACTTGTTGTTCTATCGTATTGTCTGCATCGTATTGTCCGTGCACTTGTCCCATTTTAGAGATATTATGGCTAGCTATTTATTATGGAAGCCAGGTTCAACACTTTGGCTAACAGAACAGGACGGGGGGGTTCGCTTTTTTTTTTTCTTTTTTTTGTCTAATCATATAATCATATTAGATACAATATGTGTTTCTCGAAAAAAGAGTTTGAAGAGGCTTACCTTCCCCCAGCTGATTGCGACGAGTTGGGCATATATAGAAACACACACACACACACACTAGACGAGACTAGAATGTTTAGCATTCTATTCAAGTATATATATATTATATATATATATATATATATATATATATATATATATATATATATATATATATATATTTATATTATTTGATCAACGTATGCTTCTTTGTTGATATGCATATTATAGACATTTGTATATGCATAACATATATACTAATATAATATATACACACCGAGAACCACTCACCATATATACATATATATATGCATATATATATATATATATATATATATATATATATATATATATATATATATATATATATACACACACAGACCAAGGAGGACTAGAATGTATGACATTGTACTTAGACTTACATACAGACACACAAATCAGAATGTATACCTTTGTATTCAGACTCACACCAGATCACAAATAAATAAGGGAGGATAATGATACATATCTTCATTCTCAGTCATTTCTGTCACATACACACACACACACACACACACACACACACACACACACACACACCATACTCAGTCGTTTTATTCACACACCATACACACATAGTAGAGAGGAGCAAAATCTTTGTATCTTTGTCCTCATCCATTTTTATGCAGAACTTCACTGAAGTATGAAGCATCATCTATGTTCGACAAGAAGCACTTGGTTATCAGTTGCAATACTATTATCTGAGGGGGTGGGAGTTAAAAATTCAATGTCAGAGGGTTTGTATCATAAGTAAGTAAAATCATCAAATTTATTAAAGGAGTAAAAAGAAAAATATAAAAATTTGAAATGGAAACTTAGTTCTGTTCCCCTCAAATAAAATGTTGCGTTCATTTATTAATCAATAATCAAATATTTAATTTGAATATTTTGCACAAAAATTTTCCCCCAAAGTCGTAGGTATTTATTTATTTGTAAACATTTTAGTTAAATTCTTGTTACTGAAAAAAGGGTGAGAATAAAAATAATATTTTAATTTGATAACAAATTTCACAAATAATTTTTTCTATTATCAGTATTGTGACGTAAGCAGTGACATAGTTTTGGTTACAGACAAATTAAGACCGAATCTCCATTATAATAAGAGATAAATCCACATAACAGAATAACTTTTTCTTTTCTTTCCTTCTTTTCAACTGAAACAGATTAGTGTTTCATGTGCTCAACTTCTCTCTCTATCTTTCTCTTACTCTTTTACTTTCTTTCTTTCTTTCTTTCTTTCTGACTATATTTTTTCTGAGTAACGTGTCCATTCTCTTCCCTTTCCTTCTTTATTATAAAAATGGAATGGTCCATTATTTAGCTGAAGTGACAGCACTAATAAGAAATACGAATTTGGTAGATAAACAACATCAGATAATCAGGATTTACAATTTTATATTTCATCTTGGACAATTTGGACAATCTGATTTTTAACCAGAGGGTGTTGCAAGATGATAATGATCGTATTTTGTAGGAACATCAGTATTGTTAATACATATATATTATTATATTATCGTTAAATATATTGTATATGTAAGAATTATCCTGAAGATCCTTTGCAATGAAATCTGGGTAGGTAACTTCTGTCACTGATTCAGTTCCCTAAACCAACGCAACAAGTATTGAGCACTTTTCAATATTATCTCAATTCAATTTCTTTTTCTTTTGTCTAACAAAATTGTCAATTTTTTTTCCATTGAGTCATTTTCTCTTTAAAGATATATATTATATCTAATATATTGCTATGTTATCATTATATATATATATATATATATATATAGTCATTGACAGACACTGTTTTTCAATGTATCATTCATGTCTCCTCAGTGTGGCTAACCTTAGCAGACTACCTCCAGCTGGAAGTGAAACCTGACTGATTTTTCATCACTCATGTTCCCTAACCCCTTGGCCATCAGCACCTACCTGCAAGAAGCAGAATTTTAACTGATAAATACATACATAGGTATATATGTTACAGTCCCTTAGAGAGCTCATATCTGTAAATAACAGAGAGCCTTGTTTACGCAAATACTGTGACCGCTCTACCAAACCGTCTTTGAAAGGTCTTATATCATATATATATATATATATATATATATATATATGGTAAAAAATAGAGGGAAAATGTGGACAAAAGAACAACTCAAAAATGTAGATGTAGGAGATATATTTCGTTGTGCATTGAGCACAGCATCTTCAGTCTTTTAATGACCCATCTTTCCACCCTGCCCATTCATCTGACCTTTCCCCCCTCTACTCAAAGAATCAAAATATCTAAAAATTTTCTCCAAGCCAACCAAAGAATCTTGACCTAATCCTTCCCTACCATGTTCTCCTCCTTTGCACTAAACTACCTTACTTATCATATTTCTTCCAACAAATTCCACACATTTGATCTTATCTCCCTCCCCACCCAATCTATGAAAGATTTCTTTTGACGAATCAAATCCTCACAAACTCCATCCCATCCTCCTGACTTCATCGCCAAACTCACCCCTCACCCGTTCCTTTCTCTTCTATAAAAACAAATGTATGATGCACAAATGTTCAAATAAAAGACTGAAGATGCTGTGCTCAATGTATGACAAAATATATCTCCTACATCTACTTGTTTGAGTTGTTCTTTTGGCCACATTTTCCTTTTTTTTTACCACATTCTGTTGGATTTACTCCAATACTCCTATCCTCATATATATATATATATATATATATATATATATATATATATATATATATATATATTATATCATTGATTACTATAATGTATTGACATATGATAGAGAGAAAAATTTGAGCATATTAAAAGTATTTTTATATTTAAACATCTTAGTGTTAGCAAGTAAGATACTGGGAATTAATATATATTTTCTGGAGATGATATTTCTCCAAGAATCTGGTAAATTCTTGTAGCCAAAATGCCTATAATGTAGAACATTAATTGTCAAAAAAAATGGTTTCAGAATCTCATGTTCTCTTGCATGGAAAAATGTAGATAACAAATTTAGAAAAAATGTCCATTCCTTTAAGCAAACTGTTAATGGAAGACTGTTGCTTGCATATACATTGTATGTATGTATGTGTCTTTATATCTAAATATACATATATATATATGTGTGTATGTGCACACAATACACACACACACACACACACATATATATATATATATAAAAGTTAGGATAGGATAGCATAGACATAGAATCAACAGCACTTGGTAACTGCCAGTTTCTTGCCTATGAGATCCTATTTGTCTATACTTATATATATATAAATAATAGTCAAAACGTTATATATTGGGTCACCCATTGAGCTCTAGGTAGATAATTAGGATTAGGGAAAGGTGAGTTTGCAAAGCGAATTACATTTTTAAAAAGAATAAATATGACTGAAGATTTAAAAAAAAAACAAACATTAAAATCATTTTGTAAGATTTCTAAGAAATTGGACCTAATTTAAATTTATTAAGAGCCAAGCTTTGAGAGGCTATTGGCTGGCTGCTTATGAAACTTAACATACAATTATGTTTCACACTCTTCAATCTCTCTCTCTACACTCATGAGAAACTAACATATATAATGAGGAGGTAATCAAGATATACATTGAGAGGGGGAAAGTGACAGGCAGAATGTATGTAAGAGACGGGTCAGTTTTTGACTTAATTGCAAATTACAACTAATTAGAACCAACTAAAATGGATTTTTTTCAAACATATCTCAATCCTAAAACTAAGGAATATTTTGATATGAATTTTGTGTCATTAAACTAAACAGGAAAAAAGCCTTTAGAAAATAATCATTGATTCCCTCAGCTTTAGTATGCTAATAGATACATATGAGTCTATTCTTGCATACACATATATACATATATATGAGTGTGTGGGAGTGTGTGTACATACATATATATATATATATATATATATATATATATAATTTTTATTTAATTTAAGGTAGCGTGGACATGAAGTTAACACCTACTTACCGACAGTTTCATGCCTATGCGATCTTCAGTGGTTTGAATATCACACAGATGTGAAACTTTCAGCATATGGATAATTCCATGTCAAGTCATTCAATAATGATCCAAATAATAATAGAAAAAAACTTTGTCTTAGATTCAGTGCCACATAGGGATATTGATCTTGCTATGAAAAGATCAGAAATCATCAATAAATTAAAGTTGGTTAAATTTAAGACTTTTTTGATAGCATTTGAGGATTCCTTGGGCAAAAATGCTTTTATAAACCAATTTGTAGGAGTAGGGGAGCTCTAGAACTCATTTTACAGACAATATATATATATATGATTAAAAAACGAATGGTTTAAAATAGACCAACTCGAGTTTCTCACAGATCATGAATCTCGGGGCCCCGACACTCATAAGAAATAAGGATTTGTTGGATAAGCAACAGTAGATAATCAGAATTTACATTTTTGCATTTGATCTTGGATGATTTGAAAGGTCTTATTTTTAACTGTAGTGTGTTGCAAGATGATAATGGTTGCACTTTTAAAGAACATGAGTATCATTATATAGATAGTTGTTGAATATTAGTCTGAATGTTATGGTGTTGTGTGATATGTGTATGAATATTTACAAGTTATGGTTAGTCGATGGGAAATGTCATTGGTTTGTGACTAATAATAAAAAATGAAAATTGTCTTTCTTGTTGATGTTAGAGATGCAATCACCTAAAATGGAAAAATGAACATTTATTTGTTTGTTTGTTTGTTTTACAGCATGTCAACCTCGATGCGTCATTTAATGCTGACAAAGTTTTGAAATGGATACTCAATTTTTTTATAAACACATTTTTTCTATTTAACCCATAGACCCTAACAGTTACTGCCACTCCGGGTCAGAGTGGATCAGGGAACAATGGTGATGAAGGGGTGCTCCATATTCCCCATACCTCCAGAACTGGAATCTCACCATCAGATAGAGTTTAACATCATTCCCAGGACAGGAAAACTCCCAGCCACCATCTGCCCTTTTGGCAAGCCCCAACCCCTTTTATCATATATGTGCTAGATGGCAGTGGCTGAGGGTCTTATTGTCCTGGGTATGATGTTAAACTCTATCTGATGGTGATGTTCCAGTTCTGGAGCACTGGGTAATATAGAGTACCCCTTCACCATTACTCCCAGTTCCACTCTGACCCAGAGTGGTACAAAAAGTGTTTTAAAAAAATTGAGTTAAAAAAAAAATTGTGTACCCATCAGAAATAAATAGAAGAAAACGTTGTGGGTTATAAAATATCAAGAGTGTTGTGGTGTACTGGTTAGAGTCATAGGAAAGGGACTCGTTGACCCCAGTTCAAATCCTGGACAAAGCCACAGTTCACATAGTGCTAATACCCTTTGGAAAGGTATGAATTCAACTATTCTCCCTCCAGCTATGGGTAAATAGTAGGGCATACTGGGCTCTTTAACCTTAGCTAGGAGAAGGAAAACTCTGAATTTAAACCTCTTAAATCTCCACTTGGGGTGGTCACTATTAGAATAAGCTCAGGCCTATTTAGTAATCTATTTCAATTTAAAAATAAGAAATTAACCCAATAAGGGTTGATATGCCTTAAAATCCAACCAACAATGTTGTTGAGCTAATAAAAGTATCATCTGGATAGGTTTTGATTTTGCTCGTAGAAGTGCTTAGTAGATTAGTTAAAGTCAAATTGGCCTGAACTCATGAAACTAAAATGTTTTAATTGTGAAAAAGTTGGCAAGTTGATAAATTTTGTGATTCCGCTTGAGGAAAAGATATTTATCTAAAAACAATTGCGGTCAAGTAGTTTTTATTGGAGAATGGAAAAATACTTAATTTGTCAAGTGAATTAAGGAATGAAAGAAGAAAATAAAGAAGGAAAGAAAGAAAAAGACAAAGAAGAAACAATGGTGGAAGAAGGAGGTTAAAAGAAAGAGGAAAAAAGAAGAAGAAGAAGAAGAAGAAGAAGAAGAAGAAGAAGAAGAAGAAGGTTAAAAGAAAGAGAAAAGATGAAAAAGAAAGAATAATTGAGAAAGGAAGTAGTGAAAAGAAGAAGGAGAAAGAATAATGAAAGAAGGAGCTCAAAAGAAAAGAAGAAAAGAAGAAGAAGAAGAAGAAGAAGAAGAAGAAGAAGAAGAAGAAAGTTCAATGTACAAATTTGTGCATTAAAATTTGATGCTGATTAAAAGAAAGAAGAAATGTGCCAAAAAACACAAAGAAAGAAAATAAAGCAGCCATATTAAAAAAAAAAAAGATGGCATCTCTGCCTCTCCTTGTATCTCTGTCCATGACATTTAAGGTTCACCAGACATAAAATCATTTTTTTCTGATGGGATATTGTTGTTGTAGAACTTACATGTTTTGGATTTGTCAAAATGGGAGAGGAATTCTTTTGTTTTATTATTGATTGTTTGGTTGGATTTTACGGCATGTCAACCCTTGTTGAGTTATTTCATGCTGAAGACGTTTTGTTTTATTTTTCTTGTTGGGTATTTTTTCTATTTAACCCATAGATAGGTCCCTAACATGTACTACCACTTTAGGTCAGATTGGACTTTGGAGTAATGGGGATGAAGGGGTGCTTTACATTCCTCAGGACTCAGGACTCCCCAATAGATATAGGACACTTATTTTATTGTAGAAAAAAGTGTATGATATCTCCCCCCCCCCAAAAAAAAATCTTGTTAGGTTTTTTGTTTTATTCATTCAAAAAGATTTACAAAGAAAAAAAGGTGGGTGTGTGTGTTGTTCTATACTTTATCATATGTCTGTGAAATTGACTGTCTGTGTGATGTAAGGGAAGATATTATCCCCTTCAAGATAGTTGGACTCATCCAACACATATAAAGATATGAATATGCAAAGTTATTTGTAGGGAAGTTACGTTGTAATATTCATAGTCGTAATGGACCACTTTAGCTCAGTCAATAGAGTGTCCAGCTGGGAACCACAAGGTTCCTGCTTTCGATACTGTCCCATGCCAACTCAGTGTATGAGTAGCACAGGGATCTATGCGGTAAAGTAAGCAGCTGATGGTAGGTGTGGTGCTCCACCTCAGACACCAAAAACAATCTCCTTGGTCTAGCGCTAGTGAAAAGGGGATATACTCTCTTGCTGTCTGGCTGATACTGACTTTAGACTACCCTGATGACTTTACTTACTTATTCATAGTCGAGTCACTACTAATCGAGTAGCTAGTCATACTATTGGAGAATATTCCTATACAAAAAAGTAATAAACATTTTTTTCAGGATTTCCAATGTTTTGATAAATTCAGTCAAAACACTGTGAAATTGTTTTTTGTTTGTTTTTTTTTTTTTCTCCTTGCAATCTGAACAACATTGTTTATCATTGACAAGAGATATTGGCATTCAGTTTGTTGTCTCCTTTTAAAAGGGACCAAAGGGTCAGGTCACTCCTATTTGCTGTCAGCTAGACAACCTTTCACCAATCCCTGACCAGTTCTGATAAGCTGTCCATTTGGAATAGATCACAAAATCTCATGCTCTCAACCCAAGTCATATTTTTAAGTGTTACTCACAAACCCCTATCATTAGTTTGCACCACTAACATTAAAAAATCTTATTATAATGGAGATTCAGTGTCTGTCTTTCTGTAACTGAAACTACATTACTGTTTACATCACAATACCCTCAGGAATTGTGTAAGTTTATCAATGAGTACTTAATTTATAGTCAAAATCATTGATAGATAGAATAAATCTTATTTAATAATGAGGTATCTATGAAGATGAGTCAGATTTGCCTCGAAACAGCCCATATTATTAATGCATTTAAAATCCTGCAAAATTTGTGTTATACAAGGTGTTTAAAAAAAGTATTGAGATATTTTTGTTCTTTTTGACACACCTTGTATTCTGAAAAAAAAAATGTTCCATTCATTCTTCATTTCTATATTGGTAAATACAGCTTTAAACTTAGTACTTTTTTGACACACCTTTTATTCTGGAAAAATTAATGAATGGAACATTTTTTTTTCAGAATACAAGATGTGTGAAAAAGTACAAAAAATCTTGATACTTTTTTGACACACCTTGCATATCACTAAGAAATAAAGGTTTACATAATATATGGTGTGGCTAATTTGCATAATGGTTTTGACAAAACCATTATACCACACACCTTCTATAAAATACAGTATAATATTAATATAGATAAAAATCAAATCAAACCAATTTTGAATTCCATTTGAAGTGGTTATTACTTATTCATTTTGTACAAATACTTTTTGGAAAGGCATGAACTCAAATCTTTCTGTAAAAATAATTGATTTGATGGCATATTGTACCCAACAGTTCTCATTTCTTAAAATTAAAAAATGTATCTTAATATAATAGAGATTCGGTGTCTGTAACTGAAATTACGTCACCGCTTATGTCACAATACCCTCTGGAATTCAGTAAGTTTATCAATAAGTATTTAATTTATAGTCAAAATCATTGATACATAGTATAAATCTTATTTATTAACAATGTCTCTATGAAAATCTGAAATTTGCCTCAAAACAGCCCATGTTATTAGTGCATTTAAAATCCTGCAATGTGTCTCATATATCACTAAGAAATAAATGTTTACATAGTATATGGTGTGGTTAATTTGCATACTGATTTTAACAAAACTGGGTTTAATAAATAATTACTTAGTGTTATTAACATCAATTTCTGTGGATGAGTTATACTACCTAGGTATGTGAATGTTTTTGTCAAAGACTACAGTTCCAAAATTGACCTGCTCACTACCTCCAGTTTAGTGGTCTCATATTAAGCCACAACTCAAGTTGGAACTGAGTAAGTTAAAGAAATATCTACACATTTTTTTAATTTGATATCTTAACATCTGATTAGACCTTTGTTAATGACTTTTCACTACAACAATAATCAAGGAAAATAATCACTTCCTATGTGTGTCTAAACCATTGAAGTTTCATTCATATTTTTTGTTTGATTATTTGTTTGGTCTAATACTGTAGGATTGTAGGAATCTAAGATTTGTGTCAGTTCATATATCAAAATGCAGGTGTCTGGAGTTGTTCAAGATTACAGTTCCAAAATGACCTACCCTACTCACTATATCCACTTTAGTGGTCTGATATTAAGCCACCACTCAAGTGTGAACTGAGTAAGTTAAAGAAATATCTACACTTTTTTGTAGATAAAAAGATCAAGAAAAACATCAATTAATTCTGAACTGTGTTTTAAATCTTGATGATAAAAAGAAATAAGCATTTTTTTATTTTCTTTCTCCTCCGTTTGTTGTCCTTTTTTTAAAAATCCTTGTCACTTGGAAACAAAATCAAGAAGAAAGAGAAAAAAAACCCATCTTTTGTTCTCTGAAGGTATTTTTCTTTTATTTATGTTTTTTTTGTTTTGTTTATGCTAAGCAAAAGATCATTCATTGTTATGCATCGTTGGTCAGGTGTGGAAATCTTTGTCTCGATCATGTGATCTCGTGCTTCATCAGACAAGACTCGGTGAAATAAATCTTTCAAGACACCTGACCTTGAATATTGATAGGAAATAACTCTGATTTTTAATCCTTTCGTCTTACAGTTTCATCGGGAATAAAACTGTCTGTGTTTCTCTATTCAAGATATTTTTTTAAATAGAAAATGGACGCAAAGAAAGATCATATATTTTATCAAACAAATAACGGCCATTATTGTATGAATAGCTCAGATTATCAATAAATAAAAAAAATAATTTTAATAGATTTTCGGGAATAAAAGGTTCTTTAATAAATTTTGATTAATTTCTGTTTATCTTATTGTTTACTTTTTATCCACTTATTCTAGGTCAAATACTCTGTAACCATGGAGACAGGTGAGGTATAGCATTAGGATTGTTGGAAATGGACTTGATGAACTGAGTTCAAATCCTGGACAAGGCAGTTTGGATTTAACTTTGAACTAATGCCCTAGGAAAAGGTTGATTGGTTGGTTGGTTGGTTGGATTTTAAAATATCTTTTTTATTCATTCCTATTGGTTACTGGAGAGGTTGGGTAAATATGATGCAAAAAAAAAAAAACACAAAAAATTGCTGTGTGGCCAACAAAACCTTCATCAAATGATAACTTTGAGGTTTGGCATAGTCTCAGAGCCAAAGCATAACCCAGAGCACTCCAGCAGTATCATACAATACCACCAGACTTTATTGGTTTTCCATGACATTATAGTTGGTTGGTTGATTGGATTTTATGGCACGTCAACCCTTGTTGGATTATTTTATGCTGAGGATATTGTTTTATTCATTCTTGATGGTTACTGAAAATTCTTTCAAACATATTTTTTGTTAAGTCCTTTTCTTCTATCTAACCCATAGATGGTAACCTAACTGGCACTACCACTCCGGGTCTGGGTGGACCTGGGAGTAATGGTGATGGAGGGGTACTCCACACTCCACAGAGCTCCAGATTTGGAACTTTACCATGGGATGCAGTTTAACGTCATACCCAGGACACTCTAGGAAAAAGAATCTCCCACTATTTGTAAATAATAGGGCAGACTGGGCTCTTTAGTTTTGTTAAGGCAATCAATCTAAGAGAATTCAAAACATGAGGAGTGTTGTTTGGGAGAATCTGTAGCACATTGAAAACATGGTTCTTGCTAAATCACCAAAGTTAAGTGACAATGAGCCTGTTCAATAATACTTGGGTATCCATTTAAGCAACAGCAGGTACTGTAAGTAAACCAAATATTAAAATCACTTGATTTGATATTAGAAGACCTGAAAAGGGTTGATATGCTGTAAAACAGCCAACATTATCGAAAACTAGCAAGAATATGCACCTTACAGGCATAACTATTTAAGTTTTAATGTAATGAAATATATTAAATTAGAAAGACTGACAAAATTAAATAAGAACGCATACAAAATGATTACACTTATCTCAATTATATTTTGATTGGTTTCTATATAAAATCAATCATAGGATTGATTTTAATATGTTGGAGAATAAAACAATAATATTAGAGATCAACTCCAAGTAATTATTTATCAAACCCAGTTTTGTTAAAACCAGTATGCAAATTAAGCACATAATATATTATGTAAACCACTATTTCTTAGGGATATATAAGACATATTGCAGGATTTTAAATGCATGAATAACATGGGCAGTTTTGAGGTAAATCTAACTCAGATTTTCAAAGAGACATTGTTTATAAATAAGATTTATTTTATACATTAATGATTTTAACAATAAATTAAATATTCATTGATAAACTTACACAATTTCTTATTATGTCATAAACAGTGACATAGTTTTGGTTACAGACAGATAGACACCGAATTCCATTATAATAAGAAGTTTTGCTGGTTTTACATAAGCTTCTACCAATATAAAAGAAATAACCTGTGTAAGCAATTTGGCAGTGGAAATTTCAGGTCAAAGTTCAGCTAATAACTCTGTGTCAGACTGCAGACTTAGTGATGGACATTCACATGTAGCTACAACAATAATTACATAACCTAATAAGGAAAAAAACATTTATTTTATTCTCTGCCCACCTAAAAAAAAACAACAAATTTTTCAAAATAGCTAAACAAACTCCGATATATATTGACATAGAGTCAATGGCTCTTGGTAACAGTCAGTTTCTTATCTATGTGATCTTATTTATCTATATTCAAATATATATACATATATTGGTATGTTGGTTGGTTTTGAAGGCTGTCACAATGCAAGTGTAAATAAAAAAGAAGGTAACTATGATGTTGTTTGTTAACCTGTTACTTTATTCTTAATATTTCAGGATGAAAAATCCTATCATCAGAAGAATACTCGAACTGAAGTGGTCCTAGCAGTTGCTCAATTTGTTCTGTCTGGGTCTGCCAAATTCTCTGTGTGTGTGTGGTTGGGGGTGCTTGTTTATGTGTGTGCTTGTGTGTGTAAGTGTGTGTGTGTGTGCGTGCTTGTGTGTGTGTGTGTGTGTGTGTGTGCTTATGTCTGTGTGTCTGATCATTTCTTTTTATTTTATTTTAATTATTATTCCACATTTGATTTGCCTCTAAGTAAGGTTTTTTTTTTTTTTTTTTTTTATTAACAGGATCATCTGATCTCTTTTTTATTGATATGTGTCTGAGATTAACATTCCAGATATTGCTTGATTGTTTATGGGTGCGGGTGTGTAAGTTTATTGTCTATCAGGTGGTCTCTTATCCTGTTGTATGTGGTGTATTTGCTAAGTCCAAACATCACGTGTGTGTGTGTGTGTGTGTTGTGTATGTTTGTGTGTGTGTGTTTGTGTGTGTGTGTGTGTGTGTGTTATTTGTAGTGTGTGTGTGTTATTTATAGGGTGTGTGTTCTGTTTGTGCTTGTCTTGTCTATGTACATTAAATATATGTGTGTGTGTGTGTGTATGTGTGTGTGTATGTGTGATATATATATGTATTGCCTTGCCTTATGTTTTTTGAATTTTAGATTTCTTTTATTTTTTTCATTTTTTTCCTGCTTTAAAAAATCCAGTTCATTTATGTTTCTATATCTTTCTCATTATTTATTATTAAATTCAAAAGCATTGAAAATACTGAGTAGCTCTTTTAACTGGTTCTGGGTTTGTCTCTCTTCTTCTGGGCTGACTTCTTCTTCTTCTTAGGATCTGAGACATCCTGTGTTGTTGTTTGTTCTTAGTAACAATACACAACATTACTTTGGTAAATTCATATTTTATTTAAAGTCTTATTTCTCTTTATGTCTGGATCCATAATCATGCCTGTGAGAATTGGCTAACTGAACAAGAGCCACTATTGCATCCTCATCGTACAACGGTTAACTAGAAACTTCAGTCTAAGCTCACTTCCCACCGTTCTTACACGTGAACAGGAAGAGGAAGTCAATACAAGGAAGGGACATCACTCACAAATCCCTGAACTCCTGTTACCGTTAGTTTGAATTTAAATAAATATACTACACCAACCGTGCATAATTAGTAAGATACCCATCAATTATGCAATATTTTGTGTTCAAAATGGGATGTAAAGCAAGGGAAACTGCTTGTAATATCATCAAGTCTTTGACCAGGGACAGTCAATGAAGTTACAGCAAAATATTTAGCCACTCTAAAGTCCAACCTGTTCTCACCATGGCAGGGTGGTGATAAAATGGTAGTGTCAGAGCTATGCCTTCTGGGATTCAAGTTTCTAGTAGGTCCATCCAAAGCAGATTGGTCTGTTGCCCAGTGGTATTTGGACCACAACCCTGCTAAAGGGGTTCTGGTGAAAATTCAAAGGGCATCTCCATAATCGTGAGGAATCAACAGCTTTTGGTATACTTGTTACTGCATCTGTGAAAAATTTGCAGCCAACAAGGTCATCTACTTCTGCTGACTGTGATATGAAACAAGCAGGGTTTGGGGATTGCTTGTGAATTTCCTATTCTCTTGTTACTCCTTTCATGAATTCATTATCTCGTTCATTTGGGATATGGTGAATTCATTGGATGGAGCCAGCTCAACTGATTCCACAGTGAAATGCCATCACAACAACAATAACAGCTAAATATTCATTCCAAAAACATCTCCTCCTTCTGGATGCCGTGCAGAAGACCTACCAGGAGAGGTTGATGAGAGAGTCATGGGTATCTGTGCTGTCAGTGCAATCTGATGATGATGATGATGATGAAAATTTCAGACTGAAATTCAAATGTCAAACTACAGACTTATTGATCTACTCTTATTCAACCATTTTTTTCTTTTTCTTTTCTTTTCCTTTTATTCCAGTAATCTAATTTTACCCAAATATGAATGTAAAGGGTTAAGTTATTCGATGGGTTGTTATTTTTTCTTTTCTTTAACCTCAATCCGCATGGACCTTCTTTCTGGTTGGTTGTCAGCTGAAAAGAAATGAAGGAAGGTAAAAAGACAATGAGGCAAGGGGTTACTTTCAAGGTTCCGCTTTTAATTCCGAGTTCACAACTATTTTTGAAAAGGAATTTTCTTCCCAAGCCATTAATAGTGTCTTCTCAGGGTCTTTGAGGAAATACTGAAAAATTATTTTTTGGTGCTAGGAAGCCCTTTTATTAAGCATGCCCACAAATCTTCCTGTCAGAGGCCTCATGGAAAATTGTTATTTTTTTTTTCATTTTCATTTTATTTAGTTTTATTCCTTATTTTAATTTTATTTGGTTTTATTTATATTTATTTTAGGGTCTGGTTTAGCTTAGTCAGTAAAGCACTTGGTTATGAATTGCAAGATTCCTGGTTCAATACCAGCCTCCACCAACTCAGAACATGAGTAGCACAGATTGGGGAATCTAATCTGGGCAGTAAAGTGGGAAGTTGACAGTAGGTGTGGCACTCCATCTCAGTCAAAAATCAATCTCCCTGGTCTAGCACTAACAAAAAGGTGATAGACTCCCTTTTTGTCTGGCTGATACCGACTATAGGCCCCCCCCCCAACTTTTATTTATCTTTATTTTATTTGTTTTTATTTATCATTGAATTCCCACAAATGTTCATTACTGACACAATTTCGTCTTGAAAACTAAATCTATTTCAAGAGTTAGTCATTTTGGAAATCATTTAAAATGGAGATTAAAAAAGAAGCCATTTGTGCAGAATTTTGTGGTTTTAAGAAAACCCTTAAAGATAAATAGAATGAAAAAATAAAAAAATAAATAACTCTGAAAATTACTAAAATATTGCCAATAAAAAAGCTAACGTCTTTCTAGTTGCTTTTTCCTTAATATTTACGAAAGAAATCTTTCATCTGTGATGGTGAGGGTAGTTAATTGGCAATTTAGAGAAAGTGACTGTAAGGCAAATATTGCAAGTCTGAAAAATTCCTCTCATTTTCTCCTCCTCCTCCACCACCGCCACCACCGCCACCGCCATCACCAAAAATATCTTGGACAAGACTAAACTTCAACACTCACAACACAATTATTTGTTTGTCCGTTCTGTCAAAAATAGCAGCAATATTCAAAAAAATTTGCAGTTGCATCACATTATCATATATTAAGAAAACAATAAAAAAAAACAATAAAAATAAAGTTATTTTAATCTGTATTTTCTAGTTTATCTATCTATCTATCTATCTATCTATCTATCTATACATATATAAAGGGCATTTGGTGTGTGTGTATGTATGTCTGGAGAAAACTATGAAAATAAAACAATTAATGACAAAGTAAATATATATACACATTTACTATCACCAGAGCTTGTTTTTGTGCTAAAATTATGAAGATGTGATTTATATTCATGAAGATATTTGAAAATAAGAATTTTGAATAGTAAGAAAAGGGAAAGTCATTGGTGGTGTCCATGATTAAAATATAAACAAATCAATGATGGAAAACCAAAACAATCAATGGATCTGTGAGACTAACTTTTTTTTACCCCCCCCCACCTAGATCTGCAAAACAAATGTTTTTTTACCCAATCCCCTTTCTACTGAGCCGCTTCTAGTTTTTAATATTTCTTGAACTTTGTACTCAAAAACTCAAAAATGAGATAATGCCAAAAATGGTCACCTGTTTTAAACTGTAACATGCAAATTCACAGAAATGTTTGAGGTTTTAAGAAATTATTTTTCTTAACCTTTCATTACCAAGTTTGTTTTTAAATTGACTTTGTATTGTTATATAGCTTTCTCTTTACATAGATGATATATTTAGTATACCCATGGCTGTATATCTTAATCTCTATTATATTTCTTCTTATATTTCTTCTTACTTGGCCTGGTATCTGTCTGTCTAAGTAGCTTTCTGTCTATTGGTTGATCCTCTGCTATCAGGCTAGTTCTTCTTCTTTAGATGTTTCTTCTTAAGATATTCTGGTTGACTGTGATGTTTTGTGCTGTCATTTGTTTTTAGTGACAACACAAAACACTTTTTTCTTGAACCCAGATCATTCAACTACATGTGTGTGAAAGAATCTAGTTAACTGTGTCTTCATTCTTCAAAGGCTAGCAAGAGACTGACTATCTAACTAATCTATCTCACGCTTGCCCTGGCAAAATGAAGAGGGCCCACAAAAGTGTTAAGAGCCATCAATCAAAATCTCTATTGTCAACCGTTGTTAACAGATATTTGTTATTTTGAATTCAAATAAATTCTCAACACTAAGTAAAAGTAAGTGAGGGAGTCAATCCCCTTTTACTAGTGCTAGACCAATGAGATTGTTTTGGCGTCTGAGGTGGAGCACCACACTTACCATCAGCTTCTCACTTTACCGCACAAATCCCTATTCTACTCATACGCCGAGTTGGTGAGGGCCAGTATGGATGCTCTACCGACTGAGCAAAATCGAAACTTACTGTGCATAATTGATAGTACACCCATCAATTATGCAACAATGTCAGATCCTACTTGTGTGGAGGACTTGGTAAATATATACATTACATATGTAATATTGAAATTTACACAATATTTAGATGTTTGACATAACCAGTGTCTCACAAATATTTCAAGTAGAGAATGGTAGACAAAGACAAAATAAATCAAAATAAAAACAGAAGTTATCTCCCCTTTTAGAAAAAAAATGAAATAACTGTAAATTGTCTGCATTTGCATCTGCACTTTATTTCTATAAATAGATGACATAAGATTAATCTTTGTGATTCCTCTTTTGAATTGCACTGAATGCATCTGTCTGTGCAAGTGTTCAAAATATTATCATCTTGTAAGTTACTTAAGTATCGACTTTACTATTCGTCTTCTTACATTTATTTTCTCATTTGACTTTTTTATGTATTTTAACTGACATAAATGTTTGGCTATTTATTTTGTATAAAACTTTTTTCTTTGCTGATCCTTTAATGTAACATGTTTAATTGCGAGACAATCGTACAAGTAAAGATTATTCATCATTTCAAAGATTTAAACAAACTAAACAGATAAATTCATTCACAGACAGATACAGTATTTTCCATAAATAAGTACAACCATCCCATTAATCAAATTCCCTGTATTTTCCCATAAAACTGTTTGATTTAACTACACTACCATACACAACTGATAGGTAACCTATCAATTATTATCACTGGACTGCGACAAATAGTAAATATTTTGATATGCCTTATACATCATGTTTTAAATTTTTGGCATTCTCTCTTTATCTAGTCAGTCTAGTTTTTTTTTCTTTTACTCTATTTCTACTTGAATTTATATATAATACTAGATAAAACATGACTCATTGGGTCACCCATTGAGCTCTGGGTAGATAATTGGGATTAGGGAAAAGTGAGTTTGCAAAGCGAATTAAATTAAAAAAAAAATACGTCTGGATAATTAAAATCATTTTGTAAGATTTCTAAGAAAGGGAACATTTGACCTAATTTAAGCAATGGGATAGTTACTTATGAAACTTGACATGCAAATACATTTCACACTCTCTAAATCACTCTCTTAATGTTCACAGAGAAACTAACATATAGAATGAGTAGGTAATCAAGACATATATAGAGGGGGAAAGTGACAGGCAGAATGTGAGTAAGAGACGGGTCAGTTTTTTACTTAATTGCAAATCACGACTAATTAGAACTAATTAAAATGGATTTTCTTCAAACATACCCAAGACTAGAACTAAGGAATATTTTGATATGAATTTTGTATCATTAAACTAAATAAAAAAAAACCTTTATCTTACAATCATTGATTCACTCAGCTTTAGTATAATAATAGATAATATATAATATACATATTATTCTCATGTACAGAAAGACTTGGGGGTAATCGTCATTGTGTAGTGGTTAATGTGCTGGGACTGTGACATCATAATCAGCGAGTTTGAACTCCATTTGTGCTATTATGTTCATTTTTGAACAGATACCCTTTATCCCATCCAGCAATGGGTTAAATAGTATCACTACTGTTCTTCTACAAGGATGACTTTGGCATTAAATAACCCATGATGGGTGATATGTCATTAGACAAAGAAAACAAATCAAACCTATATCTATACATATATAAAGAGCAGTTGGTGTGTATGTATGTATGTATAATAATAATAATATCATCATAAATAAAAAGGGAGTTGAGATTCTTAGACTGAGCGTTCCCAGACATCGAGATTGGTTTGCTGATAACTCGAGTGAAATCAACCCTCTTATTGACGAAAAGAGAAAATCCCATTTGAGATTCCTTAACTCTTCATCTGCTAATAGGTTAACTTTTGTTACTCACTTGTGAAAAGTAAGGTTCAATGCCGCGTGCGCCAAATAAAAAATAAATGGTGGTCTGATCTCTCGAAAGAGATACAGACAGCTTATGATAAGAAGGACATCAAGGTGTTTTATGCTCTGCTTCGTCAGGCATATGGTCCAAACATTTCTTCAACTACACCACTCTTGGCAAAGGATGGAACCACCTTATTGAAAACTTCAGATGGAATTATGTGCCATTGACAGGAACATTTTCGAGATCTCTTTCATAATCCTTCCAATGCGGATGTTGCTGCAATAGATAGTATCCCTCAGAGGACTCTTCAGCTAGAACTTGACATGGAACTGACTCTTGTAGAAACGATTGCTTGTATAAAACAGATCAACTCAAACAAATCTCCAAGAGTAGATGGCATTCCTGTTGAGCTTTCTGGTATGAATGTTCATTGTGCGGTCCACTCTTTGGTGATGGAGGGGTGACCAGGTTCCTTAAGACTGGATAGTTGCCATTTTGATTATTTTATACAAAGGAAAGGGTAAGAAGTTGGACTGTGGTAATTACCGTGGTATCTCACTGCTGGAAGCTTTTGGAAAAGTTTTTTGCATGACTCTTGCTTAACCGATTGGAGAAATGTATCTGTCGTGATGTCCTTCCTGAATTCCAATCTGGTTTCAGAGGTGGAGAGGGACTGTAGACATTTTTTTTCTGCTAGACAACTTTTAGAAAAATGTATTGGACAGTGTGTGCCATTTGTCAGGTTTTTGTTGACTTAACTAAAGCCTTTGACTCAGTGAATCGTAAGGCTCTCTGGAAGGTGCTCGGAAAATTTGGCTGTACACCTGTTTTTGTTGAAAAGTTCAAGCAGCTACATCGTTGGTTTATTTCAATGGTCAGCTGTCTGATGAACTTCCCATTGATAATAGAGTGAAGCAAGGTGATATACCAGCACCAACATTGTTCTCACTTTACCTGACAGCTGTACTATGGTATGCCTTCTATGACTGTGATATGGGTGTCTATATTAGATTACGAAACAACTGGAAAAGTTTTTAACTTGAAGACTCCAAGCCAGAACCCTTGTTAGAAATGGATTTGTCAGGGAACTTTTATATGCGATGATGCTAACCTGGTTGCACACTTTCCGGAAGAAATGCAGTTGGTCATGGACCGCTTTACTAATGCTTGTACCTGCTTTGGTCTGACAGCATTAAGAAAAGCAAAGTCATGTACACTCCGGTTGCTGGTGATCCTTACATGGAACCTGACATCTTTGTCTATGGGAAGCGTCTTGAAGTTGTCAAGGAGTTTGTCTACCTTGATAGTTCTTTATCTAGTGACGGTTCTCTTGATACAGATATCAAACAGAGAATAAACAGGGTATCTAGGTCCTTTGGTAAGCTAGAAGACAGAGTCTGGTCCGATGGTGATCTAACTCTGCAACCTAAAGTGTCTGTGTATCAAGCATGTGTGTTGTCATCCTTGCTCTATGCTTCTGAAACCTGGACGTTGTATCAATCTCATATGAGGCAGCTTGAAAGATTCCATTAGCACTGTCTTAGACATATCCTTGGTCTGAAGTGGGAAAGCCATGTTCAGATACAGCTGTCTTGACCAAAGCCAAAACAACTAGCATTGCTGCAATTGTGATGAGGAATCAGATGCGTTGGGTGGTCATCTTGTTTGGCTTGATAACTGTAGACTACTAAAACAGCTTTTTTATGGTGAGCTCGTTTTTGGCAAAAGACCACAACACAAGCCAAAAAAAACAGTTTCGTGATAGTGTGAAGGAGTGTCTAGTGTGCTTTGATATTCCCGTCGATAATTGGGAGTCCCAGACATCTGTTCATGGGCAATGGAGGGCTGCGATATAGGGGTGCAGAACTGTTTGAATCTGCAAGGATGGACTGGGCAAAACCCAGGAGAGCGTGCTGAAAACGTGAAACTCTGCCGGACAATTCTGGTGATGTGTGGATCTCTGAGGATTGTGACCGGGTCCTGTTGTCAAAAGCAGGCTTGGTCAATCACATGAAATCACATGAGAGCTACCTGACTGCAATTGTTGTCTCTACCATGCCACACTCTGATTCCCAGCATGATCTCCAACATGAAGATAGTGATGAGTATACAACACCTGTCGACTCAGTCAACACCATCGTTATGTGTACCAGATATGTTCTAAGATATGCAAGACATTGGCAGGAGTGAAAAGTCATCAATGAGCCCACAAACGGACAATGAATGAAGGAGTGGCAGTCGCCTGACAAGACATTGTGATCAATAATATGTATGTATGTATGTCCAGAGAAAACTACAAAAATAAAACAATTAATGACAAAGTGAATTTATATATATATATATATATATATATACATTCACTATCACCAGATCTTGCTTTTTGAGCAAAAATAATAAAGATTTGATTTATATTCATGAAGATAATTGAATAGTAAAATTTAAATAGCAACAGAATAGAATTCTTTTTTTTTGCATTTGATTTTTTTTTTCCCAGTATCTGTTGACTTTTTTCTTTTCCAACATCTCATTAGACCGGATCAATGAAAGATTCTTTTTATATAGGGATTTTAATTGGATATCCTCTAAGGATCCAACTTGCAATTCAGTAATAAGGGATCTGCAAGACTAACTTCTTTTGCTCCCCTCCTCTATCCAAGTTGGAGGCATGTGGTGTAATGGTTACCATTGTAGGAAATGGATGCATCGCCCCGAGTTCAAATCCTGGACAAAGCTACAGTTCACATAGTGCTAATACCCTTGGGAAAGGTATGAATCCAACTAGGAGTAAATAGTAGGGCAGATTGGGCTCTTTAACCTTGGTTAGGCAACCAGTCTAGGAGAAGGAGAACTGAATTTAAAACCTGTTAAAGTCCACTGGAGGTGGTCTACTAAAATAGGCTCAGTCCTAATTTGTGATCTATTTCAGTAATTTTTTTAAAGACTAATAATTTTTAGGTGATGCCAGGTAGCCACTTCTAGTATATCGATAACTTTTTTCATAGACTGTACACAAACTTTCAATATACACTTCTACATTTGGGGTGCTAGTAGGTGTGGTCAGGTACACTAATACCAATCACTGATGTGAAGGAGTGTCACTTTGATCGTAGAGATTTCATCCACTTCTAAATGGGAATTTCATAGAAAATCAATTTCTCATTTACGTATAATGAAATATCATTTAGTATCAGTTAATTCCAAATTTTGCATCAGTGAATTTTGTTGATTGAAACTTGTGAATAAAACAAAAGATTATGGGAAGAGGATTTCTCTTAATCTGACATTTCCATAATGTGACCAGCCCTGTTGGCTGGGGCTGTAGAATACACCGACTGCACCTTTGCAGAGGGGTAAGACCCCAACCCCAATGGGGCCACCTGTTGGCCGTGGGTGGCTGAGCAGTTCATGACTTACAACACTCCCCTTAGGCTGACAGGTGCTCAGAGAGATTCCCCCCCCTCTGATCACTTGGTTGGTCATCTCAGACCCTACCACCCAACCTATTTGCCCTTATGGCAAACCCCAACCCTCAGGAATTGCTCAAGTTTATCAATGAGTATTTAATTTACAGTCAAGATCATTAATACATAGAATGAATGTTATCTATTAATGATGTCTCTATGAAAATCTGAGTTATTATATTGCCTCTCATCCCACTTATGAGGGCGTGACACAAGGACATTTTTATGGGCCCAACCACAAGCCGAAGCTCATGACTGGTAGGTACAAAAAATGCGTTGATCCTGTCGGCATTCCCCCTCAAGGGGGTGCCTCAGGCGCTGGGCAATAAACCCAGCCCTGCCCCTTTAAATCGGGGGCAGGTGTTGCCTGGGGGTATAGCCCCTTGGGACCGATGCTGTTAATTTCATTAATTGACACAGGCCCCGAAAGGCCAGTGCATTAGTGTGTTTGATATCCTGCAATGTGTCTCATATATCACTAAGAAATAAAGGTTTAATATATGATGAGGTTAATTTGCATACTGGTTTTAATAAACGTTTAATATATAATTATTTGGTGTTATTGATCTCTAATTTTATTGCATATATTATATGAGGGTATTGTGACTTAAGCAGTGATGTAGTTTTGGTTACAGACAGATAAACACTGAATCTCCATAATGATAACTAGCAAGAATATGCACCCTCCAAGCAAAATATTTCAGATTTAATCTCATGAAATATATTAAATCATAAAGACTAACGAAATTTATTAGAAATGCATATTAAAAAATTACACTTAATTTAATTATATTTTAATTGGTTACTATATAAATCACTCATAGGATTGATTTTAATACATTGGAGAATAAAACAATAATATTAGAGATCAATAACACCAAGTATTTATTTATTAAACCCGGTTTCGTTAAAATCAGTATGCAAATTGTCCACACCATATATTATGTAAATCTTTATTTCTCAGTGATATGTAAGACACATTGCAGAATTATAAACCTACTAATAAGATGGTCTTTTTTGGGGCAAATCTAACTGAAATTTTCATAGAGACATCATTAATAAATAAGATATATTATTTTATAAAAGATTAAAACAAATAAATAATAAATAGATAAATAAATTAAATATTCATTGATAAACTTACGCTTATACCTAAGGGTATTGTGACATAAGCAATGACATAGTTTTGGTTACAGACAGAGAAACACTGAATCTCCACTTTAATAAGATTTCAGGAGTTAACTTACATCTTTACTATAATTTGAGCATGAAACATTAAATTCAACAAAAATTCAGCCATTCTGAAAGTATTCTTATGATTTCAGGATGGAGTGTATGAACATAATAATAAATCAATATAAATAATTGAAATAAATGTGAATAAAAATCTAAATAAAAATTAAAAGAATATTTTGACTTAATTTTACCCAGGGCAAAGGGCATAGCACATTTATTTTTGTTTGTGTACAACATTTTTGTTGTTCAATGCATTATGCAACAACCATTTTTTTTTATCAGTTGTGAAATGACTCAAGAATTTTAATGAGCTTAAATTTAAAAAAAAAATCTATAAAATGTTGGTTTGTTATTTATATTATTTACATCACGAATATAGATTTTTAGCTGGAAGGTTTCAGCTGCTGTTTTGATTTTTTGTTAAATATAGAATTATATTTGTTATTAAAATTAAAATAAACAAAAAACAAAATCTTCCACATATTTTTGTAATCTATAAGCTCATATTTTAAAATATCAGAATATTTTTATGCAAAATAATTTGGGATGCATTACCAGATATCATAAAATTGATTTGTGTATTTACATAAGATTTAATTTCCTAGTACAAACTATTCTATTTATATGTATTTACCCAACACCTCTGCCATGAGCAGGATGTGACACAAGGTCAACTTTTAACAGTTTGAATTCAGACTTTTCCTTCTTCTAGTCTGGTTAACATACCATTATATCATACTATTTACTATTTACTCATAGCTGAAGGGAAAATAGTTGGTCAAGTAGGGCTAAAATCATGTATTCCAATGCTGTGTTCCAAGCCATAGAGACATATCTGGTGAGTAGCACTTGGAGAGTACCATGCATGCTTAACATCTCACAGTCTAGTGTGCTTCGTCACCCTCACAACTTCAGTAAAAACATCTAGAAAAGCCAAATTCTGCCTCATGTTACCAAGATACATATTTACCGATCCGTTCACATAAGCAGGATGTGACACAATGTCAATTTCTTTAACAGGTTTGAATTTAAACTTTTCCTTTTTCTAAACCGGTTACCATACCAATGTTAAAGAGCCCAGTCAGCACTATTATTTACCCATAGCTAGTGGGAGAATAGATGGATGCATAGTTTTCCAAAAGATATAAGCTCTATATTAAATGCAAACTGTCTTATGGCCACCTGTTGACCATGCATGGAGATCTGTGGTACTTAAGGATGGGACCCTGGTGGCTGAGCAGTCCATAATATGCAGCACTCCACTTTGGCCCTTACTTAGACAGTGGTTGGAGAGGTACACTTCGATCAATTGGCTAGCTATGTCAAGCCCTAGCACCTATATGATTGTCCCAACCCTATTGCTCTTATGGCAAACCTCCAACCCTTTTTATCACATATGTGCTAGAAGGTGGTGGCTGAGGGTCTTTGTGTCCTGGGTGTGACATTAAATTCTATTTGATGGTGAAGTTCCAATTCTGAAGCTCTGGGGAATGTGTAGTACCCCTTCATCATCATTACTCCCAGATCCACTCTGACCCGAAGTGGTAGTACCTGTTAGGGTCACACCTATAGGTTAAATAGAAGAAAATGAGTTTAAGAAATTGAGTACCCATCAAGAATGATCAAAACAAAAATGTCTTCAGCATGAAATAACCCAATGGGTTGACATGCCACAAAAACCCAACCAACCAACCAACCAACCAACCAACCAACATTCTATTAATTAAAGACTAATTAGTGAGTTAGACATTTTTCAAAAAATGATATGCTTGAATTTTATTTGTGATAATTATTGTTAACTTTTTCTAAGAAGACCAATTTGAAAGAGTCAGTTCAATGTGCCTCCAAAAAACATGCATTCTTGGAAAATAAATATTTTAAAACTCTGGTAAAATAAAATTCTTGTTTTGCAAAATGTACTTCATAATATCATTTTTATCCTGGACAATTTTATTAATTTTAGAAAAATTTGAAAAACTGACCCCCCCCCGAGTTTGAACTATGAATGTCTGGTGAAAATGTTTTACCTGACATTCGAAGAATTCCCCCCCCCCCCAGATATGGAAAAATTCGCAGTCTACCATTATATAAAGGCAGTACTGCCAAAATCAAATTCTCTGTGTTAGCTCTGACGGCTGGAGAGTCTAAGAGAAAGAGAATTCAATTTTGGTGGTACTGCCTTTATATACTACCGTTCGTAATGCCACCTAACGGAAAACCGTGGCATGTGAGGGAACAAGAATCCCAACAAGATTATTGTTATGATGACAAATATTCTTGACAAATACTTCAATCAATTACTTTTTTGTCCGCTATGAGATAAAATATTAAATGAATTGAGTCAATCATGTTCAAAAGACAGAACGGTGCTGCAATTTGGCCTAAAACAATCTGTCTCAATTTTGATAACAATTCTACTAAACCTGTTCAGTTAATTGATGTTAACATCAGAAAAGTATTTTAGATAAAATAAAACAAGTAAATGACCTTGAAAATTTAAAGCTCATCTATTAATCTATTTCATTCAAGCTGTTGCAAAAAAATAAAAAAAAAAATAAAATAAAACAAAACTACTAAAAAGTTAAGATAAAAATGAAACTTCTATTTGTAATATTATTAGTGTTTTTTTTGTGTGTTTTTTTAAACATAATCTATCTATATCTACCTATACATATATAAAGGACAGTTGGTGTGTATGTATTGTATGTATGTCCTGATGAAACTACGAAAATAGTACAATTAATGATTAAGTATATATATATAATATATATACACATTAAATATCACCGGTTCTTGCTTTTTGAGGAAAATATTTTGAAGATTTGATTTGAAGATATCTAAAAATTAAAATATACATAGCAATAGCATTGAAATTCTATTTAAAAATGTTCAGTATTTGTAAATCTCAAAATAAACAAATCAATACACCAGAGCCCCCCCCCCCCATCTATGCAGCGATTCTGGGTAGCCGCTTCTAGTATGTACATAAAGGGGAGAACATTTTCTGTTAAATCAGTTAAAGACACACCTATCTAACAATTGTAGAGGCGACCTTTTGTTTTAAGAATGACGGAGAATAAATTGGTAATAAAATGCAAAATGTGAATGTTCAAAAGAAATGTAAAAGTTCGTGTGTAGAGTTTGGAAAAGTTCGTCAAGAAATGTGTTGTAGAACGAAGTGGTAAGAATAATGGTAGTAGTAGAAACGTTGTAGTTGTGTTGAGGCGGTGGAATCGTTCGTTCGGACACCTGTTTCTTGGTCGTGTTCTATCTGGCCGCGAGATGGGATCTGTGTGTTTATTTGTTGTTGTCGGGTGTGTGTCCTGTTTGACGGTGAGATGAAGTCTGTGTAATTGCTGATTTCTTCTCTGTCATTTATAATTACAAGATGGGATCAAAAAGTAATTAATTTTTGGCGCAAACGCGCGGACGTAGTAGAAAACAACGCTACCCTAAACCAATCGAACCTGACTTGTATAAACAATTTTTTTAATCTCTTTTCCTTAAGTTTGGGAAAAGGATTGTGTTGTGTGTTTGTTTTAATTTCTTTTCCTTAAGTTGTATTCTATAAATATAATAAAAGTGTGTCTGCGAGAGTATTTTCGTTTTTATAGGACTTAACTCCAAATCATATTTTATACATGCATCTTAGTTTATCAATGACGGCAATATATTAAAGGGGTGTGTCTCTAAACGTATTTTCCTTTTTAAAGACCATTGCTCCGAAGTTTTTTAAGCGTACATCTAAGTGATCTATGACGCCAATATATTAAAAGGGTGTTTCCGAAACGGTTTTCCTTTTAAAAGCACTTTATTCTAAAACATAATATTATAGTGGTGTCTCCAAAAGTTATTTTTCGTTTTAAAAGCCCTTTACCCCAAAGCTTATTTCTTGTACATATCGTAGTCTACCTATGTCTACAATATATTAAAGGGGTATCTCTGAAAGTATACTTTATTAAAGCCCTTTACACCAATGCATATATGTGCACGCATTTAAGTCTATCTATGACTCCAATATATTATAGGGGTGTCTCTGAAAGTAGTTTCGTTTTTAAAGCCATTTACTCTAAAAACTTATTTGATGCATTTCTCTAAAATCTTTTAGATGAGGCTTGATAATTTGTAATATTTGAATTATTCGGACTATTGCCCTCATCTTTATTGTTATGTGCCATCCGTCCTCCTTCAGGTATTTCTTGTCGGACCCAGGAACCTTCTTGAACTCGGGACCCTTCCCCCCCTTGAACTTGGGAACCATCTCTCCAATTGGACACATGGTGTGTGGATATAGGCGTTGAATTGATACAGCTCTGAGTGACAGTTATCTTTAGGTTGCAGGTTCAACCCTGGTCAAGGACGACAGTAACATAGGATAATTAACACAGCTTAACACTTGTACCCAGTCATGGTTAACGGATTGAGAACAGCCTAGCCCCGTGGATTGAATAAAGGGTTTGGTTCTAAGTCCCGTGAAGGTTTCCGATTACAAGAAGGTTCCCCAATTCGAGGAGATAGTTCTTAAGTTCAAGAAGGGGGTTCCCGAGTTCGAGGTTCCTGAATCCGACAAGAAATACACGAAGAAGGCCGGAGAGCACTTCTTTGATGCATACATGTAAGTCTATCTATCATTACAATATATTATTAATATTATTATATATTGGTGTGTCTCCAAAAGAATTTTCGTTTTTAGAACTCTTTGCTACTGTTGGGTCAGTAAATTGGTAATTCTGGGTGGAAATAATTCCAATAGGGTTATCTTTCCTTGCTGCAGTTGTTTGCCGATAGGTGGTGTTAGTATTTAGCCAGCAGCCCGGGAATTCTGAATTCCTTCTCTCTTTTCTCTCGGATCAGCAACGAGTTCACATGGTTTAGGCGCCCGATGCTTTTGCCCCTTAAGTGGGGGGCTTTGCCCCCCCCAACTAGCTACCAGTAAGTGGGGGGCTTTGCCCCCCCCCCCAACTAGCTACCAGTAAGTGACATTCTTTACGACGCAAGTCCTACACCTATTTCCTCTATAATACGTTTATGTATCTGTTTTGTTTATATATTTGCATTGAATGTATTTCTCCATTGCTCACGGAATAAAGTCTGTTATTGTTTTACAACTTTGTCGGAATATTTTATGTACACACATGTACCCTCGTTGGAAAGTTACTTTAAGCCTTCCAACTTTAATATAAAAACTTTATATCCCAATCTTATTTGATGCATGCATTTAACTCTATAACTCCAATCTATTATAGTCGTGTCTCTAACTAAAGACACAGAATCAAATCTATCGATTACAGCAAATTAATACCTGTAGAACAACACTTCTGCTCAAACAGTCAAGATTTTTACAGAGATACAAATCGACAATCATTGAAAGAATTGAAAAAGATATAAACATAAATATTCAATAGCTGAATGGCCAGAAGTTGAATGGATTTAAAGCCTCTAAACATATGTGCTATTTGGATTTCATATGAAACTTAATTACTCTCCCCCAACAATAAATAAATAAATAAATTATAAACATATAAACCAGATAATGTGCCGGTCCCAAACTTATGAAAGACAGATGCCTTCACAACAGAGATATATTTAAAAGATCAGTTGAAGATATTTTCACCAAAAAGTTTTTTTTCTTTCAACAAATAGTTATGTTTCTATACCAGTATATTTTTTCATTGCTTCTCTTGAGGCATATTTGAAAACTTTTAAAAACAAATGTCTAATTTTTTTCCACAAAAACTATTTTTTCTGAGTAGGATTTAAGGTTGAAAATACTAAAAAAAAACCCAAAAACAAAAAAAAAGATAATAACAAACAACAAAACATAAGAGAAATATTCCCATTTGTATTGTCATTTTTGTTCATCTTACAACAAAGACTGATGACAATATATATATATATATATATATATATATTATATATATATATATATATTGGCATCAGTCTTTGTTGTAAACAAGTTTTGTTAAAAGCTACAGACAAAATTTTAAAATGGAATTTAATATTTAGGCAGATTCGACTCTTTAACCTTGGTATGCCGACTAGTTTAAGGGAAGGAAAACTCTGAATTCAAACCCGTTAAACTCCACTTAAAAATTGATCTTGTATCACATTTTTCTCATGCGGTGGACTTGATAAATACACATATTAGATATATCTTATAGTCTAGTGCAATGGTTCTCAACGTTTTTTTTTTTACCAATGGACCCCTTTTAACCCTATTTTACTCTGGTGGACACCCATAACCATTCAATGTTTTAAAATACATTTTGCTTGCCCCCCCATTTTATATGGTCGGGGGGGGTTCACATGGACCCCGGTTGAGAACCACTGATCTAGTGTGAAGGTAGAAAAAGAGGCGTAAGAAAATAAAAAGAACCTTGTGGGCTTTACCGACACACACACACACTAATATATATATATATATATATATATATATATATATATATATATATATATATATATATATAGAGAGAGAGAGAGAGAGAGAGAGCGAGAGTGTGTAAAGGAGAGAAAGAGTGAGAGAGAATGACGTCAAATAATTTTCTTGAAACTTTTGCAGATAGTATTAGGAATTTGGAAACTAAAAACAAAAAACAACTTTCTGATTTTCTTTTACTAATTCTTTCACGTTTGTAAAAGGTAGAAAATGTGTCCTTATATTTCCAGAAAAATATACAAGAATGTTTATATATATATATATATATATATATTATATATATATATATATATATATATATATACTAATCTATTTATCTTGGTGTTGTCATATAGATAAATCAGTTAAGTGTTTGTACCAAAGGCGATGTCATTGTCTTTCTCGTTCTACATTTCTTTATTAGAGAAAAACAATAAACATCTATAATGGCCACAAAATTGAATGGTTCTTTCAGTTTGGCTTCATCTAATTGTTCCTCTTGGTTGTTTTTCCTCATTGCGTCTTTTGACAAATTGTTCCTGAAAAATGTTTATTTTTAACGTATTCAGATAAACTTAAACTCTCATAGAGTATTTTAATCCTTTAATTATAACTAGAAACGGCTAACCGGCGTCGCCTTGGTAGGAAGGGGACAGAAAAGTTAGTTTCTAATACAGTATTTTAATCCTTTGTATTTTAGGTCTAATGACCATATGGAAATTTGAACTCTCCAAGATAAAAATGGCTAAAACTCAACATATCGGGTTTATAAACGGCAAGAGAGAGAGAGAGAGAGAGAGAGAGAGAGAGAGAGAGAGAGAGAGAGAGAGAGAGAGAGAGAGAGAGAGAGAGAGAGAGAGAGAGAGAGAGGATGATGATAGATTTGGTTCTTACTTGTTCTCTACTTGTTCCTGGCATTTTCCTTTCGGCTTCGGCTGGGGGTTGATTTCTTCTTTCTTCGGGATGAGTATCTGCGCATTTCTTATGGATTGATTAATACGTAAGACTTATGATATTATTTTGAAAAAAATAATTATTCCCTATAGTGTAGTGGCTAACGTGTTGGACTGCAACATTGTAGTAAGTGAGTTCAAACTCCAGTCATACTATTACATTCACTTTAGGCCTAATACTCGAGAGAAAGGTATGAACTTCTCATCCCCCAGATATGGGTTAAATAGTACCATTGCTGTTCTACTACAAGGGTAACTTTGGCATTAAATAGCCCATGAAGATTGATATGCCATTACTACTCGAGAGAAAGGTATGAACTTCTCATCCCCCTGATATGGGTTAAATAGTACCATAGTTGTTCTTCTACAAGGGTATTTTTGCCATCAAATAATCCATAAAGGCTGATATGATTGTGGCTTTGTGCCAAATATAACCTATGCTTGGATTTTAGTAGGTTTTTCAAGTATATCATTGTTAATGAGTTTGCTTCTTACTGGGTGCCCTATACTTTTGCCAAGCTAAGCTTAAACAATTATGTCCTCGTTAAATATTAGGTTCTGGCTGAACGATGTTTGAGACAAATTAATCCGTTACAATGTTAAGGTAACCTAATTGGGTTCCTTACCTCCGACAACGGAGTAACTCTTGTTTATTGTTGAAGGATCGCATTAGGGTTTCTTATTTCTGGTACCGGAGTGAGTATTGTCTAAAGCTTAGTAAATAGATTTAGAAGAGGTATATTCTTTTTCTACCTAGGATTTCAAGGAATACAACAGACTTTCTGCTACAAGGAGCTACACTCTTTGCTATCATTGGATATTCCAACAGGGGGAACTAAACGCTTGAAATGGTGACGAGAATCGTAACAATACCAATCATAGTTTGAGCCGTTAAACCAATACTTAAGAACCTAGTGACTGGGAGAGAAACTAAAAATCCGAGGAAGAATTGAGACTGTACCAACCACAGCACTGCTGCGATCGGCTAGAATATGGAGAAAAGTCCTGGAGAGTTAAGGAGACTTGTGGTCTGGCAAGATCCAGATATCTTTCATCAAGTCCAAGGGTTATATATAATCCTGTGGGGTTTTGGAATGAAAGGAAGGGATGATTTATGTCATGAAGTCTTTGTGACATCAATATTCTAAAATGGCTGCTGCCATCGAGTCCCACCCAGATTTTTATCAATAACCAGTTTCAGAATTATCGTTTACATAGGAAGTAATTTGTTCAGCATAAAAACTGAAAGCGAAAGTTTAATAGCCATCTTTCTTATCTTTTGTCAATTCCATGATACACCCTCGACTGCGGAATCGTTAAACATGGAGATTTTAAATATTCCTATGAGAATAAACCGTGTATTAAAGTGAAATATATATTGGGGTTTAAAGGAAATGCTTAATATTTCAAAACTCATTATCAGAATTCCAGAGGTCGGCTTCATTGATATATCAATCCACACACATCCAGCCAAAAACACATGTCTGTGTATATTAGTAGATCTGTAATGTTTCATAAGCTGTAGATTCTTATTAGACCAGGTTTGATGAACAAAGAAAAAATAATTTTATTCCAAAAACAGACAAAGCCAGACTGACCGACGCCCAAATTAAAAACTCCCGCGAACTAACGGAGATTCTGAGAAGGAAGGGAGAGAATGTTGATAGCAGCAGAACGAGCAGAAAGGCAGTGGCAAGCTAAGTGAGCAGTCACCGAATACGATTCTCCTCGAACCGGGTGAACTCAAAGGACAAGTAAGCTTTAACACTAATAAGACTTTGTAAAAATGAAAATTCATTAACAAAACCAAATCTTTGTAACTTGTTGTTCATTTGATACAATTTATAATAAACATATAAAGAGAATTTTATTACGACTCAAACTTCTTTGTTTATTACTTGTAATGTTTTTGCTTGTTTCTTTGATGTTACATTTCACATAAAAATTACTTACAACAGATCATACGAGTCATTCATTCTCATGCACAATGGCTACCGATTGGCCGTAGGAGGCGACCCGTGATGGCTAAGGATAGGACCCTGGTGACTGAGCACATCAAGCCCAAGCACCTATATGATTGTCCCAACCCTATTGCCCTTATGGCAAGCTCCAACCCTTTTTTATCATTATAAATATTATCATATATGTTCTAGAAGCCGGTGTTTGAGGGCCTTAATTTCCTGGGTATGACGTTAAACTGATGGTGAAGTTCCAATCCTGGAGCTTTATCTACCACCATTACTCCCAGGTCCACACAGACCTGGAGTGGTAATACCAGTTAGGGTCCCATCTATGGGTTAAATAGAAAATAAATGACTTTAAAAAAGTGTCTAAAAATGATTTGCAAAAAGAAAAATTGTCTTCAGCATAAAATAACCCAATGGGTTGACATGCCATAAAATCCCCCTCCCCCGTTAAAAAGATCCTTCTCACACCCTGTTGACGGTGATTAGAATACACTGACTGAATCCTCCACAGAGGGATAATGCCACTCAAGAGAAAATGGGTTTTGGACATGGCATTAGACTGCATACTGTGGTGATGCTCATGTTCTGGAGCTCAGGGGTGTGTAGATACATCCGTTCATTGTCATTACTCCCAGGTCCCCCACAGACCCGACGTGATAGTAACTTTTAGTATACCATCTATGAATCAAATAGATGAACCGGTTATTTCCTATAAGTCTAACATGATCAAAGGGGAACCACTCTTGACTGATAAATTATTTATTTATTTATTGATCTACTAGAAAAAAAGAAGACGGGGTTAGGGTTTAGGGTTAGGGTTTAGGGTTAGTTTAATGGCAATATAAATAAATAATTTATCAGTCAAGAGTGGTTCCCCTTTGATCATGTTAGACTTATAGGAAATAACCGATGAACCTAAGATAAAGAAGTGTTTAGATGTTTAAAAAGATTGTAATTACACGGGAGTAAGAGGAATTACGGGGTTCGTAGGGAGCTCTTAATTCTCCCGGTGGTTGGCAATTATTTCGGATGAAAGAAGACAAACAACACGAATGGAAATTATACACATATATTAAACAAAGATACAAAGATTGCTGCAAATGTGTTGGCATTTGCTACAAGACTTATCTTGAGAGGTGAAATTAACAGTTCGTTGGTGAATTAGCGCTAGAAAGGATTTCAACTCGCCGTCGTTTTGGAGTGCTTTTGAGATATCTCTCCGGGTGAAAGTTCTTAGGATAAGTAAAAGTGTTGGGGAGTGCTTTTTTTTTAGCGACTCGCCTGGTTAACTGCCATTTGAAGTGGGCGGTGGATGGAGCCCTTGTTAAAGTGACTCAGGTCGACAGCCTTCAGATAAGTGATGGGGTTTGATTTTGCCGCCAACATCGTATGTTGGTGATTCGCCCCCTAGCGGCAGGGGAAGATAATTCGACTATCGGTTTTCCGATAGGAGTGGTATTACACTCTTATCGATACAATTGCTTTAGTTTCCTTTTTTTTTTCACCACACGGTCAGTTTTAGACCCACTGGAGTTACAGGATGTAATTAATTTCTATTTTTCCCCAGATTAGGTCATTTACTGTGCTGTGAAGTAATATAAATCTATTTTGCGATGTACGAGAAAATTTATTTGCCCTTGAAAAATATTGCGTCATGTTTTTATTACACCCACGCACTATTGTTTTAAATGACCGAATTTTCCTTTAAAAAGTTATAGCCAGAATTATAAAAGAAACCTGGCCTTCCCAATTGAAGTTGGCTGTGTCTCGAGCTGACTTTACAGATATTGTCCACCATGAGTACACACCTCCAGGCCACACAATAAATACGGAGTACTACATTGAGCATCTTGATTTGGTTTGGTTTGTTGGATTTTACGGCATGTCAACCATTGTTGGGTTATTTTATGCGGAAGATGTTTTCTTCTATTCATGCATGATGGGTATTCAACATTTTTTAAAATCATTTTATCTATTTAACTTGTTAGCCATTTCTCCATGCGTATTGTTCTTATTTGGGCTGAATAAAAGACGTCTAAAAATATCAAGTCTTGTGTTCGTTACTAAAAGCAACAACAGACACAAAGATGAGAAGTCCCAAGAAGACCCAAGTAGCCCCAGACCAGAAAGAACAAAGAATCAGCCCAGATACCAAGATCGACGCAAGTCAATCCAACAAGCTAAGAAGAAGATAAGTATATTATATAAATAAGAAGAGAAGGAAAGGGCTATGCAACAGAAGCACTATTTAACATATCATGTGGAGGCGTTTAGTGTAATGTCTATTGTCAGTTTTGCAAAATATTGCAAAACTTTTGACTCCTCCTTGTATAATTTAGATCACTTTCTACAAAGTACCATAGATAAGACTTTTTGAGAGAATTAGTATTTCTTTTAAGGAAGTTACAATATACTGATAAATCAGATTATCAAAGGGGAAAATATCTTTGAAAATCTTTCTGAAAAAAATAATTTTTGTTATTTTCTCTAAGTTGAAATTATGGTACATTTATATAAATACACTTTAGTTTGATGTTAATGCAGATTTTTTTTTTCTCTCTGCAATTTGTAAATATATTTTATTCTTTGATTTCATGTTATATCTTATTCTCTAATTATTTATAACTAGCAAAAGTTACAGTCAGTCCTAACAGACTTTATTTAGATAAGAAGCAATACTTCTGCCTCAAAGGTCAAAGTGTCACTTCCTGTCACTTCTGTTTGCAATCAGTGTGTAGTATCTGTGCCGTCTCCAGATGTGTGTCCATTTCAGATTAAATGGGTGTTGAATCCCGCACCTGAAACTTTAAGTTGGTGTGCATGAAAGAACTGACAAACTGCAGAAATGATGTATAGAATGGCCTTTTTATTACATTCAGACAAATGCAGCTGTGAAAACTGAAATTAAAACAAACATTTGCATAAGAAAGACATTTACAAAAGAGGACAAACAAAATTTACTTACATTCAAGTGACAATATAACAAAGACAAACAAATGTCTAAAAAATGTTTTATGTCATCATGTGACAATCATAAAATCAACAGAAAAAAAACGTTTACACTTTATACCGGTTACAAATTCTAACATTTAAATCATTTAAAAACTTATTCTTCATTTACAAAATGTAATAAACATAAATTAAAAAGGGTTTTTAGACTTCCTAACTTATTTAGCCTAACGATTTCCCATATAAACTGAGAGAAAGGAAAAAGACATAAGACAAATAGATATTTCAAAAGAGGTTTTTATCGTACATAACAACAGGTTGCTAACAGTATATTTCTTTTAGCGGTCGTAAATCGTGTAAGGTAACAATTTTAAATTACATTAAACACTTATCTGTTGTGGTAAAGGTGCCGTTATAGTTTTAGGGTTCTTCTCAGTTGGTCATTCGTCTCTCAGTAGAAATGCTGCTATGTTGTTTCAGCCGTCCAGTTTAGCGGCTTAGTCCATTCTATCAAAAACTCCTAAGGGCTCTCACCCCTGCTAGTTTTTACTTTCGGGTTCACTTCTTTAAGAGTATTTACGGTTTCGAAGGAGCTCTTATTTCTCCGTAGTTATAGGCAAATTGTCGGACAAAGAAGGAACAAACACGAAAGTAAATGCAGACACTTGTATTGACAAAATTACATAAATTGATGCAAATTTTAATGGTATTTGCTACGAGACTTATCTGAGGAGGAATTTTCTTGTAGTAATGGTGATGACACGGTTTTCTTCTCGTCGGTAGGAAATGTAGATAAGACGCTTCGTCTCGGTAATTTCTCGTCCTTTAGTCAGTGTGCAATAGTACCGGCCTTTATGCAGTATGCAGATACAATGCCTTAGAGGGAAGCTGGTTGTAAAGTTCTGTGATAAGTGGGCCCTGTTTTGGGGCTTGGTAATGAGAGCTTGGAGTTTTTATGTCTCTTCTCCAGTACGCTTTGCGATAAGTAAGCCCGGTTTTTGGGCTAAGTGAAGTGTAGGGACCGCAGTTTACGCGACTACCCTCCGTGGGTGCTCCGTGATAAGTAGGCCCTGTTTTGGGGCTAAGTGAGAGAACGTTAGTTTTTACGTCTCTCCTCCAATAACGGTTCCCTGATAAGTGTTTTTTTTTGGTATTTGGTGCCAACATCGTATGTTGGCGACCCTCCCCCTGGCGCCAGGGGGAGATAATTAGCTATGGAATTTCCAATATCTTCCAGGTTCGATGTTAGGAGTGGATAACCAATATTGTTCATATAGGTGTTGCTGATTGGTATTGGTAGTTTGCTTTAGTCGGATAGATAGATAGATGGGAACAGAGATAGATAGATATGAACAAACTAAAATTGATAGATGTGAATGGAGAGGGATAGAATGTACGCAATTCCCTAACCTCTAGATGTAAAATAACCCAAGAATGTTTGACATACCATTTAAATCAATCAATCAATTAATCAGAAAATATTTTTTAAAAAACCCTTTAAAACAAGACTTTTCATTGAACTAGGTTTGATCTCAGCACAAATGGCTCCAATCCGGTCATAGGCAAATTGTGTCTTTCAAAATGGTCAGCCTAATTTCGCAAGGAAAATAAGATTTATTGAAATTTTCTTTGTCTTGTCTCGGTTCGTTGTCACTTATTCACTCACCTTCTCTCTCTCTCTCTCTCTCTCTCTCTCTCTCTCTCTCTCTCTCTCTCTCTCTCTCTCTCTCTCTCTAAAGAGTCAATTTTTTCTTTGATACATGGATCATATTCATATTGAATACTGTAATGTTGTGGCTTTAGACCAACATCTGATTGGTTTGCAGATGCAGCTTTATGAATCCTTGCCTGCGTCTAGACACAGAATCAGATGAAATGGTTGATTTCGTCTAGAAAAGACATGTGGTAAGAAAAGATCAAAATGGAATTGGCAACCAAGTTCAAGTCTTGGATAAAGTTGTTTGCATTTCACCTTATGCTAATATACATGAGAAAGTCACGAATCCATCCCTTCACCTCCCCCCAGCTTTGGGCGAATAGTGAGGTAGACTCGGTTCTTTTGCCTGGTTTAGGCAGTCTAGGCGAAGGAAAACTCTGGCCAACTGTACTCCACTTAAAAAATGACCTTGTATTTTCTTAATTGATCTTGTATTCTGTTTAATTGATCTTGAATTTGGATCAGCTGTCCTACGTTTAATTGACCCTGTACTCTGCTTAATTGACCATAAATTTGAACCAGCTGCACTCTGTTTAATTGCCTCTGGTGTAGGGGTGGGGTAAATATATACTCTTTAGTAAAACTAGGTTGCGTGACAAATAAATCTATACATATATAATGGGCAGTTGTATGTATGTCCGGATAAAACTATGAAAATAAAACAATTAACAAAAAGGTAAATAAGTATACATATTTTATTTATATTCCTGAAAATATCCAAAATTAGAATTTACATAGTAATAGCATTGAATTCTACTAAGATATCTTGACAGTGTTTGCCACTGTTAAATGTAAACAAATCAATATATTAAACTAAAATTTAGTATTGTTTAAAAAACACTAAATAAAAATACAATAATAGATATCAGATATTCCATGAACATAAGTAATTTTTTTCAATATTTTTTATTGTGAACTTTTTAATTAGATATTTTTAATAACTTAGAATAATTTCATGAAAAACCCTGTATTATAGAACATATTTCTTACTATATTATTATATGGGATGTAATTCTGGACCATATGACCTTTAGGCACCCCTTTTGCGATCTCGTTTCATAGGGACATTTTTTTCATTTACACCGTCAAAATCCGGTTGTTTGTTAACAGATGATTTTTAGATTTTAAAAAAATTAAAAAAACTAACCCCTAACTCTAACCCCTAACCCCTAACAAACAACCATATTTTGATGGTGTAAATGAAAAAAAATGTCCTTATGAAACGAGATCGCAAAAGGGGTGCCTAAAGGTCATATGGTCCGTAATTTCTTTTACCCAGATGATGCCGGGTAGCCCCTTTTAGTATACATATAAAGCTACATTGTGTTTTATACATAAGTAGAATTTTTTTTCGACTTTTGAAATTGTATTTTTTAAGTAAACTTGAAAAAGTTGTCAAAAAAGTTGAAATAAATGTGCTTACAATATGAAATGTGGTAAAAATATTTGATATCATTAATGTAATTATTGTTATTACTAATATATATTCCTATTTCTTTTTCTTTTTGTGTCTATAGATAAAAAACAAATAAAGACAACTTTTAAAAAAGATGTAAAAGACATTGCAGACATTTTTATATTGACTTGAAAAAAAGTTAATTTATCTTTCAGTGTTCCCCTTTCAATTAAGACTTTATAGTCCAAACGTCTCTTTTATAATTAATTATAAAATTATCAAAAGTTTAGAATATTCTTTAAAATGTATAAAACATATTCAGTTTCTGACAAAAGGAAATTGTATTTACCTTGTTAATTATGTAAGTAACATTCTAATAATTGTAAAAGGTGTTACTCAAAAGTTTTGGCTAATTTTAACAGCATATGAATTATGTTCAAAAGGTATCAATACTAAAGCTGTATTTACCAAGACAGAAATGAACAATGAATAAAACATTAATTTTCCTTAAAATAGTCTCCTTTACATTTTTCCAGTGAGATTTCCATTGGATCTAATGGGCCATTTTAAAAAATAGGGTGCAAAGTTGTGCTGTTGTATTTACTTTACTGTTCTCCAATTAAGTATTGAATAGGCTCATTGCTGCTTAACTTCAGTGACCTAGTGGTGTCTGGTGCTTTCAGAGTGACTTCATCATAGTTACCCATTTAATCTACTTTAACCAAATTTAAATACCCTCCATCAGGCGTCTGCCATATTCTGAACATCTTGCTGCTTTGGAAATGGATTCATTGAAACTCTGGCGTCTGGTAACTGACATAGTAAACACTCATAATGTTATTAACCATCTTACCAATAACAACCTTGAGCACCTTTTTGATTTCCATGTTTCTAACTCACGTGAGCATGCCTATAAAATCAGAAAACAGCATAGCTCACATGACTTTCGGAAACATTTTTTCATGCTGAAAGTTGCTGAGGCATAGAACAAACTGCTGTTGTAGGCTGCCGAAATACTGCATCTTTCAAAACCTCCATGCTTCCTGTAATCAAATTCAACAAAACTATACCTGATATCCTCCCTCCATACACATATGCATGCACATGCACACATACATGTATATTATTACTGTATGCTATTCATATTCCTGACATTAGTACATTATACCCTATTTCTCTTAGGGCAATCCCCAGCACTTTTTTCATATACGTGATAGAAAAACATTGGCTGAGTGTCTTAGTGTCTTGGGTATGACATTATACTGCATCTAGTGGTGAAGTTCCAATTCTGGAATGATGGGGAATGTGAATTCCCCCTTTATCACCATTACTCCCAGGTCCACCCTCACCCAGACTGGTGGTTCCTGTTGAAATTCCATCTAGGAGTTTATTTAACTCATAGATGGAACTTCAACAGGAAAAAAAAATGAGTTTTTAAAAAATGTTTAAAAAGAATTGAATTTGAAAAAAAATTGAATACCCAACAAGAATGAATAAAACAAAAACGTCTTTGGCATAAAATAACCCAACAAGGATTGATATGCTGTAAAATCCAACCAACCAGCCAACCAAAGACCCAACTACCAAAACAATTTGTTGGGATCTAATCGTAGAAAGAATATTTTTTACAATAAAAACAACAAACTGTTATTAGTTGATATTAGTAGAAACCTTTCTGTTAGGGGAGAGTTATCTCCCCTCTCAAACTATAGACTCTTCACTGAATAAAGTGTAGTATCAGACAACAACATGGCTGCTTGATGAACACATCATTTGTTGACAGTTAATTGTTTATCCAAACCCATCCTGCTGTAATCCTGGTTGGTGAGAAAATAAAAACGAATTTTGTTGTATTTTAAAAATATATTTAATTGTTTTGTTATATTTTGTTATTCCTAACATCTTAGGATATAATAGTTTCATTGCTAGTAATTTTTTAGAATGACTTATTGTGCATAATTTAAAAAATCAAACACTATTTCACACACACACATACATATATATAGATATATTGATATAAAAGGGCATTGTGGTTTAATAGTTAGCAGGCTAGTCTCACAGCCACATTATTATTGAATATTGACTTTGATCCTCACTGGATGCCCCATTCTTGCAGCCTTGTGTCACATCTGCCTTTGACAAACAGGCTGGGTATATATATATATATATATATATATATATATAGTATTCATGATTTATTAAAAACTAGAATTGGCTACTTGGAGTCGCCTTGGTAGAAAAGGTGCACAAAAAGTTAGTCTTGCAGATCCATTATTATTGAATTGTGAATTAGGTCCTCGAAGGATGTCCCATAAAAATCCCTACGTAAAAAAGATCTTGCATTGATCGAGTCTGGTGGGGCGTCAGAAAAAAAGGTGCACAGAAACTCTGAAAAGAAAAATTTTGTCTCCTATTTCAAATATTAAATGCTAAAAAAAAAAATCCATGCTATAACTATTTAGATTTATTTTTTAATCATCTTTACAAATATAAATCAAATCTTCATTATATTTATATATGTATAGATTTCATCCGGACATACATACACACCAACTGCCCTTTATAGATGCATAGATTTCATCCAGACATACATACATACAAACTGCCCTTTATAGATGTATAGATTTCATCCGGACATACATACACACCAACTGCCCTTTATAGATGTATAGATTTCATCCGGACATACATACAAACCAACTGCCCTTTATAGATATATAGATTTCATCTGGACATACATACACACCAACTGCCCTTTATAGATGTATAGATTTCATCCGGACATACATACAAACCAACTGCCCTTTATAGATATATAGATTTCATCCGGACATACATACACACCAACTGCCCTTTATAGATATATAGATTTCATCCGGACATACATACACACCAACTGCCCTTTATAGATGTATAGTTGACAGGAATCTTTTACTCTGCTTACATACATAGACATACATACACACAAACTGCCCTTTATAGATGTATAGATTTCATCCGGACATACATACACACCAACTGCCCTTTATAGATGTATAGTTGACTGGAATCTTTTACTCTGCTTTTCTTTTTGGTGAATGTAACTGTGGTTGTATGTAGTTTAAAAATGTTAAACTTGACAAATAAATCCAAAAAGGTCACTTCATTAAAAGAAATCTCAAAAAAATCTCTTCTTTTAACACACACCATTTAAAACTGCTCAAATACTGAAGGTTTTTATTGCTTTGTTTTTTGTTTATTAGAAAATGATGTCAAACTGACGATTCAAAATAAAAATAAAAATAAAATCAAAAAGAGAGAGAGAGGGGGGATATCAGTTTTAGGGGAGGGCAATGTGTTAAAAAAAACAATGGTCATCCAAGGCTTTTTGTCATTTAGTGAAGCGTATCTAATTAATTTTTCTAAAATACACTATTTAACCCTTTTACTGTTCTGAGTGACACATGTGAGGGCCATATGTGGCTCTCAAATCACATTTGAAATAAGGATAAAATCTTGTGAAAGCATATGGATATACACCTCTAATTTGCCTTGAACAGAGACAGATTATTAGTTTGTTGGTTGGTTGGATTTTTATGACATTTCAACCCTTGTTGGGTTATTTTATGCCAAAGATGTTTTGTTTTATTTTTTGATGGGTACTCAGTTTTTTAAAAACTCAGTTCTTTTTAAACACATTTTTTTAAAACTCATTTTTTTTCTATTTAACCCATAGATAGGACCCTAACAGGTACTATCTCTCCAGGTCAGAGTGGACCTGGGAGTAATGGTGATGAAGGGGTACTCCACATTCCCCAGAGGTCCAGAATTGGAACTTCACCATCCGATAGCATTTAACATCATACCAGGGATATTGAACAGTGAAAGGGTTAAACAGTCTTAAATATTTGATTGTATTTTTTTGTTTTATTTTTATTGTTTTATAAAAATAAACATTTATGACATTTCCTCTATTGACATTTAAATTAGATTTACTTAAAAGAAAAAAACAAAAACTTTGTCTGGTTACTAAACATTTGCTCAAACAACAAAATGACTCACTAGGCAAACAGTTAGATTGGAGCAACACCCTTCTACTTGTACAATTTGTTTGAGGTGTCAGATAAAAATGCAGTTGTTTTAGAGAGATGTCTCTAACAAATTGGAATATGAAGAAGGCAGATCGGGAGATTATGTCATGTGTAGAATAACTATCCGTCCCAATGATAAGATCATTTATAGTGTTACATTTGCAGTCCAAATATATATATATATATATATATATATATATATTATTATACTAAAGCTAACCGAATCAATATTTGTCTCCTAAAGGCTTTTTCCTATTTTGACTCAAAATTCATATCAAAATATTCCTTAGTTCTAGGATTGAGTTATGTTTGAAAAAAAGTCCATTCTAATTTGTTTTAATTAGTCATAATTTGCAATTAAGTCAAAAACTGACCCATCTCTTATTGCACATTAAGACTGTCATTTTCCTCCTCTCTATGTATATCCTGATTACCTCCTTGTTATATATTTTAGTTTCTCTGTGAGTGTAAAGAGAGTGATTTAGAGAGTGTAAAATGTATTTGTATGTTAAGTTTCATAAGCTGTTTGGCTCTTAATAAATTTAATTTAGGTCAAATGTTCCCTTTATCAGAAATCTTACAAAATTATTTTAATGTTTTTTTAAAAATTCTCTGGCCATGTATATATTTTTTAAAATTCAATTCTCTTTGCAAACTCACTTTTCCCCAAGACTAACTGTAGGTTAAATAGTACCACTACTGTTCTTCTACAAGGATGGCTTTGGTATTAAATAATCTTGAGCTGTTTAAGTGTCTGAGGTACAAAGAGCCATTAATTGACAGATACACAAATCAAACCTTTTAAACTCATCCTTTGCTCTTCTCTCACTCTCTCTCAGCACCATATTTGTTATAATCTTTTAATACTTTTGTATTAGCCCTTTTTTTTTTAGGTTGGTTTGGTTTAGTTTCTTTGTTTAATGGCATATAAACTTTTGGGGGTTATTTAATGCTTGGAAAAGAAGTGAACCCACTCATGCCCCTAGCTATGGGTTAAATAGTACCACTAATGTTTTTCTACAAGGTTAGCTTTAGCAGTAAATAATCCACAAAGGTTGATATGCCATTTTAAACAAAGAAACCAAACTAAACCTAAAAACCACATATTCAACTTGCTACAATTTACCCACCCACTAAATTTGTAACCCCCTCCCCCCCATAACTACAAAGAAAATGGTGATTTACAGCTGATTGGCAATATATATATTTTTGTAAATGTTCAGCAAAAAAACAAAAAAAACAAAGAGGGGAATAACTGAAACTTACTCTTATCTGGATGGTGAATGAGACTATTACATTTCTATATAACTTTTTTTTTGTATATTACTGCAGACATTTTCTTGGTGAGATATCGGAATATTCAGGACAAGTACCCATTGTTCTTATAAGCCAACGACTCATATTCTGTTTTGGTTGTTTAGGTGTCTGGGATATAGAAATAATTTTCTGTGGGTTTTTTAAAAATTTATTTTCATTCTATCTTTTTTCCAATCTTATTATAATGGAGATTCAATGTCTGTCAGTGTGTAACCAAATCTACATCACTGCTTATGTCAAAATACTCTCAAGAATTGCGTAAGTTTATCAAAGGGTATTTAATTTATAGTCAAAATCATTAATACATAGAATAAATCTTATTCATTAATGATGTCTCTATAAAAATCTGAATTAGATTTACTTCAAGACAGTTTATATTATCAGGGCATTTAAAGTCCTGCAATTTGTTTTATATAGATATTTACTAAGCTTATCTCAATTGTGGCATAAGGCCAGAAGTATGGGACACCCAGTGAAAATCAAACTCACTAACAATGGTCTGCAAATCTAGCTTACTAACCATTACACCATGTGAGGTGTCTTATATATTACTAAGAAATAAAGGTTTACATAATATATGGTGTGGTTAATTTACATACTGGTTTTAACAAAATTGGGTTTAATAAATAATTACTTGGTGTTATTGATCTCTAATATAATTGTTTTATTCTTCAATGTATTAAAATCAGTCGTATGAATGATTTTATATAGAAATTAATTAAAATATAATTAGAATAAGTGTAATCTTTTTATATGTGTTCTTATTTAATTTTGATAGTTTTCTAATTTAATATATTTTATTACATTAAAACTTAAATACTTACGCCCAGAGGGTGCATATTCTTGCCAGTTCACATAATCATTGCCAAATGAAGAACTTCTGAAAGGTGTTTCTAGAAGCAAAACAACTAAAAATGGTAAATATGTGCATTTTGGAATCAAAAGAAATGAACAGTTAACAGAATGAGAATTAGAATGTCTCGGGATTCTGTGGATTCTTGTTTTAGACATTTTGATTTGGGCTTTAGATAATTGGTGTCAAAATTGGTTCCATGGTGCCTGTCAAAAAAACACAAAAGAAATTTCATGCTCAAGTTGCACATGACTTGTGGAATCCCAAGGCCAAAACTTTAAGTTTGTGCACCCCAAAAGGACTGACAAACTGTAGAAATGATGTATTGAATGACCTTTTTATTACATTCAGACAAATGCAGCTGTGAAATCTGAAATTGAAAATAAACATTTACATAAGCAAAACATTTACAAAAGGATACAAACAAATTTACATACATTCAGGTAACAAAAGACAAACAAATTTCTAACAAAGGTTTTTTTATGCCACAGTGTCTTTTAATTTTATCTTGATAAGGTAAAGTTTTCTATCTTTCCAAAATCATATTTAAACTATCCAGGGGATTCCTAAGACTATGGGAACTCCCTTTTGTTTTTTGGCAAAATTGCCATTAAAGTGACCAGGACATGAGGAGGTGTGGTTGGTGCAAAAGAATCTCATTTCTTGGCTGCTGCTGATACTTTGGTAGTTCCTGGCACAGCCAAATGTCTTGCTGAAATTGCTAAAAAGAAACTTAGATTTTCTTAAGAAAGTTTTAACCAAACATGAGACATGGCTATAATAAAAAAAACAAAGAGGGGAATAACTGAAACTTACTCTTATTTGGATGGTGAATGTGACTATTACATTTCTATCTAACTTTTTTTTTGTATATTACTGCAGACATTTCCTTGATGAGATATTGGAACATCCTGAACAAGTACCCATTGTTCATATCTATTTCATCTATTGTCGGATGAACAAGAGATGAATCCATACTTTTCTCATTTTTTTTTAGAAATGTCCTCATATTTTTCTCTCTTCTTTTAGTGATCTATTGATTATAAGTGATTAGTATTTTCTAATTATACTGATTATTTCTCTTCAATTTTCAAGTAATTCAATAAAGATTGCTGTACAAAAGTGACAAAAAGGACTTGTGGATATAGTGCAGTATGATAATTATTACAATGTTTGATATGACTACTTAAGAGCTATTTCAAAATACTTCAATATGTAAAAAGAATGATAATCTTGATTTAACTCTCTCTCATTCTTTTTTTTTTCTTTCTTTCCTTATTTTCATTTTTTCATGATGTTCGATTGAAACAGATTTGTATTATCACTTCCACATGCTCACCCCCTCTCTCTCTCTATCTTTCCCCTATTCTCTTTCTTTCTTTCTTTCTTTCATATTATATTTTTTCTGCGTAGCATGTCCTTTTGCTTACCTTTCTTTCTTTATAATTTCTTTTAAAATAAAAACGGAATGGTCCATTATTTAGCTGAAGTGACAGCACTCATAAACAATAAGAACTCAGCGAATAAGCAGCACCAGATGATCAGGATTCACATTTTTGCATTTCATCTTGATTGATTTGGAAGGTCTCATTTTTAACCAGAGGGTGTTGCAAGATGATAACAGTTGTACTTTTAAGGAACACAAGTATTAATATATCGATCAGTACAGATTATTGATTTTTAGTGACTTCCATCTTCCTTGATCACTCGACTATTTATTGCTTTATATCAGATTAGGATAACTTTAGTATTTTATACCTTTTGATTAAATCCATTTTATGGTCTATGCTATAAACAGATTATCAGTCATATGGAAATCCAATCTCACTGATAAGCTAAAGCGATAATTCTTTCAAGCCATAGTTGAGTTAGTGCTGCTGTATGGCTGCACCATTTGGACCCCAATGAAGCGCCTAGAGAATAAGTTAGATGGGAGCAGCACAAGAATGCTGCTTGCAGTTTCAAACAAATCATGGAAACAATGAGGAAACAGCTGTATGGCTACTTGCCCCCTATCACACAAACCATCTGAGTGAGACGAACAAGATATGCTGGACACTGCCCAGCAAAGACCTGCAGCTCTGCATGGATGCTGGATACTGTGCAGAGGACCTCCCGAGGGCAATGAATGATAGGGACGGTTGGTGAGAGATTGTCATGGATATCATGGATATCCATGCTACTAGTGCTACATGATGATGATGATGATGATGATGATGTCCCACTGTAGAGTTATTGTCTGTTCTGCCTTCATCAAAGGCAACCCTTCTCCCCTAAGCCCATCTTTGTCAATCCAAGGCCATGAACTCTGACTCATAGGTTGAAATCCCATAGCAACAGCCATACATACCAAGACAATCCTTAAAACTACCAATTCAAAGTTAACTATTCCATCAGACTTTTTGGCTTAATTTGAGACTTTTCTTCAGTTCCCTCCAAATTGTCACATCAATTTTGTTGTTATCAGCGAATAAAAAAGGAAACCAAGTTCATAAATCTTTACCTGTTAGTGTCAGAACATCAGATTCCTGAAATAGTTAAATTAGGAAAATTTAGCAATGAAAGATGGGAGTGATGAAAAATGATAGGAAGAGTTAGTTTCAAAGTTGTTCTATTTTTTTTCGATTATACCCCTTCAGTTTCAAATCTTTTTATCTGCATTCTTATTTAGTTTGATTAGCCTTTCTAATCTAATATATTTTATTACATTAAAACTTAAATACTTGCACTTGGAGGGTGCATATTTTTGCTAGTGAGTATAAATTGAACACAAAAATCTTAGTTAGAATATCCAGTCCAGAGATAAGTAAAACGGTTATTTCCTAGTTGAGTAACATGATATTACAGAGTGACCCAGAAAAAAAAGAACCCAAATTATTTATTTATTTTCCCATTAAACTAACCCTGAAACCCTAACCCTAACCCCTAACCAGTTGAGTAACATAATATTACAGGGTGACTCAGAAAAAACAGAACCCACAAATTTTGTAATAAAACTGTTAATTTTAATTTTAATTTTTTTGAAGTTTAAGACCAACAAGGGTTAGGGTTAGGATTAGGGTTAGGGTTAGGGTTGGGTTTAGGGTTAGTTTAATGGGAAAATAAATGAATAATATGGGTTCTGTTTTTTCTGGGTCATTCTGTAATATCATGTTACTCAACTAGGAAATAACCAGTAAAACAATATAAGATAAATATATGAGGAATATTGCAATTTACACACCTACTCCTCGAAATTGATCATACACACATTTTCAAAATGGATCCTGCCATATCACATATAGAGATTTACCTACAACGTCATTTCTTTTAATCAAACCTGCAATATTACAGTATGAGTATAAAGTGAACCCAAAAGTCTTGTTTAAGATTTGAACTCAGCTCACTGATTCCATTTTCCTTGCCAATAACAGTTGTGCCATCAGCAAAATGTACAGCAGTGAAAAGATGGTGTTACAAAGAAAACAACAAAGACAAGGAAATTAGTTCAAATAAATCAATACACAATGTGCCAAGGGACCTTTTATGGGGGGGGGTAGTCGGTTATGAATTAGATGTATCACCTTACAACTGTAGGATTTGTGGTGTTTAGATATATATGACATTGTTTCACCTCAATCAACAGAGTGTAAGAATATTGCCATGGGATCAAATATTGATATTTTGTTTTTTTCTTTTCCTCTTAGCTGTAGGCCACCAGAAACAGTAAATAACACATCTTTTCTCAATCAATAAATATCTAAGATATTAAAGAGTTTATTGTGTTCTAATGGATTGGATGTCATGGCACAAAGGTAGAAGAATCGTTATTATTAATTTTTATTGGCATCTTTCAGTTGAATTCTTTGTGGCTTTTTATATCACAACTCACTTGTGCTGCTCTAAGTGTCTGAGCTACAAAGAATCAGAGTTACCCTTCTCCTAGTCTAGTTGCCCATCAAGGCTAGAGAGTTAAGTCTGTCTTTTTATTAAGAATAAATTCAGTTGTTTCCTTCATTTTTTTTTTACTGAATATTTACATTTAAAAACCACTGGGGAATCTCCATGGCGTAGTGGCTAACATGTTGAACTGTGACATTGTAGGAAGTGAGTTTGAACCCCAGTTGCTCTATTACTTTCACTTTCAGACTAGCTTTATAGGTTAAATAGTACCACTACTGTTCTTCTACAAGGATGGCTTTGGTATTAAATAATCTTGAACTGTTCTAAGTGTCTGAGGTAAAAAGAGTCATTAATTGACAGATACAAAAATCAAACCTTTTAAACTCATCCTTGGCTCTTCTCTCACTCTCTCTCAGCACCATATTTGTTATAATCTTTTTTATACTACTTGTATTAGCCCCCCCCCTTTTTTTTAGGTTGGTTTGGTTTAGTTTCTTTTTTTAATGGCATATAAACTTTTGGGGGTTATTTAATGCTAAAATCATCCTTGTAGAAAAACAATAGTGGTACTATTTAATCCATAGCTGGGGAATTTTGGTTCATACCTTTCTCGAGAGTATGAGCCTGAGTCAGAAAAGACTGTCCATTGAGTTGAAACATATTGACTCACTCGTAAAGAAAAAGTTTCAGAGACAAGGTTATGCTAACAGTGAGCAGGATGTGACACAAGTCAATTTCTTAACTGGAGTTTAACAGGTTTGAATTCAGAGTTCTCCTTCTCCTAGACTGGTTACCAACCCAAGGTTAAAGAGCACAGTCGGCCTTACTATTTACCCATAGCTGGATGGAGTGTAGTTGGATGCATACGTTTCCCAAGGGTATTAAGCGCTATGTGAAATGCAAATGAACTTATAAGCGATGTCCTCTTGTGGAAACCAGCACATGGACATGCCAGTGTGGTCATCCAGCAAGAACCTACATATACCAATTCTGTGTGGATACTGCATGCTGAATGGAGGATCTCCCGGAGACAATGAATGATACAGACGGTTGGCAAGAGATTGTCATGGATATCTGTGCTGCTGGCTTAACATGATGATGAAATGCAAACAGCCTCATCCAGGATTTGAACTCAGATTGACTCAGATTCTACAACTCTAACCATTACACTGTGTGCCTCATATATATGATAAATATTTTGGCTAATGATATTTGACAGTGTCATTTAGAGAACTGGCAAATTGTTAGATGATTTGAAAGGAAAGATATTGTTAGATCATTAACTCTTAATGACGTCGACTTGCAAATAAATTTGTCAGATTGAGTTGAATTTATAGAAGATCATATCATCAATCTTTCAGTTTAATTAATCAGAGATAATTAAATGAATTACAATAATTACCTAATTCACTTGCGACTCTTTCAACTTTTAATATTTCAAAATTTTCAAAATATCTGTAATGGATACTCAAGAAATATGTCAGCAATGAAAACTTTGTGGATTAAGAATCAAATGATTATATCTATATAGTGCAACAATTCTCATTATATATATATATATATATATATATATATATACATCTGGTGAGTCTAATTTTCAGTGTGTATATATATATATATATATATATATATATATATATATATATATATATATATATATATGTAATTTGGATGCTAATAAAATGGAAGCATGAGTAAAATGTGAAATGATTGAGAAACTGTGTTGGATGTTATGTGCTAAGTTCCATTTTATTTCATCCAATATTTCGAGAGAATGACCTCTCATTTACAAGAATTTTTTTTAGACTGGTTGACTACTCTGGTCACTGGAATTTTTATGGGTTAGGAGTGTTAATTTCTTGGCCTGCTTTGAACTTCTTTATTGGTGGGGTTGAATTGGCTGGAGAATATATATATATATATATATATATATATATATATATATATTTAGTTCAAACTGTTGGTGTTTCTAATGCTCTTATGAAAGGCAAGAATGCATCTCCTCTCCCCTCCCAGCCATGTGTTTAATTGTAGGGCAGACTGGGTTCTTTGGCCTTGGTTAGATAACCAATCTAAGAAAAGGAAAACTCTGAATTATAGTCAGCTGTACTCTGCTTAATAATTGACTTTGTGTCACACTCTACCTGTGGCAAAACCATTGGGTAAATATCTGTTTGTGAGCAATTTTTCTTAACAATGAAAATAAATACATCTGCTTTGCACTCAATACTGCTCTTGTAGAATACACTGACTGCACCTCTGCAGAGGTGTAAAATACCCCAAATGGGGCTCCCTGTTGGCCCTGGGTGGCAATCCAGTTAGTTGAGCTGTCCATGAAATGCATCACTCACTTTGACACTTACTTAGGCTAGATGGCAGCTGATCCCATCAAGCCCTAGCATCTATATGATTGTCCCAACTCTATTGCCCTTATGGCAACCCCAACCCTTTTTATCATCTATGTTCTAGAAGATGTGACTCAGGGTTTTAGTTACCTGGGTATAATGTTAAACTGCATCTCGTGGTGAAATTCCAATTCTGGAACTCTAGAGAATATGGAATACCCCTTTATCACCATTACTCCCAGGTCCACCCTGACCCAGAGTAGTAGTATCAGTTAGGGTCTCATCCATGGGTTAGATAGAAGAAAATCAGTTAACAAAAAATAAAGTTAAAAAAAAATGTTCAGTTACCATCAAGAAGGAATAGAACAATATCGTTGGCATAAAATAATCAACATATTTCTCTGAATTTTTTAGATGAGTCTTGATAATTTGTATTATTCAAACTATTGTCTTCATCATTATTGTTACTGCATAACATTTCGGCCAATGTGAAATACCTGAAGAAGGCCGGAGGGCACATTGGTCGAAAAGTTGTGCAGATAACAATAAAGATGAGGACAATAATCCAAATAAACCAAACAATACAAAGATTGACAAGTTGTAAAATCCAACCAACATTGCACTCAATATTTAAAGATGAACATCGATGCTGAGGTTAATGTGGTTTGAAGCTAAACAGAATTTCTGGTTGCCATAAAAGATTGCCCAAATCATCTTCAACTGATTGAGATCAAATGAAGACAGAATTATTTCACTTTGATCAGAAAAATTCAGTAAAAAATGATAATTTTTTGTACTTGTTCACATGCCCCCAAGTAATGACTATGAGCACTTCGAGGCTTGTGGGCCAAACTGAGACCAAATTTAATAAATAATAAACAATCATGCATTTTATGTTATAAAAAGATTTTCCTTCTTGCCTCATCTATTCCACTTGGTTGGTTGGTTGGTTGGATTTTACAGCATGTCAATCCTTGTTGGGTTATTTTATGCTGAAGACATTTGTTTTATTCATTCGTGATGATTACACAATTAAAAAAAACTTTTTGAGACTTATTTTAAAACAGTTCAAAATAATTTCAAGTAATTTTTCCTCAAGAGTTGACATGAGGAGTCAATAGGAGAATGTTGTTTATGTGTTCATCCTTACTTCTCCAGCAATGTCCAGCATGTCTTGCTAATCTTTCTTGGATGGTTTTTGAGATGGGAGGTAAGTGACTGTACAAGTACTGTTTTATTGGGTGTTGCTTTCAGAATTTGTTCAAAACAGAATGTAGCATTCTTGTGTAATTCCCATTTAACTTTTTCTCCAAGTTTTTTTTTTGTTAGAGTTCAAGTGATGTAACCATAAAATAGTACAAGAATTCTTCCAAGAAATTTGTTCTATCTGATAAAAATAAATGAATTATCCTTGAATAAAAATGAGTTTAATCTTATCTTAATAATGATCATTATTACTTGTATGTAATATGGATTAGTACTGTTAGTCTGATTCCTTTAAATTCAAAGAATTATCCTAAACTTCATTAAAAGTGACTCTACATTCTAAACTAGAAGTGGCTACCCAGTGTCACCTAAGTAGTATTGATTTGTTTACTACATCATTTCTAATAATGACCATTTTATAAACTGTATGAAATCTTGATAAGTATTACTAGTTATGATAATTACTCAAGTTAATAATTAACACAAAAATAATCTTCCCATGTTGCTCAAAAAAAAAAAAAATATCTCTATTAATTACCATTTTTTTTTTTAAACAGTTAGGATTATTTCCACAAGGCATTTTCGATTTTCGCTTTTGATTAAAAAAAAAGAAAAGTTGTAAACGTGTTTTGCAGAATTTTTTTTTTCTTCTTCCAGTTTCCACTTCTGCAAAGAGTTGCTCATTTTCAATTGGTATTTTTCGAAAGTCAATTGACTGCGTCTTTTATTAAAACATAATTTGACTTGTCAGTCAATATGTTCAGCTTAAAACTAATTAGGCAAAGATCACTTACAAATACATTCTATCAACATGTCTTTTACTAAAAGGATTAATTAAGTTTGAAGGTCACACACACACACACACACACACACACACACACACACACATTCTCTAAGTTAAAGGTCTGGTTTAACAGTTGATAGAGCGCCCGTCTGAGAATCACAAGGATGTGAGTTCAATACTAGTCTCCACCAACTCAGTGCATGAATGGCAAAATTTGGGTAATCTGATCTGTGTGGTAAAGTGGGGAGCTGATAGTAGGTGTGGCGCTTCACCTCAGCAAAAACAATCTCCCTGTTCTAGCACTAGCAAAATGAGTCCGGCTGATACTGACAATATATATTTACCAACCCCTCCGCACGAGCAGGATGTGACACAAGGTCAATTTCTTAAGCGGAGTTTAACAGGTTTGAATTCAGAGTTTTCCTTCTCCTAGACCGGTTGCCTAACCAAGGCTAAAGAGCCCAGTCTGCCCTGCTATTTACCCATAGCTAGAGGGAGAGTAGGATTCATACCTTTCCCAAGGGTATTAGCACTAAGTGAAATGCAATTACCACGTCCAGGATTTGAACTTGGGGGCGACGAGTCCATTTCCCATGACTTTAACCATTACACCACGCTGATACTGACAATAGGTCACTCTGCCGAATTTACTTTTACATGCTAACAAAATTTCATTATGATGTGATATTTTTGCTGCGTTACGGTAACAAATATCTGATGATCATAATACAGATTACTATGCAGATATTACACTTTAGGTGAAAATCCCATCCAAATACACACATTCTATCAACATGTCTTCTAAAAGGATTATTTCTAAAGGTCGTACACACACACACACATATATTAATATTTGTGTTTCTTAAAAGTACGTCAATTATCATCTTGCAACACCCAGTGGTTAAAAATGAGGCCATCCAAATTATCCAAAATGAAATGTAAAAATGTAAATCCTAATTATCTAATATTCTTATTTCTTATGAGTGTTGTCATCTCAGCTAAATAATGGATCATTGTGTTTTTATAATGAAGAAAGAAAGGGAAGAAAAAGTACATGCTACACAAAAAAATATAATAAGAAAGAGAGAAAGAAACAGAGTAGGGTAAAGATAGAGGGGGTGAGCATGTGGAAGCGATAACACTGATCTGTTGCAATAAAAATAATGAAAAGTAGGAAAGAGAGAAAAAAAAAAGAGAGCGAGAGAGAATGTTAAATTGAAATTATTATACTTTTTACATATTGAACTATTTTGCAATAGCTCTTAAGTAAACATATCAAACATTGTAATAACTAAATTATCATACTGTCGTATGATAAAAGGTCCTGCTAGTAAAAGCAATATCTCATCTACTGAAAATAGATACAGTAGAAAATGGTACAGGCAAATTACATATAAGAAAATATAACACCAAATCTTAATATTTACTTTGAAGACTGATACAGAAGAGTGACCTGGACCTGAGCATATGGCTCAAATTTTTAAAGGGTGGGGTGATGGAGTACAAAAGTGGTTTTGTCTTTCTATTCTTCGTTAGCTTGTTCCATTCACTGACCGATCCATTCTGATAAATACTTCCATTCTTCATCTTTTACAACTTTCACCAAAATTCTTGGGCACTTCATGATTCTTAAATAACTTAAAAATTCTAATGGTGGAAAAAAAAACAACATAAAATTATATTTACACAACAAAGGTGAATTGAGTTCAAATCCTGGATGTGGTTGTTTGCATTTCACATAGCACTAATACCCTTGTGAAAAGTAGGAATCCAACTATTCTTCTGCCAGCTATGGGTAAATAATAGGGCAGATGGATATGTAGTACACCTATACACTTAGAAGAAAAACAATCCCAAATTATTATATGTTCACTACCATTTTTAACAGTTGGAATAGTATTTTGAGTTTTTTTCTCCAAACATCTCTCATAGGCTGATCATATCAAGTCCTAGCACTTATATGATTGTCCCAACCCTATTCCCCTTATGGCAAACAACAAACCATTTTATCATATATGTGCTTGAACCCGATGGCTGAGGCTCTTAGTGTCCTGCGTATGATGTTAAATTCTATCTTATGGTGAAGTTCCAATTCTGGAGCTCTGGGGAATGTGGAGTACCCTTCATCCCTATTACTCTCCGGTCTACTCTGATCTGGGGTATAATTTCTTGTTAGGAATGAAACAAAATGTCTTCAGCATGAAATAACCCGACAAAGGTTGACATGCCTTGAAACCAACCAACAAAACAAACATACCTCAAACTGTTTCTCGCATGGAGTTCAACTTTTTTTTCATTATGTATTTACCCAACCCCTCTGCTGAGAATAGTTGGATTCATACCTTTCTCAAGGGTATTAATGCAATGTGAAATGTAAACAGGCTCGTCCATGATTTGAACCCAGTTCACCTTATCCATTTCCTATGACAATAACTATTACCTCATGAGCACATCCATATTTTTTCATTTGACCATAAATATTTTGTCCCAGAATTTTTCTTAAAAACGTGTTTTTATAAAGTTTTTTTTTTTTCAAGACATCATGTGAAAGACTAATTATACCTTTGCTCGTTTCTGTCCCCGCTGCCTGCAGATCATTCTGAAATTCTCCCTGGGTAGGGAATGGCTTTCAAATGGATCTGAGTGCTCATTTAATTTATGAGGATATCCTATTATTCGCTGACCATAAACTGTCGATAATGTTTCCATTTTCAAATGATTGATCTGATAAGGATATTGAGTTCATTGAAGATCTTTCAATATCTCATTTCACAATTATAATGGTGAATTATCACACTACAAACTTCTTGAGAGAGTTCTTTTTGCCTTCAAATCCTATTGGCTGGGGATTTAGAATTCCCCAGCTGCACCTCAGCAGAAGAATAATCCTCTCCCCAAATGGATTAAATAGAAAATATTGAGATAAAAAAAGAACTTTGAATACCCATCAAGAATGAATAAAACCAAACATTTTTGGCATAAAATAACCCAACAAGGGTTGATATGCTGTAAAATCTAACCAACCAATCATTATGATATTTGGAAATCATTTACTAATCAGAATCTTTAGATGTTCCATCCAGATATTCAATATTCATTCAAAATACATTAACAGACATTTTAAATTGTTGCTGGTGTTATCTTGTTGGTTGGAAAAAAAATGCAAATTGATAATTACAATAGAATTCAATTCTAAACTGCAAAATTTATTCATATTTTTGCAATTTGTCCAAGACTTTTGCATAATACTTATATATATATATATATATATATATATATTTAGCAACCCCTTCTCATGAGTAGAATGTGACATATGGTCAGTTTCTTGAGTGGAGTTTAACAGGTTTGAATTTAGAGTTTTACTTTTTTTAGACTGGTTTCCTAACCAAGATTAATGATAGTCAGGGTTTACATTTTTGTATCTGATCTTGTATGATTCTGACAATCTCATTTTTAACCAGAGGGAGATGCAAGATGATAATGCTCATACTTTTAAGGAACACAAGTATTAACATATAGATTATTATCATTCTATTAAAAACTATTTAAAAATCCCAATATATTTACATGTCATATATATATATATATATATATATATATATATATATATATATATTGCTGATATGTACATTCTGTATTGCTCCTAAGGGATAAAATCCTCATTATAAAAGATGGCTAAGCAGTATCTTAGAATCCTGCCAAAAATGTTTCCATTTTTTTGTATTTTTGCAGCTTTGAATATGATAATTATAACTTAATGTCATTTCTGCTCTCCTTTGTGTGCTCTCCCTATTTTTCTGAGCTCTCCTTTTTTTTCCTGAGTTCTAAGTAGCTATTTACATTCATATTTCATATTTTTGATTAAAAAAAAAAACTGCTTACATTAAGTTGTAGGCCAATCATGGATATTGCCTCTAAACAGAATATTATGTAATGACCTCCCTTTCAGCATCCCTACAAATATACCAGATGTGGCAAATATTCTTGTAGGAGTGATTGACAGATAACAGGTCATAGCTCATTAAATTAATGCTTTATTGCTGAACTCATGAACACTGACTGGAAAGTTGTGAATACAAGAAAGAATTGCATGGCAAGACTGCATTTTTATCTGGTATTCCACAAAAAAGCAACAAAGTCACATGGTATCATCACATTTTTGGAGGTGCATGGTGTAATGGACTCGTCGACCCGAGTTCAAATCCTGGACGAGGCTGGTTGTATTTCACATAGTGCTAATACCATTGGGAAAGATATGAATCCATCTATTCTCCCTCCAGCTATGGGTAAATAGTAGTGCAGATGGGGCTCTTTAACTTTGGTTAGGCAACCAGTCTATGAAAACTCTAAATTCAAACCTGTTAAACTCAGCTTAATAAATTGACCTTTTGTCACATCCTGCTTGTGTGGAGGGGTTGGTATATATATATATTTATCATTTATAATATTGGATTTATTGACTTTTTGTGTTGTGATAAAATCAATAATATTAAGGTGTAATAAAATGGTTGTGTAGAATACTGATAATTGTCATTCTGTGTTACTTTCACCTTAGCCAGGATTGAACTGCAGTCTGGAAATGACTGTTACAGATTATTAACTATTGGACAGTAGGACAGTTCTTCAGCTTAATGGACTCTTCCTGGCAGCAGTGAATTATTTAAGCTGTTATAGTGGGCTCATTAAGGAACTAGTAACTTCATGTTAGGCTTGGTCAGTCAAACCAATTGTTGACTGTCTAACTGAAAATAGGTTGTAAAACTAGTAATAATATACGAGGGTGAGTCAAAAGTTTTGCAATATTTTGGTAGCATGAGGCACAATCTGGCAGCTCCAGATGCTTTTGCCAAAGTTGTGAACATGATGAATCACACTGGACAGTGAGAAGCTGATCACCCTTGTGTAGTTCCCATATATATATATATATATATATATATATATATATATATATAAGGAACATGGAGCAATGGTTACCATCGTAGGAAATGGACATAGCAAGATGAGTTCAAATCTTGGATGAGACTGATTGCATTTCAAATAGTGCTAATACCCTTTGGAAAGTTATGAATCCAATTATTCTCCTTCCTGGTGGAGTTATGTCGATTTTTAGCTCTCCAAATTTGAGGGGTGGTTGTGATAAATGGCGACTCTTTGTAATCTATTTTTGTCTGTAAAATGAGTTATAGAGCTTCCCTATTCCTAAAAATTAATTACTAAGAGCATTTGAGCCAAAGGAATCCAAAAATGCTATAAAAAAGTCTTAAAGTTAACCAATTTTAAGTTATTGATGATTTCTGATTTGCCAAATTTTAACTGTTGTTGTAGCTTTTGTTCTGAGCAAATATCAAACTATCTTTTTGGTACAAATAAGTGAAATGTGACAGAAAAAAATTGTTGTCATAGATGCAGTGCCATATCAGGATATTGATCTTGCTAGGAAAAATCAGAAATCCTTAATAACTTGAAATTGGTTGACTTTAAAACTTGTTGGCTAGTATTTTTTATAAACCAACTTTTAGGAGTAGGGAAGCTCTAGAATTCATTTTACAGACAAAAATAGATTACAAAAAGTTGCCATTTTTCACCAACACCACCAGATTTAGAGAGCTAAAAATTGGCAATATGAGCTCTAAAAAAAAATCAAGTCTTGTGTTCATTAACTAAAAACAAACAGCAGGTCAAGACACGGAAAATGATCAAAGAGAAATCCAGCCCAGATCTAGAATAGCATCTATCAACCCAGATCCAGCTACCGGCCATGATAGAATATACAGAATATAAGATCCAGCTATGCAGTCAATTGTATTTCTCCTTTATTTCTGTTTTCTAAACCCGATGATTCAGTAACTTTACATTATTCCCCTTTTAATTTTTGTCTATGTATTTAGGGTCTTAAGACAATACTGTATCAGACTATTCTTGTTAACGTTACTGGCCTCCATTCTAGCTTCTTTGTGTTACTTCATCACTCCCCTCATCAATATTTTATCTAGTTGTAGATTCCTAAACTGAAAACAGGCTAATTTATTTGCTGTATTGTTTCCTTTTGTATCTTATTTGTGAAATATATTTCTTTGTTTTCAGCTTTTACACTTTTCTATGGTGAACAAATCTGTGGATAATAATAATTGTCTTCAGAGTCTTTTTACTGTGGGGAAGTGTTTAACTAAGCCCTAGCATCTATATGATTGTCCCAATCTTCATGCCCTTATGGAAAGCCCAAACCCCTTTTTATTATATACGTGCTAGAAGGTGGTGGCTGAGGGTCTTTGTGTCCTGGGTATGACATTAAACTCTATGTGATAGTGAGGTTCCAGTTTGTTGGAAATTTTTAGGGGACAGGCTATCCAGCTTCACCAGCTAGCAGCAGCAGCAGCCTTTAGTGGACAAACTAAGCGCCATAGACAATTAAAAAAGAACTAGGATTGTCTATCTAGAGATGTAACAGGTGTGTTCTACTATATACTATGTAAAATGCGCTGATTTAAAGTACGGTATGCAACATATGAAGGGAATTGTGTCAGTAAAATAATTAGAATAAAATATTGCATTTGAAAATTTAAAAAAAAAGAAAGAATCTATCCCATTTTCGGCAGCAGAAATTAATAAGAAAATAAAAATTTGAAACATTTTTTTTTTCTATCCTATTTTCTGTAGGCTTTATATTCCTCCTAATTTGATAAAAATATATGGAATATTTTAAAACCCCCAAAGATCTTAAAATATCCAATTCAAAAATAAATACCTAATTGCACATTACGTAAGGAGCTGTTCATATTGAACTAATTGCTATCTCACTTGTTTTCATTATCAGTTTCTTTTTATTTTAATATGCACATGACGAGGATGACAAAAAATAACATTTCAGCTTAAAGGAAAATCATTTTAAAACAAATAAAAATGTTTGTTTATCAAGAAGTCCTTACTCCAAAACATGTGGAGCTTCTTTTTGAGCATTATTGAAAAAACAAAAAACAAATTCTAAAAAGGCTTTCTAATGTAAAAATTAACCAAAATGTATATTCATTTTTACTTCCTCAGAAGGAAAATATTCCCTGAAACAAAATACGAAAATAAAATAAAAGGAGTCCAGAATGTTGAGGAGATAATGAAAGGTTTAGAATATAAAGAATATTATATTGTAATATTATTCCTTGTTGCAGAAATAATGTTCTGGAGAGTTGCGATGAAAAAAATAGAAATTTTTAAAAATGAAAGAAAATCCTAGTGAACATTAATAATAGTAATTTTGAAATGAATCCCCCCAGATTGTTTCAAATGAGAAAATAAAACAAAACTGACTTATCCAAAGAAATGGTTCATTCTATACAAGGCAAAAGCAAGTTTCAAAATAATATGCTCTACCAAAATGATGAATTTAAAAGATATTTGATATTCTCTAGAATGAAATTTACACAACTATTCCCACATCTATGAGTAAATAGTATATATTTACTATACACTCCATACAAGCAGAATGTGACACAATGTTAATTTTTAATTGGAGTAACAGATTTGAATTTAGAGTTTCCCTTTTCCTAGAATAGTTGCCATACTGTTGTGGGAGTCGATGAGGATGTTGACCCTGCAAACATTTGAAAAGGAAGAACTGAATAACACATGCTGGACAAAGGAGGACAGACATAAAGTTTTAGATATAACAATACAGGATATAGAATCGAGTTGTTAGCCTCACAGACCAAGAAGATGACGTTGGTTGGTGTCATCAGAGGGGTCTTCTGGTGGCTGGAAATATGCTGGACCAATGTAAAGCAGCTGGACAAGATTGAATGGATGTCTCATCGTGGTAGAAGGTCTCAGGATTGAAATAGAATTTGTTGATGGTAGAGATGGACTTTGTATATGTTTTGTCCTGAAAAGGACAGTTTGTTAAGCTGTTGCCATAAACTTCAGACTAGAGATAAGAACAGGTTCGCCATGGACTAGATCATAGTTGGCAGAAGACTGGATCGTTGGCTGGTCTGGTCGGAGTTGGTAGAAGGGTCAGCAGACGATTGGATCATTGGCAGGCTGGATCGTATGCAGTTTGCCGGTAGATTAGGGGTAGAATGAGGTCAGCAGGAATGGTCAGCAGAAGACTGGATATGTTGGCAGGTCAAGTAAGGCTCAGTAGAAGGGTCAAGTTGAGAGTGGGCTTGGATCATGGTCAGGTGAAGACCAGATTGAGAGTGGATGGGTACTTGTACCACAGCGTGAAAGAGTGTGTAGCTCCAACACAAGTGGACTTGTTTTGATGCTCGGCTGAAATATGTGTTAGTTTGTTCAAGCTAAGAAATTGCTAATGCTGTGTTGCAAGCCTCAACACGTATACTGGGGACTTATGTGGTACCTTGCTAAGAACCAGGGATGGGGATTGACTCCCAACCACCCCAAATCCTTCTGTAGTGCTGTCAAACAACTTCAATTATCTGGTACTTTCGTGTGTGAACATACGCGAGTACGCCATTTAGAATTTTCACGAAGAGAAAATTCCCTTTTCCTGTTCTTCACCATTAAGGGGCATTTCATTACTGTTATTGTTGATATTGTTACAAACGTTGACGTGAAAAACAAATATTTGAGAAAGATGTGAATCCATATTTTCCTTAGTTATGAATAAATAATAAGAAGACAGTTTTAGATGTTTACTTAAAATAAAAACAAAAAAAAATGAAGATCTCTTTGATAGACCCTAATTATTCTTGGAGTGGGAGCACATCTATGGCTTAAATAGAAAAAATGTGTTTAAAAATGTTTAAAAAATTGAGTTTAAAAAAAATTTGAAGACCATCACGAAGGAATAAAACAAAATGTTTTTGGCATAAAATAACCCAACAAGAGTTGAAATGCTGTAAAGTCCAACCAACCAACCAACCAACGTAATAATGCTGGCCAGTAAAACATGGTTCCAATTACATTTAGCTGAACTAAATGTCAGTTATTGAGAATATTTCTTGTAAAGACGTCCCCCAGTTTGCTAACAATTATAGACATTTGATATCAAAATTTGCAAGTCTCTCCTCCTTCACCTATACCCATGTTTTTCTGTCACTTCAATTAAAGGAAAATTTCTTCTTCTTCTTCTTCTTCCTCTTTCACAAAGACCACACCTACAATCAATACTACCTTTTAACCTAACTACTCTGCACACACTCACTCATTCACTTACTTACTCATACATACACACTCACTCACACATACACACACACACACACACACACAAGATTCACCTGGCTGTCATCTACACATTTTCCTCACAATCCCCCACTCCAAAACTTATTGATTATAATTTCATTCTTCTTGAGTCACATAAAAAAAAACTATGTGATGTTGTTTTAAGATTCCATACATTAATGGAAGTAATTAGTTTTAACAAATTTTAATACATATTCATTATGTGAAAATAAACAACTGATTAAAACATGTGTTACAAGCCATCTTCTCATAAATATAGTTTGTCTGTATTTTTAAGATGAGGCTTGATGTGAATAATTTTGATTTTTGGACTGTTGTCCTCATCTTTATTGTGGTATGTAAAACCACAACATTTTGGCCACTTTATTCTCTGACCTTCCTCAGGTGTTCCATGTGTATCCAAGCATGGTAATGACCAAACCTGGGAAATTATTTTTAATTGTTTGACTGTTGAACAAACAAAGCATTTAAAAACTTTTGAAAATCTCATTCATTATTATACTTGGCTACACAGGGAAAACCTGAGGAAGGCTGGAGGATAGAGCAGCCAAAACATTGTCTTTATACATATCACAATAAAATCAAAATTATAAATGTAATTATTTGCAAAATTTGTTAAGCCTCAAAACAAGGTTAACATAGATAAGGCAGTGATTATGAATGAAATCATTACAGACAATCTTGTTAATTATTGATTGATTGATTTTAATGGCATGTCAACCCAAGTGGATTTTAACAGGTTTGAATTCAGAGTTTTTTTTTCTCCTAGACTGGTTACCTAGTCAAGGTTAAAGAGCCCAGTCTGCCCTACTATTTACTCATAACTGGAAGGAGAATAGTTTGATTCATACTTTTCCCATGGCTATTAGTGCTATGTTAAATGAAATAAAAAATCCATCCAGGAATTAAACTTATGTCACTGTGTTGGATGCATACCTTTCCCAAGGGTATTAGTGCTATGTGAAATGCTAACAGCCTTGTCCAGGATTTGAACTCAGGTTGACAAGTCCATTTCCAACAACTCTAATTACGCTACACATTCCAATTATAATTTATACATAATTATATGATGTCAAGTAATTATTAATAGTAAACCTTATTAGATAATTAGAGTTTCAAATATTATTAATACAAATAATTTACATGAAGTATTCCTATCAAATTCTAATAATTTTCAAACTGATCAATTTGATCCATTGCTGAGACCTTAACAATTACGACCACTCCAGATCAGAGTGGACCTGGGAGTAATGGCAATGACAGGATACTCCACTCTTCCAGAGTTTGAAATTGTCTTCAATAAATATGCCCATAAAATTTGTTCTTATCAAATATTAACAAGTACAACTATGTCAGAGTGGACCTGGGAGTAATGACAATGAAATGGTACCCAAACTCCCCATATTTTGATTGAGAGAAATTACGATCAATAAAAATGGTCATACAATTTTATTCTTAGGTTTATTTTGTTTCTGTCTTTATGGAGCGGAGACATGGCTTATATGGTTTTGACCAAAGTTGGTGGTCAATAGATCTCATTTTAAAATCAAACACCATGGAAACGGAAAGTCTGGGAAAGTGCAGTCTTGGTTTGCTTTAGTTTATTGGAATTTACGGCATGTCAACCTTTGTTGGGTTATTTTGTGCCAAAGACATTTTGTTCCAACCATGCTTGATGGGTATTCAAATTTTTTTAAAACTCATTTTTTTTTTTTATTTAACTCATAGATGGGTCCATAACAGCGACTACCAGGGAGTAATGGTGATGAAGGAGCACTCCATACTTCCCAGAGCTCCAAAACTAGAATTTCACCATTTGTTGCAGTTTAATGTCATACCCACAACATGCAGCCTTGTCATGTAATTCTTTTTTTTTTCTTTTGATATTAATGAGCCCAGAAATGAAGTGTTAATTCAATGGTGTAAGAATTTAATTAATTGATATGATGACAATGTCAAGTCACTGAGTGTGAATCTGAATGAGAACTTCAACTGGAAAGTCATAATAAACTCTATCTGATGGTGAAGTTCCAGTTCTGGAAAGCTTACAGTCAAGTTACATTGAAAACACTGGTTTACACTTGTTCACTGAAGTTAAGCAGCGATTAACCAGTTCAATACTTAGGTGGGTGACCATTTAAGCAACAACAGGTACTGTAAATAAACCGAATATCAAAATGACTTGGCATTAAATGACCCGAGAAGTGTTGATATGCCGTAAAACAACCAACTAACCAGTTCTGGGGAATTTGGAGGACCCTTTCATTGTAGAAGACCAATTACCATCGAATTGGAAGACAAAAGGTAGCAAGCAAGCAGTAACTCAAATACGGATCTTGCATTGCCACAAGCACAGTACAGAATGGTGGTTTATTTATCTAAGCACCATTGCCCCACTAAAGTCAGCAGCCAATCAGGACACAGGGAATGGTATCACCCATATGCAAATATGGAATATTTCTAAGTGCCATATACACCAGCTGGTTCATATCATATTCCCTCTGACTTAGCTGGTCACTTCAACAGTTTATTCACTCACTTCAAGAAAATCTTAGGAGGTTTTCTTAATCTTATGGTTATTATTGTAAGAAATGGAATTGGTGACCCAAGTTCAAACCTTGGAGGAAGCTGTTTGCCTTTCACTGCATGTTAATGCTCTTCTTAGAAAAGGCATGAAACCATCTGTTCTCCAGCTATAGGTAAATAATGGGGCAGACTCGGTTCGTTAACCTTGGTATAGCAACCGGTCTAGGAGAAGGAAAACACTGAATTCAAACCAGCTTTACTTTTTTTTACAAAAATTTACTCTGTGTCCCATCCAGCTGATGGTGGAGGGGTTGAGTAAATACATAATTCAATGTGAAATGATTACTTTTTAAACTAGTAGTTCATGCTAACAGCGAAATCCTGTGTGCCAGTGGTGTAGCTAAGGGGTTGAGGCAGACTGTCTGACCCAGACAACACTTTTACAAAGGGGTGAAGGGGGCACTTTTATACTGGCGGCACTTTTATGGAGGTAACACTTTTGGACTATAAGCCTATATATGTATTTTATTGGGGGGTAGGGGAGTAAACACAGGGGCACTTGACACTTGAAACTTAGAGTAGCGAAAAAATACTTTCTGTTTTTTATGATCTGAGAATTTTTGTATACAGACAAAAACTAGACAAGTCAATGTGAATTAGCCATATTTTTTTAGCTAAAGTTTTTGGTGAAACATAGGATTGTGCAAGTATAACAGATTTTATACACACACATGCACGCACACACACACACACACACACACACACACATGTGTGTGTGTGTGTGTGTGTGATAGACAATGCCATATCTCATGAAAACCAGTACAGTTTTTCTCTTATTTATTCTTAAGTTGATAATATACGATCAGTCTCATTATTTTATTGACCAACCTTGTATTTTATGGTTGGTTGGATTTTATGACATGTCAAACCTTGTTGGGTTATTTTATGCCAAAGACATTTTATTTTATTCATTCTTGTTGGGTATTCATTTTTTAGACTCTTTTCTATTTAACCCATAGATGGGACCCTAACAGGTACTACTTCTCCGGGTCAGAGTGGATCTGGGAGTAATGATGATCAAAGGGTATTCCTCATTCCCCAGAGCTCTAAAATTTGAACTTCACCATTAGATGCAGTTTAATGTCATACCCCCAACAATCTTGAATAGACCTGTACTCCTCACTCGCCAAAGCTCCCAAAACTGGCACTTCCCCATTGGATGTAGTTTAACATCATACCCAGGACACTTTTTATTGAAAAAACTTATTCCTAATAAATATGCAATGTGTCCCTTATTTTGAACATATGAACAATGTCCAAAAAAGAAAAAAAAAGAAGTTTCTTTTTTATTCCATGAAAACCTGATAAAAGACAAACCCTAGCACCAAGAAAGAAAACTTACTTTAAAAACAATTCTCCTAATTATGATGCTGGTGATAACAAAGATATTGAAAAATGTTGTTTTTTTCTCTCTCTCTCTCCCAGAATGCATCAGTAGCAGCATCATCATCATCATCATCCATCTCATCTGTGTATGTTGCATGTTGATTGCTATCATTGTCTGATTGCTTCATTGAAGACCATTGTCTCATAGAAAGATCAATAATCAATAGCCATCATTGGTTGAAGAAGAAGAGCCTCCAGAAAATATGAGAAACAAGAGAGTCAATTTGCTTATTTGGCTGCGACCAATCTTGTACAGGTTCAGTGTTAGAGAGATGCACAAAGTTTAGGTGAGGTCACTAGCTCAAGCAACATCATGCATTGTCAGTACAAAATGGATGATTTGGACTATTGTCCTCGTCTTTATTGTTATCTGTACAACGTTTTGTCCAATTGGATGCATGGCGTAGTGGATATAGGCTTTGAGTTAATACAGTTCTGACAGTTATCTCTTGGTTGCAGGTTCAATCCTGGTCACGGGTGACAGTAACATAGAATTATAATTAACACAGCTTAACACTTGTACCCCAGTTATGGTCAGCAGAATGAAAACGGTCTACCCCCAGGGATTGAATAAAGAGTTTGGTTCAAAGTTCCGTGAAGGCTCCCAATTATGACAAGAAGGTTCCCGAGTTCGAGAAGAAATACCTGAAGAAGGCCAGAGGGCATATCATCTAAAAAATTGTACAGATAACAATAAAGATGAGGACAATAGTCTGAATAATTCAAATAATACAAATTATCAAGCCTCATCTCAAAAATTCAGACAAATAAGATGGATGATCATTTAAGAAGTAGCTGTTTATAGAGTCTACAGTATTACAAGTATCCATTTACCCAACCCTTCCACTAGGAGCAGGATGTGACACAAGGTCAAACAACTTTTACCCAACCCTTCCACTAGGGGCAGGATGTGACACAAGGTCAATATTTAAGCACAGTACAGCTGGTTTTAGATTCAGAGTTTTCTATTCCTAGTTACCCATAGCTTGGGGAAGGAGATATGAATGTATGCCTTTCCCAAGGACATTTAGTGTGTATATACAAAAAATATTAATCACATTGATTGGACATTATACAGTGAAAATTTCATTCCCTCTCTCTTTCTTTCTTATTATATTTTTTCTTCGTAGCATGTCCTTTTTCTTGTTTGCATAAACATATCCCTGATGATCATGGATATGTCAAAGATGGCCATCACACACAGAGGACTGGTTTAGCTCAGCTGGTAGAGCGTCCAATTAGGAACCACAGGTTGATACTGGCCCTCACCAACTTAGTGTATGATTAGCACAGGGACTTGTGCAGTAAAGTGAAGAGCTGATGGTAAGTGTGGCGCACCGCCCCAGACACCAAAAACGATCTCCTTGATTGGCTGATACTGACTTTAGGCCACCCAATAACTTTACTTTATTAAATATATATATATATATATATATATGGACATACATTCAGATAGAGTCAGCCAGAAAAAGTTGTCAAAGATGGTCATCATATATATATATATATATATATATATATATATATATATATATATATAAGGGGCCGGTTTAGCTCAGTTGGTAGAGCATTCAGCTAGACACCACAAGGTTCCTAGTTCGATACCAGTCCTCGCCAACTCAGCGTATGAGTAGCACAGGGATCTGTGCAGTAAAGTAAGGAGCTGATGGTAGGTGTGGCGCTCTACCTCAGACGCCAAAACAATCTCCTTGGTCTAGCGCTATTGAAAAGGTGATAGACTCCCTCGCTGACTGGTTGATACCGACTTTAGGCCGCCCTGATGACTTTACATATATATATATGTACGTGTGTGTGTGTGTGAGGAGATACAGTCAGAAAGAGTCAACCAGAAAATAGCTTTTGTAGTTTGAAATCAGCTTGTGCTCTCAAAAACACCAAGGGAGGGGGAAGAAGAAGAAGAAGAAAAAGAAGAAGAAGAAGAAGAAGAAGATGAAAAAGAAGAAGATGAAGAAGAAGAAGAAGAAGAAGAAGAAGAAGAAGAAGATAAAAAAGAAGATGAAAAAGAAGAAGATGAAAAAGAAGATGAAGAAGATAAAAAGAAGAAGAAGAAGATAAAAAGAAGAAGATGAAGAAGAAAATAAAAAAGAAGAAAAAGAAGAAGATAAAAAAGAAGAAGATGAAAAAGAAGAAGAAGATGAAAAAGAAGAAGATAAAAAAAGAAGAAAAAGACAAAGAAGAAGATAAAAAAGAAGAAGAAGAAGAAGAAGAAGAAGAAGAAGAATCATCATCATCATCATCATCATCATCAGTTGAAAGAAAAATGATGCTGACTAAAATCCCAGCATCCTTTCCAGAGAGTGGAGAGATATAAGAAAATATAAGTAATAAAAAAAACTTTTCAGACTTGTGATTCATTACGTTTCCAACTTTCTTTCCCCACAGACTATCACAGCACAACCCAGAAGAAGAAGAAGAAGGAGGAGGAAGGAGGAGGAGGTTGCCCTTCCCTGGGAAGACAGATATGAATTATCTATTCATCGACAGTAATTAATCCTGATAATCTCTCATGCTTATTTTGCCAAGTGCCCATGTCAAAAATCAGCAACTGTGGAATATTTTTAAACCTCCGCCCTCCGCCCCCCCCCCCAGTCCAAAATACAAACTCGAGGTGGTTGAATCAATTCAATGTCATCGGATAAAATTAGATTATAGATGAATTACGTGAGATGCAAAGATTACAATATCACAGTGCCAGTGCTAGCATATTGTACCCCCATAGAATCTAAGATACAAGGCTCCCCACTCTACTACAAGCTCCCCACTCTACTACATGTCAATTTTCATAAAGTTGTATTCACATAGAATATATGAAATCTGCACTAGATTCTAGAAAATTATATGATATGCAAAGATTACAATATTGCTCATAATATCTTTTATTATTCTTTTACTTTGTATGTTTCATTGGGAAATAATTTCTCTCTCTCTCTCTTTCTCTCTCTCTCTCTCTCTCTCAAACCTGTACATTTGATACAAATGCAGAATAGCGCACAAGAGATAAATATCATTAAAATCGCATTTTATGTATAAATAGCATTAGATTATGGAAACTCCCAAATTAGCTTAACCCTAATCCTAACACTAACCCTAAAACTAGCCCTTATCCTAATCCTAATCCTAGTATCTCAAAGGTTTTGCTTATTTCCAAGAAATGTAATACTTTTTATATACGTAAGTAAAAAGTGAAGTGAAGTCGTTGGGGTGGCCTAAAGTTGGTATCACCCAGACAGCGTGGGAGTCAATACCCTTGTCACTAGCGTTAGACCAAGGAGATTATTTTTGGCATCTGAGATGAAGCGCCTCACCTACCATCAGCTCCTCACTTTACCACACAGATCCCTATGCTACTCATATGCTGAGTTGGCGAAGGCTGGTATCGAACCTGGAACCTTGTGGTTCCAAGTTGGATGCTCTAGCGACTGAGCTAAACTGGCTAATAATATTATCTCTTGCACACTATTCTGCATTAGTACCATACATTTCAATTTTCATAAAGTAGTATTCATATAAAATGTATGAAACCTGCACTTCTGGAGCTCCCAAGTAGCCTTACCCCTTGGTTGGGGGGGTTCTTCATACAAAGAAGTTGTTTGGAGTCTAACAGCGAGTGATCTACTTCAACCAAAGTCTTAAGAGTTTATATAATCTTAAAACTCCCACATGGCCACACCTCTTTCCCTGTGACACCCACACAGTTTTCCTGCAGACATACCTCCTCACCCACATAGCTTGTTTTTATTGGTTATGAGCTACACCCATGCATTTCTTGTGTCTGATCATTGGCCATGAGTTACACCCATGCGTTTTCTGTTTTTATTGTAGGTCCATGTTTATACCCACACATTTCCTGTGCCTACACATTGGTCATCACACCTGTCTTCTGGCTGTCATATTGTTGATTCCATCCATGGCCAGATATTTTTCAGGTTCACTTAGGTCAAGGCAATATATTAGATTGATTTGGTTTGATTTCTTTGTTTAATGGTATATCAACCTTTCTGGGTTATTTAATACCAAAGACATCCTTGTAGAAAAACAGAAATGTTTCTATTTAACCCATAGCTAGGGAATAAAAGTGTTCATACATTTCCCAACGGTACTAGTCTTAAGGTTAACATGATAGCACAACTGGAGTCCAAACTCACTTACAATGTGGCGGTCCAGCATATGTTAGCCCCTATATCATGAGTACTGGACTCGTCGATCCGAGTTCAATTCCTGGATGAAGCTGTTTGAATTTCACATAGCGCTAATACTCTTGGGAAAGGTATGAATCCAATTCTCCCTCCAGCTATGGGTAAATAGCAGGGTAGACTGGGCTCTTTAACCATGGCTAGGTAACCGGTCTAGGAGAAGGAAAACTCTGAATTCAAACCTGTAAAACTCTGCTTAAGAAATTGACCTTGTGTCACATTCTGCTTGTGCAGAGGGGTTGGTAAATATATATATCATGAGTACTTCCTCCAAAATGCAATGTATTGAATTTTGCTACAGAAATGCATTGTAACTAGCAGGACCTGTGTATATAGTACAGTATGATAATTTAATTATTACAATGTTTGATATGTTTACTTAAGAGCTATTCCAAAATAGTTCAATATGTAAAAAGTATAATCATCTTGATTTTACTCTCTCTAACTTTTTTTTCTTTCTTTCCTTCTTTTAATCTTTTCATTATGTTCAATTGAAACAGATTAGCGTTATTGCTTCCTTGTGCTTACCCCCTCACTCTGTCTTTCCCTCACTCCCTTTCTTTATTTCTTATTATATTTTTTCTGTGTAGGATGTCCTTTTACTTTCCTTTCTTTTTTAATAATATTAATGGAATGGTCCATTATTTAGCTGAGGTAACAACACTCATAAGAAATAAGAATTCAGCAAATAAGCAACACCAGATAATCAGGATTAACATTTTTTTCATTTTATCTTTACAATTTGGATGGTCTCATTTTTAACCAGAGGATTTTGCAAGATGATAACAGTTGTAAAATTAAGGAACATGAGTATTAATATATACATAGACAAATTTGTTAAGCATTGATTGAGTGATTGATTAATTTTAAAGACATGTCAACCCATCTAGGGTTATTTTATGCTTAGAGGTTAGAGAATCTCATTCATTGTACATTTATATTTACGTTTACAATTAGTTGTTTCCACACAGTTATATGAGATGGAAGATTTGGACGGTTTCATTTTTAACCAGAGGGTGTTGCAAGATAATAACGTTTGTCCAATTAAGGAACACGATTATTAATATATAGATATTATGTAATGAATGGGCAGCCCTGTCAGTTGCGGCTTTAGAATACACCAACTGCACCTCTGCAGAGGGGTAAGAATCCCACAGTGGGTGGCGACCATGGAATCCTGGTGGATGACATGTAACACTCCACTTTGGCCCTTACTTGGGCTAGACAGGTGGTAAGAGAGGCCCCCTCCAATCAATCAGCTGGTCATGTCAAGCCCTAGCACCTATATGATTATCCCGACCCTATTGCCCTTATGGTAAGCCCCAACCCTTTTTATCATATATGTGCTAGAAAAGGGTAGCTGAGGGTCTTTATATCCTGGGAATGACATTAAACTCAGATGGTGAGGTTTCAGTTCTGGAGGTCTGGGGAATGTGGAGCACCCCTTCATCACCTTTGCTCCCAGGTCCACTCTGACCTGGAGTGGTTGTACCTGTTAATCTATAGATTAGATAGAAAAAGATGAGTTTTTAAAAAAATTGAGTATCCAATAAGAATGAGTTTCTTTCAAAACTTTGTCAGCATTAAATAACCTACTGAGGTTGATATGCCATAAAACAAACCAAACCAAACAAAAACATAATGAATGGGGTAGCCTATTCATTTTGCAATTTGGTGTAAAATCTCATATTTAACCAGAGGGTGTTGCCAGATGATAACAGTTGTACAATCAAGGAACACAATTATTGATATATAAATGGATTTAACTCTAGAAATTTACTGAAAGTCTGGAATTAAAATGGCTGACATCTTTAAAAATTAAATATCGTTTGGCTAGAACGTAGGTGTAACTGTTTGTTATGTTTGTTATTATCTTAAATGAAAAATCCTCACATAATGATGGCTGTAATAATTGTTTAAAAATGGTTTGTGATTTCATCATGAAACAAACAATGAATGTTATAAAGTGTTGATTATTGAATGAATAATAAAAAGAAAATGAAAATATTGAAAAGATAAAAGAGTAAACTAATTGTTCAATTGATTATTTTCTTCTTTTTTTTTTCCCCTCTTAAACAAAAACAAATGTTTATTGCAGATTGGAAAGACAAAAGGATTTGTATACTTTGAGAAAATCAGTTTTTCCTCATTTGAAGATTTGGATAGAGATAGATGCTTGATTTGGAAATGGTAAAATGTTGAAAAGCATTTCTTATTTTGGAAAATAGTTTGTCTTTACCAAATGAAAGAATTACCTTGGATTTGCATTCTCTGGGAGAGAGACAGACAGACAGAGACTGGGAATGGATTTGTGTTCTGAGAGAGAGAGAGAGAGAGAGAGAGAGAGAGAGAGAGAGAGAGAGAGAGAGAGATGGTTAGTGGTTGAGATAGTTGTGCAGTTCTCAAAAGTGTTTAACAATAAAAAAAAAACAACACAATTTTGAATATGGCAGCCCCACTTGAAAGATTTTTTATTTCTATTTATTTGTCTGTTTATTGGATTAAGTTGAGATTAAGGATTAACTAAATCCCCGTGAAATGACAAAGGAATATCAATTTAACTCTTATTACACATCTTGAAAGCATTGGTTCCCACTAGATCACCAAAGTTAGGCAGTAATGATCTTTTGTATTATTTAGATTATTCAGACTATTTTCCTCATCTTTATTTATATCTGTACAATGTTTTGGACGATGTGCCCTTTGGCTTTCTTCAGGTATTTCTTCTTGGACATGGGAACCTTCTTGAACTCAGGAACTTTCTTTTTGAACTTGGGAACCTTCTTTTCAAACTCAGGAACCTTCAAGTTATTATTAAGAGCCTTCACGGAACTTCAAACCGAACCCATTATTCAATCCACGGGGGTTGACTGTTCTTATTCTGCTAACCATGACTGGGTACAAGTATTAAGCTGTGTTATTTATTCTGTTACTGTTGCCCTTGACTAGGATTGAACCTGCAGCCCAGAGATAACTATCTCTTAGAACTGTCTTAACCCAACACCTATATCCACTACACTATGTGTCCAATTGGACAAATACAAATTATCAAGCCTCATATTAAAAATTCAGAGAAATAGCAGTGATTCTATTCAGTATTTAGATGACCATTTAAGCAACAGCAGGTACTGTAAGTGACCTGATATAAAAATGATTGATTTGGCATTAAATGACCAAAAAAGGATTGATATACTGTAAGACAAACCAACAACCAACATCACCCCCCCACACACACACACATACACATGGGTGGAGGAACACTTTGAGTAACAGTTATCTTATAAAATGGACATGGTAACCAGAGTTCAAATCCTGGACAAAGCTGTTTGTATTTACATTTTTTTGTGTAGTTCTTTCTTAAGAGTTTTTTTTTATGTGATATCAAGTATTCCTATCTAATACAAATGATTTAATACAAATGATTTACACACAGTTGTAAGGTTTCAAGTAACTAATAATAATAATCCTTAGTAAACAATTACAGCTTCAAATAACTATTCTTAGTACAAATAATTTACATGAACTGATATGGTTTCAAGTAACTAATAATGATAATCCTTAGTAAACAATTATAGCTTCAAATAACTCTTCTTAATACAAATAATTTACAGTTATATGGTATTAAGTATTCCAATCTAATACTAATAACTTTCAAACCTATCTATATGACTCATAGAAGGGACTCTAACAGGTACCAATACTCCAGTTCAGAGTGGAACTGAGATTACTGGCAATGAATGGGTACTCCACACATCTTAGAGCTCTAGAACTAGAGCCTCACCATCTTATCCCTCTGCAGGGGATACAGATAGTGTATTCAATTCCTCACCCACAGGATGCTTTTCTAAAGAGAGGCTGTTGTATTTTTAGTTATGGTTGGTTGGTTGGATTTTACAGCATGTCAATCCTTGTTGGGTTATTTTATGCAGAAGACATTTTGTTTTATTCATTCTTAATGGGTATTCAATTTTTTTAAACTCAATTTTTCTTAAACACATTTATTTAGACTCATTTTGTTCTATTTAACCCAGAGATAGGACCCTAACAGGTACTATTACCCTTGGGTCAGAGTGGACCTGGAAGTAATGGCAAGGAAGAGGTCCCCCACACTCCTCAGAATTCCAGAATTAGAACTTCATCATTAAATGCAGTTTAACATCCATACCCAGGAGACATGTTTATGGAGAAGTAAAATTTATCATTTCTTACACATGCTGCAAAAAAAACAAACTAAAAAATTACAAACAACCAAAAAAAAAAAAAAAAATACAAAAAAAAATGTACTGCCCCGCAAAAAAACAAACAAACTGGTTTTATCAGTCAACTCTAGTTTATTAGTACTAATGTATCATTAAAATTGAACCAAATCAGAGGAGACACACCTTATGACATCAGAATTTATTAGTTTCTCATCACATTGTAGAAATACCAGATAAAAGTGCACAATTGTGATATAATTCTTGTTATTCATAATTTGTTTTTAGTCCAAGTCAAATCTTGTTACAATTCATAAACGCTTCATTGAAGTAAAAAAATAGAATGGCTTGTAAGTCGTTCGAGGTCACTGACTGACTGGCAGATGTAGGCGTGAGCAATCACATGACAAGGAATTAAATATTTTTTAGCCAATCAGAAAACACCACAAACTGATCAAACGCATATAAACACCACACAGCATTCCACAAAAGGGCCAGTTCTTCTTATTATAGTCTTTATGTGATAATAGCTCTTTCGTTTGCTTTAGCTGCCAAGTACAGATAACCCTGAGAACAAAACCCTTTGGGACCAAATCATCTTACCCCACATAAAAGACCGAAGGAAAAATCCAAACAAGTCATCCATGAATGTATGAAGAACTCAATACAACAAAATGGACATTCAATGATTTTGTTGCATGAATGAATGGTTTGTGGAGTAGGAGGTAAATATCCATACAGTTGCTCCTTTGTGGAGTGCTGCTTCCAGGGTTTATTCAAGATAGCATGTAGCATCCTTGAATTGAGTTTCCATCTAGCTTTTACTCCAAGTGTTTTTATTAAAGTTCCAGTGGTGCAGCCATACAGTAGCACTAACACAGCTACAGCTTGATAGAATATTTGCTTTCTCTTATCCTTTTCATGATTTTGAGTTGTGTTTCTATTATTTTTGACAAAAGATCAAACATTATACAGTGAAAATATCAGATCTTCAGCTAATAACTATGGGTCAAACAATCAATTCACCCTTATATGAAAATGACATTTGTATACATTACTTTAAATAGCAAGAATATGCACCCTCCGGGCGTAAGTATGAAAGTTTTAATGTAATGAAATATATTAAATTAGAAAGACTAATGAAATTAAATAAGAATGCATATAAAAAGATTACACTTATTTTAATTATATTCTAATTGGTTTCTATATAAAATCATTCATAGGATTGATTTTAATATGTAATTATTCAAGTAATTATTTATTAAACCTAGTTTTGTTAAAATGAGTATGCAAATTAACTCCACCATATATTATGTAAACTTTTATTTCTTAGTGATATATCAGACACATTGCAGGATTTTAAATGAACTGATAACATGGGCAGTTTTGAGACAAATCTGACTGATTTTCATAGAGACGTCATTAATAGATAAGATTTAGTCTATGTATTAATGATTTTGATTATAAATTAAATACTCATTGATAAGCTTATACAATTCCTGAGTGTATTGTGACATAAGCTTTAGCTACAGACAGGCAGACACTGAATCTCCATTATAATAAGATTTACCAACTCCTCTGCACAACCCAGGATGTGATTCAAGGTTAATTTTTAAGTGGAGTTTAACAGGTTTGAATTCAGAGTTTTCATTCTCCTAGACTGGTTGTCATACCAAGATTAAAGAGAGGCCAGTCTTACTGGAAGGAGACTAGTTGGATGTATACTTTTCCCAAGTGTATTAGTGCTATGAGCAGCCAGCTTTGTCTAGGATTTGAACTTGCATCACTATGTCCATTTTCTATAATGACAGCTCTGTCAGCATGGGTCTGTAGAATATGCTGACGGCATCACTGCAGAAGGGTAAGATATGGTGATGTCATTCTACTTCCACATCTCATTTGTTTATGGCAATGATTGTGTGATGCTGCAGAAAATTCCCATTATGATATATACGCTATGATCTGATATCATTCTTCATCTTGTTACTAGCCATCCAAATTTTCCTGTAAATCGATATCTTCATCTTCATTTTCATCTCAATATGGTGTCTTCCAGCATTATATATTGTATTGTCATATAGTACCTAAATAATGAGAATGGAATTGTCTGTTTTTCCTATCAATAATGTTTGATGAAACCTTAGAAGAGAGAAACAAGAACTTATGCTTTATGAGTTCAAACTTGGTTAGAATGTGGTGAAAGCTACCCCCCCCCAAAAAAAAACCCAGATTTGTTGTGCAAAAGGTGAATGTGCAGTTGATCACAGTAAAGTAAGCAGATAGTTTAAGAAATTTCACTTAGGTTGCAAGAACCTTGATAATCAGGCAAGGTCAGGTGGGCCAAAAACCGAGATGCAAATCCAGTGAGTAGCACTTGGAGAGTATCAGGCAAGCTCTGCATCTTACAGTCCCATGTGGTTTGTCACTCAACAACCTCAAAAAAAGGATCTAGAGTTGCCAAATTCTGACTCATGTTACCAAAATATTCCAAAAATTTTTGATTCAACCAAATATCATTTATCTAAAAATCTTTTTCTCTCTCTTATAGACAAGCGTATGGTTGAAAAAGAAAATGGATGAGAGGGTTAAATTTAGTTTAATTTATTTTAAATAAACAGATGTTGGTAGATTTAGAAAAGATGGGTGATTTGATTGTGTGTCACGTGGCAATCTGGCATAGGTTGGTAGGCTTTCAGCAGTCTTTAATCTTGTCTGAAATCTGAAGCATGAAGATTCTCTATGTACCAGTCCCAGAGTCAACTGATTTTTGGTTGACCGTGTTTGGAATCAAAATCACCTCTGAAAAGCTTTGAGGAGAAAGTTTATGATTTGTTGAAAAAAAAGGATATTTTTTTAATTGTTTGTTAATTTAGTTTTTTTAACCAGAAGCATTGTGACGCCTACATGTTCAGAGATGTGTTTTATTCATTATGTTTGTATCTACTGTCGCGTCAACATCCGGTTGATGTTATATTTCTTCAACTAAATATATGTTGATTTCTCTTTCCAAGTGTTTTAATTTGTTTTGTGGTGAATGGGTGTATCAAGTTATTGAATTTGGGAATCAAGAGAGATATTTATTTCTGTTTTATATATACATTTACCAACCCCTCTGCTCGATTAGAATGTGACACATGGTCAATTTCTTCAACGGAGTTTAACAGGCTAGATAGTTGGTCAGAGGATCCCTCTGAACAATCAGCTGGTCACATCAAGCCCTAGCACCTATATGATTGTTCTGACCCTATTGCCCTTATGGCAACTCTCAACCTTTTTTATCATATATGTGCTAGAAGGCATTGCTTGTCTTGTTTTTTCCTGGGTATGATGTTAAACTGGATCTAATGGTGAAGTTCCAATTCTGGAGCTGTGGGAAGTGTGGAGTACCTGTTAGGGTTAAACAGAAGAAAATGAGTTAAGAAAAATGTGTTTAAAAAAAATTGAGTTTAAAAAAAGAATTTTCAATACCCATCAAGAATAAATAGAACAAAATGTCTTTGGCATAAAATAACCCAACAAGGGTTGACATGCTGTAAAATCCAAAAAAGAAAGAAAGGGTTAATGAACATTGTGTGTCTACTGTGAGTAAAATACATTTGTCTCCCCTACCTTCCCTTCCCACCGATTTTCTTTCTGTGTTTCCTTACTTGTCCATCAAGATGCTCCATCAAAATTTGATTTATGGCCTCAAGATAAAAACATTTTTCTTGACATGAAGAAAACAATCAGAAAAAGAAATGACCCCCCCCACCCGAATCTTTCAAACTATTTTTCTCTCTAAATATAAAATCATTTTATATTTTAAACTTATTCAAATCAATTAATTCAACTGACAACTGAAAACCTATTTTTTTTACTATGATTAGTAATTTCCTTAGTTAAGATTACTAACAATTAGAAAAAATACAGAAAAAATCTGCTTTTTAAAAGTCAATAATTGAGAAAAAGTTAAAAACACTTTCAAGCAGAATTTGAACTCTGTTAGCTGATAAATGTTTACTACCTTATACTTCTATTGACTAATATATATATATATATATATATATATATATATATATATATATATATATATATATGGCATAGTGTCCATTTTTTAAATATATATATATATATATATATATATATATATATATATATATATATATATATATGATATACATATTATATTTTCAATAAGCAACTGAAATGATGTTGAAAGTAATACTTATTAATAATTAATAATAGTTGATAATACTTCATCAAACATCTTTCATATAATGAGACAAAAGTAAGAAGTCGAGATCCTTATTTCTTTTTAATTTTTATACTGCTCTGCTGGAAAGTATTTGAGCACTTTGGATTTATCAAACACTTTCTAAATGATTCTTTATGCTCATATATCTAATATATCTAATATATATATATATATATATATATATATATATATATATATACAGTGGAACCTCGATTCTCGAACAACTCTGAAGTCAAACAGTTGAGAGTTTGAACAAAAAAATTTGTGTTGTTGAAATTATCTGAAATTATCTGCTAATAAGACTGAGTGTTGCAGTGTTTCATTTTTATAGATGGATTCAGTTTTCATTTATTAAAGATAATAATTTTCTATGTCAAATTTCAAGGGTTAATAAGTCCAAATGCTTATCAGTTGATATGACATGTTGATTGATATTGCTATTCTTAAAACATATCCATGTATATATATATATATATATATATATATATATATATATATATATATATTATAAACTCTTCCCCTCCGCATGAGCAAGATATGACTCAAGGTCTATTTCTTAAGTGCAGTTTAACAGATTTGAATTTTGAGTTTTCCTTCTCCTAGACTGGTTACCTAGCCATGGTTAAAAAGCCCAGTCTGCCCTACTAGTCACCCATAGCTGAAGGGAGAGTAGTTGGATTCATACCTTTCCCAAGGGTATTAGCACAATGTGAAATGCTAACAGCCTCATCAAGGATTTGAACTCGCGTCAATGGATCCATTTCCTACAACTTTACAATGTGCCTCCATATATATATATATATATATATATATATATATATATAGTGTTGGATGGTCACTGTTTCAGCTTTTACTGGAACGGTGTACCAAAATGCAGTATTATTGGTAGAGTGCTCAATATAAAAAATAGAGCTATTATATAATATAATAAAATAAATATATAAAGGTTTTACATATCTATTCATTAGGTGACAAAGGAACATTCACGACCATATTGGTTTCATGCGAGGCAATCATCAAGTGAAGATGTTTCAAATTCAAGGAAAATCAAAACATTTTTTTTTAAATTCAGAAAATTCAATAGACATGGGATGTGTATGATTGGATAAAGTGATGTGCGTATGTATGTGGTGGTAATTTGAATGTATGTGAGTGTTTATGGACAGCATAAAGGTTGTGTATGCGGGGTAACTGGTCACACACATAATACATTGTTCTATGAATGTGTAACATTTGATCAATGCGGACATGTGAACGTTTGTGTTTGTGTGCATATGTGTGTGTGGGTGTGTGTGTTTTTTGGCATGTCCGGATGTGAACGGCGTGTATTGTGTTGTGGGGGAGAAGGGAATGTATATTGTCGGGGTGATTTAATTGAGGGGGGGTTGAATAATTTTAACATTAAGATTACAAATGTTGTATACTATGGGCGGGGTGGGGGGTTATAGAATGACCGGGCTGGCTAATTGTTGCATATATACACGTGAATGCGTACGTAGGTCATGGTGTCAGCCAAACATGCCTGCACGTGGGCACACACACACACACAACATAGAAGGATGTGCATGCGTAAATACATATGCCTATGTGTGCATAAACATTTGTACAAACGGTACTCATACACGTATACAAAACAATACTCATACATAATGATATGCACACACATACAACTATACGTGCCACGTAAATCTTACATACACACACTGATGCGTATATGCATGTGTATGTCAGATTTGCAGTGTATGCATATGTGCATGTCAGATTTGCAATTTGCAGTGTATGTGTATGCATCAGTGTGTGTATGTAAGATTTACGTGGCACATATAGTAGTATGTGTGTGCATATATCGGTATATATGAGGTGGGTGCTCTACCGACTGTGCTAAACCACCAACTTAAAAAGATTGATTTTGATGGTGAATATTAAGTTTAATTCTCGCTAGATGCCTCATATTTGCAACCTTGTGTCACATCCTACCCATGACAAACTGATTGGGTAAATACCTACTCTGCATAACAAAATTGACCTTTGTGGAGGGGTTGGGTAAATACATACTTACTGACCTTTGAGCCCCCCCCCCATCATGGTGTAATGCTTAGCAAACTAGTCTCACAGATCCATTATTCTTGAATATCAAGTTTGCTGGATGTGCCATACCTGCCACATCCTTACCTGTGCTTAATAAATTATGTAAATAAATACCTCCCTCATTACTGACCTTGGACTTGAAGATCTCAAGGTCATATACTGTTTGAAAACTCGTTGGGAATTTTGTTCCACATTCCAATTGTTTTCGAGAAGAAATTGTTTTTTTTGTGGAATTGTGTCAAGAAAAAGAATGTCAAGAAGGTGTGGATGAAACTGAGAAATCTTTTTAAGAGTTTTGATTGGAAAGAAGAACAATTTGATTTGCATCAGCAAAACTCTCTTCCCCCCTGTCACGTAGACAGGAGATGCAATTGGTATGTGTTACCTTGTTGAAGATAGAAAGTTGATATATGAGAGGGGGAATCACATAAAGTTGATTATAAAAATGAAAGAAAATGGAAAGGAAGTGGAAAACAAAGCAAATAGAAATAAAGAAGCATTATATATATATGAAATACTTTTCATAGACTTATGTAGTGTTGTGACCAGCATTTAATTATAGTTTGAATCAGATGAAATGGCTGAAATCGTCTAGAACAGTGGTCCTCAACAGAGGGCAATAAATATATTTATTAACCCCTCTTCACAAGCAGGATGTGACACAATGTCAATTTCTTAAGTGGAGTTTAACGGGTTTGAATTCAGAGTTTTCCTTCTCCTAGACTGGTTACATAGCTAAGGGTAAAGAAGCCAAACCTACTCTCCTACTTACCCATAGCTGGAGGGAGAGTAATTAGATGCATACCTTTCCCATGGGTATTAGTGCTGTGTGAAATGCAAACAGCCTCATCCAGGATTTGAACCGCTGGTCTAGAAAACACGTGAAAAAAATGGTCTCTAGCAATAAGTTGTAGCAAATATAGTTTATTCTATATGAGTGTCATCACCTCAGCTAAATAATGGATCCTTCCGTTTTTATTATCATGAAAGAAAGGGAAGAAAAAGGACATGCTGTACAGAAAAAATATAATAAGAAAGAAATAATAATGATAGTTTTTAAATGTGTACATGAAATTTACTTCAGTTGGTAGTTTTTGTTTTACAGCATATCAACCCTTTTCAAGTCATTTTGATATCAGGTTGCTTACAGTACCTGCTGTTGCTTAAATGGTCACCCATCTAAGTATTGAACAGGCTCATCACTGCTTAACTTTGGTGATCTAGTGAGAACTGATGCTTTCAATGTGACTTGACTGTAAGCAATCTACTTCAGAGTAAAGGTAAGTTAAAGAAAAAAAAAATGAAAATACTTTTGATATGTGAATATTATTATTAATATTATTATTTAATGAATGCAAAATGCCTAATGATCTGAGAATAATTACAGAACCATTAAAACAATAAAGATGATTATTATCACTTACTATAGAGTTGTTAATTCATTTCTGTACAAGGAACATTGCAACAAAAGAAGTAAAAGTGAATTTTGACTTTAATTCTTCTGATTTTATAAGGCTGCTTGGCATGCCACCTAGTGACTACTTGAAGAAACACTGTTGTGGGAAAAATAAAATTTAAGTTAACACAAAAAATCTTTGTTCAGGGGTCTCAAAAAAACGAATCCAACGCTTCTTCTCCAGTTGCTGTCTCATCATAGTCGGCTTCTTCTTCAAATCCTCTACACGGCTGCTGTCTCTAACATGTAACATGCGCTGTTTTCCGTGCCTATAGCATGCATATGGGCATGTGGATTTAATATACAGGAACCTGGGATAACTCAATCCCTAGCAATCTTAGCCTGCTAAGTCAAACCATATTGAGGACACATGATACATTGAAACAGGACTGTCCACAGATGACTACATATATACATATATATGAGGAATCAGAAACTACCTACCTAGGTTTCAACTAATGGCTCATCAGGATAATTCTGACTAGGTAGGTTGTTTTTGACTCCATAGTTCCTTATAATTTTTTCTATTGAGAACTTTTTACATATCTAACTTAAACAACTCTTTTGTTTTTTTTTTTATTTCGGCCATTCATTACGATACCAATGATTATTTTCAGACAATATGGGTGTTTAGGTCTTTTCTTTAAAAAAAAAAAATATTTTTCACAGACATCAACTTGTACATTTCTTTATTTACAAACTGCAACATCTGTTTTTTTTCACACCATCAGAGTTATAGAAATAAAAGAAATAAAAAACATAATCAAAAAAACAATTTGGTGTTTTTTCATTACAGAACTCAATACGAAAGCATTCATGGTAATATCAAAATGACCTACATCATGTTAAATTGATAATATGATCAACGTGCAATGTTCATTGAATGTCATAACAAATGGCATTTATTACTGTCATGTGATATCTAATTTTCATAATGATTTTAAAAAGTGATTTTAATAAATAAATGCCTTATATTATTCCTTTTTAATTCTATCTTTTTATTTTTCATATATATTAGCAAGGCATACTTCTTTTAAGAAAGCCAAAAATGTGTATTATTTGGATTTTTCAGACTATACTCATCTTTATTGTTATATACTCTCTGAACTTCTTCATGTGTTTCTTGTAGAACTCAGGTATCTTCCTTTTGAACTTTGGAACCTTTATGTCATAATTGGGAGCCTTCATGGAATTTTGAACCAAACACTTTATTTAATCCACAGGGGTAGACTGTTCTCATTTTGTTAATTATGACTGGGTACAAGTGTTAAACTATGTTAAGTATTCCATGTTCTACCGTGGCCAGGATTGAACCTGCAACCTATAGATGATTGTCACTTAGAACTGTATTAACTCACATCAGATGAATTGTTGTGTATATAACAATAAATATTATTACATAATTTATATGGTAGCATGAATTGTTGACAAGAACCTGTAGTTAGTTTGAAATAGGTTCATTGGAGTTAAAAGTGTAAGCAGGTAGATTTCCTTTGGATGACCCCAACTGATCCCTAGAGAGGCTTGAATCTCGTGTGCCATGAGAAAAACATAACTAGTTAGATTTAGTTTCAACCTGAGATTGACGCAGAGTAGATGTACTACTGCAAGGTTGATTCTCCTGTGCGGCAAATAAGAATGGGTTAAATAAATCTTGATCAAGGAAAAAACAGTCTTGTGATTTAATTAATTGCATGACTAAAAAGTCAACCCTTAGAAGAAGCCAGCAAGACGACAAGATGATGACCAAAGAAATAGAGGAAACAACCAGACAAGAAGTTAATAGAAGCAGTAAAGAAGAAATGAAGTAATAAGTAAGTCTCTCTCTCTCTCTCTTTCTCTCTCTCTCTCTCTCAAGTCTTTCTCTCTCTCTCATGAATATACCTGAGGTCTGACGTACGATGTTGTGGTATATATGGGTATACAACAAAATGAGGACAATAGTCCTAAAAATCCAAATAATATAAATTATCAAGCCTTATCGCAAAAACTCAGAGAAATAGTAGCCAAAAATATATTTTCATTTTGTCAAGTTTAAATAAAGGAGTTCAATTTGCAATGTATGTTACTGTTTAGACTTTTTCATTGCTGCTGAAAAATATGCCACCGACATCTGCCAGCAGACACGAAATGTGAAGTTAAAAAACAGATTATTTTGTGACTATTATAATGAAAACAAAAGCATAAACATTCACACACTCAAACAGATAAATAGTACCAATTAGTTTATATTGGCCGTAGGGGGGTTATGTGTCTACAAAAGTTTGGAACCAAAATCAATCAGGCTTATTTTTTTTTAATACTTTTGGCATGATTGCAAATTGAAACCCTATTTTGAAAAAAAAAAAAAAAAAGAATGATGTAGCTGGCATAGGTCCTATGGCTAGTATATATATATATATATATATATATATATATATATATAAAAGGGGGTTTCTGTTTTTTTCTCCATTTTAGTATATTTACTTTTCATTTTGTAATGGCTATCTGATGAAACTGGCCAAAAGATGGACAAAAAGTGATGAGAAAAACAGGAATATTTATTTTATGTTATTTATTTTGGAATTCTTCTCAACTAGTTTCGATCTTGGGTCATCGCCAGGCGAAAAATTTTAAAAAATATTTTCAAAGCATAAAAGATAGGGTAGAAAAATATACTGTAAAAGTGATAAGTCCATTTGTTCTGTGAAAACCATCTTCTGATATATATATATATATATATATATATATATATATATATATATATATATATATATATATATATATATATATATAAACTTTCAGAGAAGTATTGTTGAATATGATAGACAAAGAATACTTTGTTAATTCAGTTTATCTTGTTTTCTAGAATTTTCTAGAATTTTTTACCATTCTATGATCCTTATCAAGAATAAGACATGGATTTGTCATCATGATGTTGATTTTTTTTACACACAACACACATGCAAACACACACACATGCAAACACACACACATATTTTTTTTAAAGTATATAAATAAGAATATAGATTAATGTCAAAAATTTTTTCATTATGCAGTGAAAATTTGATGAAAAAATTCAGCTAATAATTATGTGTCGGGCTACAGACTTATTGGTTCAACTTTTTCATATTACAGAGAGAGAGAGAGAGAGAGACAGACAGACAGACAGACAGACAGACAGAGACAGAGACAGAGATAGAGAGAGACAGACAGACAGACAGAGAGACAGACAGACAGAGAGAGAGAGAGAGAGAGAGACAGAGAGAGAGAGAGAGAGAGAGAGAGAGAGAGGATTAGTGAAAGTGAAATTGAACTCGTCTTTTCAAACCACGGTTGTTGATTTGGAAGCAATTAAGGGGGTCACTGGATTTGGAGTCGATAAAACTATACTCATTCTGACTCCAGTTCCTTTTAAAGAAATTCATCTCAACTTCTTTTTTTAAAGTTATTTTAATTTTTTGTAGTTATTTTGGATTTGTAAAACTATATATACTTGTAGGACACATAATATTTCCACAAAACAAAACAAAAATCAAGAGGAGCTATTTAAGCCAGAAACGATGATTTTCAATTTCATTCCATATAAATCCTACTGTTGTCTTTCCAATAAGTAATACAAAAATAAAAGTGACAAAAGTACAACTCAGAAAGAAAGTTGGGCTGGAAAATCTACCTGAAGCTGGTTTGCTAAAACAGAATGTAAATTAGGGCAGGAGGCCTGGACAATATAAGATCAAAATTACCAAAATATTTTCCATAATTCACAATTTCATTATTACAAATAAAACAAACATGTAAACTTGAAATAAAATGGGACAAATAAGAAATTTGCGATTAAACGACAGCAGATAATCTGGATTCATATCTGTGAATTTCATCTTGGATGAATCGGACAGTTTCATTTTTAACAAGAGGGTGTTGCAGGATGATAACGGATGGAAGATTTAGGAATAACTGTATTAATATATAGATATGTACAAAAAATGTTACATTATAGAATTTTTATTTTTGTTATGTCTTTTACATCCTGTAAAAGATTATATTTCAACTTTTGTTATACAATAGTTTTATTTTTATCCTGTACTTATTTCTTATTTGCAAACATATATACATACACACATACACACATATACACACATATATATATGTGTGTGTGTGTGTGTGTGTGTGTAAAAAGAATTACATTATAGCATTTTTATTTTTATTGTTATTTCTTCTATATCCTTTCAAAGATTTTGTCTCTAATTCATAAACGGAATATTCATAATACATTCCATCACTCTAGGACATTCCCTTCTTGTTGAGACCAAGAACTTTTCACCAACTTATGTTACAATTTTTTCCTAAAAGGTAAATTATCCAGTGATCACACCATCTAATAGATTGGCATTCAGTAAGTGGAAACTGTGTACTGAAGGCTTCAGTAGCATGGAAGGTTGAAGAGGGGGCGGGGGGGGGATCCGGGGGATGGGGGTCCGGGGTGGGGGGTGTCGGAATGAGTTACAGTAAGCAGCTGCTCCCCAAAATACCCTTGTAAAACAGGGTTGTGTCTTGTATGTGCGTATCAAATATTCTATCTATTTACCTACCTATATGTGTATACACTGGTATGTAAAACATACTTTATATTTGCCAATGCGTAAGTATAAATATGCGTAAATAACCGTACACAGGGGTTGAGATTAAGATGAATTGATTCTCTAAGTACAAGTTTTTGAAAACCTATTTTCTTTTAAACACACTCCACAACAATGTGATATATATATATATACGTGATATACGCATTGTAATTGCCTTCAAGCAAAAAAAAAATAAAAATAATATATATATATAGTGTTGCTTTTTAAACCGTCAAGAGAATTGGGCCCCGAAACGGTTTGCACACTTTCTCTTCTGATGAGCCTATTTCAGTTGTAAACATTGTTTGTTTTTTCATTATATCTTATATATATATATATATATATATGTAGATTAGAGGGAGAAAGGTGGCCAAAGGAACAAAACTCAGACAAGTATATGTAGGAGATATATATTGCCGTGCATAGAGCTTGGCTTCATCAGTCGTTTATTTGATCATTAAAGCATCATACACGCGTTTTATAGAAGAGAAAGTGGACAGGAGAGAGGGGTGGGTTTGGGAATGAAGTCAGGTGGATGGGATAGCATTTGTGAGGAGAATTTGATTGGTGAGAAGGAAATCATTTCCTTTTGACCAATCAGAAGTAATAACTGATGGCACCTTCAAGCTTTTTCAAACTTCAATCCCTCAGCTTAACAAAGAAAAATTGGGGTTTTTTAAGAGAGTAGAAAAAAAGAAGTGATGGTTGGTTGGTTGGTTTGCTGACTGGTTGGTCAGTTGGGTTTCACAACATGTCAATCCATTGGGGCATTTTATGCCAAAGACATTTTTGTTTTATTCATTCTTGATGGGTACTCAATTTTTTTTTTAAATTCAAATTTTTAAACACATTCTTAAAAAACTCATTTTGTTCAATTTAACCCATAGATAGGACCCTAACAGATACTACCACTCTGGGTCAGAGTGGACCTGGTAGTAATGGTGCTGAAGGGGTACTCCACATTCCCCTGAGCTCCAGAATTGGAACTTCATCATCAGATAGAGTTTAATGTCATACCAATGACACCAAGAGCCTCAGCCACCGGCTTCTAGCACATATCATATAGGTGCTAGGGGTTGATGTGACCAGCAAATTGATCAGAGGAGGCCTCTCCAACCACTGTCTATGTAGTAAATAGAATGAAATATTAAGAGTGAAAATCCTTCATTTCACTGGAGTGGTCTATTATCCGTATCACCTGAACAGCAACAGAGTTTTCCCCTTTTTCAGTTTTTAATTTGTTTTTTCTTTCTAAAGAAGCTATTCATTCTCGTGTAATAATGTGGGTGGATGTTTGTAAGTAGAAATCTTTAATGCTCTGCTACCATTGAAAAGTCAAAGTGTTGCAGCCTAACGATGCAGTTACTAGGTCTTCTCTAATGAACAAATTGTAACAGATTAAATAATAATGATTAGATATTTAGGGGGACCTAAGTAAAATTTAAGATATTTAAGGGGACCTAAGTAACATTGCGATACCTGCTACTCGCATGGATCCTCAAATGGGTTAAAAGGGGCTCCTTAGCCTTGGTTGGCAACCCATCAAAGTCAAGGAAAGTTCAACACGAAACCTCTGCTGCCTTCCAACAAAAGGATAGTGGAGTAAACCCCGAAAACAAATCAGGAGCTGGAGTCCCTAAAGGTGGTGTGATGCTGAAATCCAGTGCTACCCATCAACTCCTGTGACACTACCATTGCCAAACCACATTGGTACCTTACCTTTCCTTTGGATCACAGCGGCAGTGTGGAGAGGGGGGCAACAGCTTATCCTCCATGCGAACCTGCCCAGGCTATGCAGTTCAAAGAGAGAGAAAAAAAGAAAGAAAAACTTTGACACTGCTCCATCATCTCTTGTAGACAGAAGACTGTCAACCATTTAGGGGGACCAATTTTCAGATATCATGTATTTGCTCTCCCCACCCCACATTTGAAAACATTCTATGCTTAAATAGAAGATCGATTTCCAAAGTGTCATATCTGCCGTATTTCCTTTTTTTTTTTTTCTAAACAAATAAATTTCACATTTATTTACTAAATAATTCTCAAATGTTTTTCTCATATTTTTGTTCAATCTTTTCCTCTAACTATAATACAAATGTTGATAAAACTTAATTTTACTAAAATCTGAAAGTCTTTTTCAACTGCATTTCCTTCGATATGGTCGCTCAGAAGAAATAGCACTACACTGAACAGTTTTAGTTTTGTAAAAAAACGTAGTGCTAGATAAGGGAGATTGTTTTTTGCTGAGGTGGAGCACCACTCCTACCATCAGCTCCAATATGCTTTGCTGCACAGATCAAATTACCCAAGCTGTGCTACTCATGCACTGAGTTGACGGGGACCAGTGTCAAACCCAGAACCTAGTGATACCTAAGCTAATGGTCTACCAACTGAGCTAAACCTGACTACCCTTCATCTAAAAAGATAAAATAATCAGAAAGATGCTGAATAATTCCGTAAAAATACTAAGCAAAAGTAGAAGTACATAATCAGTTATCAATAATATTTGCTAAGGAGAGGATTAAAATTGCATGAAAGATAATGAATATGTATAAGAGAAATAACACAAATCAGGGACCATTTTACCATTGTACTTATGTAGTAAACAGGACCCCCATTTAATTCCATAAAGAATTAATTTCAAATTCAACAATTTACAGAAGAATGTATGAAACATATTTTAGTCAAAAAAATGTTAACAAACGAGCTGAACATGCGTTTGAAACTACAAACCTGAGACAGAAAGAAAAGTCCATGGAATGGAAACACACTGACTCTTCACTAATTAAAAAAGTTCCAGGCACACTGGTCAGTAAAGAAGGTCATGCTGACAATTTACTGTCCTTGCAATTTTAAATAGAACTTTCTATTGCCAACTCCTGAGGCAAAATTCACCTCATTTATTGAATGACTCTCCTAACAGGGAAAATGCTTCATCTAAAAATGAAAAATAAACTATTATTAAGTACTATTTTTTTAGTAAGTACTGTTAAGTACTTTTAGTAAGTACAATTAATTAAGTAAGTGCTATTACTATTTCAGTAAGTGCTATTAAGTAAGTAAGGTAGAGTGTTCCGCCTAGGAACCACAAGGATTCTGGCCCTTGCCAAATCAGCATATGAGTTGCACAGGGATCAGTGTGATAAAGTGAGGAGTAGGTGTGGTGCTCCACCTCAACACCAAAACAATCTCCTTGGTCTAGTGCTAAAAGGGATAGACTCAGTGTTTAGCTGATACCGACTTTAGGCCAGCACCAATGACTTTACTTATTAAGTAAGTACTATTATTAGTAAGGGTATTAACTTCATACTGACACAGTTTGCTCAGACTGCCAGCACTTCCCCCAGTCAAATGACTTTTTTAACACTGACCAAATTTGTGTGTGTCTTAAATAGTGCTGCTTCTGATTGGCTGAAACAGTCTTATTTAAATTAAACCAACCTACAATTTGTTATGAGAAGTCACAAGTTAACAGTAAGTTACTTTTTTTTTAGATAAAGGTAATTATATTAGGTAATAGATTAAGTAAAGTAGGGAGCTGACGGTACACAATTTATTAGAAAATGATGATAAACTAAAGTAGTTATTAAATAAATATTTGTTTTAAGAATCTACAAATATGAAATTTGAAACTTAAAATTAAGTGTTTCATATTTTAAATGAAATTTATCTATTGATTTACCATAGCAGAAATACCTAATTAAATCAAAAGTTTTGAAATAAAATAACTAATGCATTATAAAATTAATTTATTGATAAATCAACACTGAATATTTCATTAAAATTGGATAATTCTCTGGGTTTTGGTAAAAATTTTTCAATTGGGAAGGTTAAATTTATTTTGTAAAATACGGATTTTACGTCATAATGGCCATGTTTACGATATATATTCGAGCAAAATTGACCAAAAAAATAGTTTAAAATTTATTAAAAATAAATTACTTGTTTAATATTATTTTGCTTTTTTTTTTTTTTTTTTTTACTGATGCTCATTATTTTACTATTTTCGACACAAATTTGACCTTAAATAATCGATTTAATTAATTTTAATACATTTTTAAAATGAAAATGAGTCAACATTTTGGCAGACCCTAGTTGATATTCATAGATTTTAAAATCTGCCTTGATAATAAATTTTCAGTTTAAGAAGAAAATATTAAAAATATGTCTAATATAATTAGAAATTCCATTGATTATTTTGAAAGTTTCAATTGAATCAACCGTCATTCTTCTTTCTAGTAAAGTAGTTAATCCTTATTTTACTGATCTCTTGCTGTAACTGTAATCTTTTATTCTTTTTATTAGTTTTATCACTCTTCTTTGTATTCCCACATGACTGTAATGAATGAGCATCCTAACTTCTGGAATATATTTACATGCAAATTTATTTTTGATTAAAAAGTTGCTGCAATTCAAATTTTGGATACAGAGTTTCAATGATATTTCAATACTTTGTAATAAAAAAAAAAAAAGTGAAGTCATCAGGGTGGCCTAATGTCAGTATCTTCCAGACAGTGAGGGAATCTATTCCCTTTTCACTAGCACTAGATCAAGGAGATTGTTTGGCATCTGAGGTGGAGTGCCCCACCTACCATCAGCTCCTCACAGATCCCTATGCTACTCATACACTGTTTTGGTGAGGGCTGGTATTAAACCAGGAACCTTGTGGTTCCTAGGTGGACACTCTACCAACTGAGCTAAACAGGCCCCTTAATAAATAATAACAAATGATATATCTTTAAAATTATATAATGGTTGTGAAATATCATTGTATCAAGTGGTGTACTTATTCATATTTCATACTGTATGTAATAAAATGCAACAATAATAAGATAGTAATAAACTAATTGTAAAAAAACTTAATTTAGAAAAAAATTAAATACAGTGTAATGTCAGATAAAGATTTTAAAATCAGATGTTGGGAAAATGTTATAAAATTTCCCAATTTCTTAGATGAAGCATTGTCCCTATCAGTAGGGTGAGTCAAAAGTCATCCTTATATTAATTACTGATTCTAAGCTGATTTGGTCATCCATGTGTTTATCTCAGTTGCTGGTTTGACTTCTCTCTGGTCTGGAACCATTTGGATGTTCTTAGCTTCTTTCTGCTTTAAATTCAAATAAGACATGCTTAAATACTGAAAAATGTTTACTATTTGCTATATTTATCAATTGTCTTATTTTTTAATAGTTGTCACAATTTTTTTTTGTCACCTTGAGTAATTTCATGTTTTAAGTGAACATACAATTCATTCATTACACCAGAAGGAAATTATGACTCTGTATATGCAAATATCATAGCAGTTATGTTTATAGCATACAAGATGTCTCAAAAAAGTATCAAGATTTTTTGGACTTTTTAACACACCTTGTATTCTGAAAAAATTAACCCATTCATTGTTCATTTCTATCTTGGTAAATACAGCTTCAATCTCGATACTTTTATGACATACATTGTATATCTCAATATAGGCCATACTACTAAAATCCCTGCTCTGCTGGGCAGAACACATCTCCAGAATGAGGAATCATCGTCTTCCCAGGATTACACTCTATGGCAAACTCACAACTGGCCATTAAGATAGAGGTGCACCTAAGAAGCATTACAAGGACTGCTTACAAAAATCCCTTGGTGCCTACCACATCAACCATTGGTCCACCCTTGCTGAGAACCATGATGCCTGGCATCTCACCACTGACCAAGTTCTCTCCTGCTTTGAAAACACCTGCAGTGCCACCTGTAAGGACAAAAGGCATTGATGTTTTTAATAATGAACACAAGATTTGATGTTGTCTTTTTAGAGCACTTTATTTTCTTGAACCTAAGTTAAACACATATGGAGAAATGGCCTCACCCTAACAGACACCATTTTGAACCTGTTTCCCTTCAAACACCCAGTCAAGACTCTACTTTCTTACTTTCTTTCTCTATTCACACTTGTGACTCTAACTTGGTTCTGTCCAATCAGAATCGAAAATCAATCACTTACATGTATCATTCATTCAGGCTTTTTCTATTACTACACTCTTTCCCAACACATTCATCACATGCCAATCACTACTGACGTCATATATTGACCTCCTCCTCCCTTTCATTATCTTTCACATTTGCATACAGCTAATAGTTTTAAGTTAACTAGAAAATGTAATTATTTATGGTTTATGCTATAAGATACACAACGTTTATAAGACTGCAAACATCTGTGACCCAAATTGTGAAACTGTGAAAATTTGATCCCTCATCATGCACTAAAACTAATTTTTTTTCTTTGAAATAAAAACCTAAAAAACTTACATGTACAAATTTTTGGATAAGAAAAAGTTTATGAAAGATTTAGTGTCGAGAAATAGAGTAAATGATTTTATTAATGGAATGCTACAAATGAAAACTTTTTTTTTCAATTCACTTTTTCTGTTTTGTCATAATCTGTAAATTGCCAGATTCTTTTTTATCTATTTAGTGCAGAGTTTAATTTCTTAAGGAATTGTGTCAAATTTTTGTCTACGTAAATCTTCAAGAACTAAAATAGTTTTTTAAAAATTTAAGTAGATCATGTAATAGTTTAATAATCTATCTTAATATGTATCTTTAACTTTTTACATATTATTTTATTTCCTGAAAAATGAGAAATGAATAAGAATGTAATAAATAAAAATGTAATACACTCATGCATGCATGCATGCACACACACACACACACACACACACACACACACACACACAAAATATATATATATATATATATATATATATATATCAAAAGATTACTACCCCGTTTTCATTGCAGTAGCATAAGTAGTTAATCCAAAAGGGCTCAATATGTCTCATAAAATATAGAGCATTTATAGTTGTAGAAATGTTCATCTCTATCAAGGTTTTGGTGTTCAAGGTACACCTTCCTCAGGAGAACTAAAATTTATAGGTAGCTACTATTATATATACTTGTCTGGTTTAGAATTATTTTTATTTCTCTCCTTGTCTCTTAAAATAAATTTTAGTCTTTGAATCTAAATTGATTTCCTTTGAAATTAAAGATTAGTTTTCCAGATGCTCATCAGGCAAAAGTAATTTGTAATTCTATCAACTGTTTTTACTCCTATTCCCCCTTTTTTATTATTCATCTTATTTATATCTTACTCATGTGTACTACTGAAATTCAAGTCCTCTGATAAATCTATTAAGTTTTTAAAAAAGTTTTTTTTGTAATAATCAATGCATATCTTATATCTATATTAATCTTAATAATACATTAATGAGTTATGCAATCTGTGGCGACATTTCCCCAGAAATTCATCTTTCTAATTTAATAAATATTTCCTATCCGGGTTTCTAATTATCGCTAATTTTTCTTGTAAACACAAGAAACATGTATCAGTTAAACTTCAGAAGATATTTGATCTCTTTAATATTTCCCAATTAATAATAGGTTTATATTTTGATGCTTTAAATTCCAAATAAGCTAGCTAAGGTTGTTACATTTTTTAGTCTGATATTAGAAAAAGTGTGTTTATGGTTTGTAAATCTAGTTTTAAATTCTGATTTTGTACAATTCACGTAAAATTTAATAAGGTCCAGTTTCTGTGTAGATGTTATCGATGCAAGGTAAATTACACCTTTGGTCAAACATTTTCCTTTTACCGGGCACATGTATGGGTTACGGCAATTGCAGTTACAGACAGAAAAACTGCAACTGCTGAGACCCAGACATGGGCCCGGTAAAAGGAAAGCATTTGACCAAAGGTGTAATTTACCTTGCATCAATAACATCTACACAGAAAGCAGACCTTATTAAATATAACTCTGATGGTGTGAAAAAAAGAAACAGATAATGCAATTAGTAAATAAAGAAATATACAACGTAATGTCTAGGAAAACATTTTTTTTAAAAGATAAAGACCAAAACAGCCGTACTGTCTGAAAATAATCATTGGTATTGTAATGAAGGGGCCAAAACACTGAAGGAGTTTTCTAAGTTATATATGAAGAAAGTGCTCAAAACATTAAGTAGAGCAAAATTATAAGGACCTAGAAGAGACAGAAACTACCTACCTACGTTTCACCTAAACAGCATATTATTATATTATATATATTATTATATTAGTCAGAATTATCCTGATGACCCGTTGAGGTGAAAACTAAGTAGGTAGTTTCTGACTCCTTCAGGTTCTATATATATATATATATATATATATATATATATGAGATTAAGATACTTTGCTTTAGAAGTATTGTTGAATAAAGTATATTATTGATGTATACATCGCTGATGAGATTTGATAAAGTTGAAAGAGCTGTACAATGTTCTACATAGGCCTCGATATTTGCCGAGTGCGCTTGTCATGATTATTTTCATTAATTATCGAATTCTATATGATATACGCATTGTAACTGCCTTCAAGCAAAAAAAATATAAATAATATATATATATATATATATAGGATATTTCTAAAATGTAGATTTTATTTAATCGTGTTTCAAAAAAATTGGTATCATTTTATAATCTAATAACTTAACCAATTGAACACATAGCACAAAAAAGATAAAAGTCGAGTTAATACATTTCTAAGTGACAATCATCTGGAGGCTGCAGGTTCAATTCTGACAACAAGTGAAAATAACATAAAGTACTTAACATAGCTTAACACTTGTACCCTGTTATAGTTAATGGAATGAGAACAAGCTACCCAAATGGATTAAATAAATAAAGGGTTCGGTTTGAAGTTCCATGAAAGCTCCCAATTACATCATGAAGGCTCCTGAATTTGACAAGAAACACCTGAAGAAGGCCTGAGCTGAAATGTTGTGTATATACCCATAAAGATGAGGACAACAGTCCCCAAAATCTAAATAATACAAATGATCAAACTTCATCTAAAAAATTCAGACAATATTAATGTAGTCCTGTTGGCTGGGGTTTTAGAATACACTGATTACACCTCTGCAGAGAGGTAAAACCCCACAACAGTGCCAACTGTTGGCCGTGGGTAGTGGCCCATGATGCTTAAGGATGGAACCCTGGTAGATGAACAGTCCATGACATACAACGCTCCAATTTGGCCCTTACTCAGAGAGGCCTCCTATAATCAATCAGCTGGTCATGTCAAGCCCTAGCACCTATATGATTGTCCTAACTCTATTGCCCTTATGGCAAGCCCCAAACCTTTTTATCATATATGTGCTAGAAAGTGGTAACTGAGGGTCTTAGTGGATTGGCTATGATGTTAAACTCTTTTTGATGGTGAAGTTCCAGTTCTAGACCTCTGGGAAATGTGGAGTACCCCTTCATCACCATTACTCCCAGGTTTACCCTGACCCGGAGTGGTAGTATCTATTAGGGTCCCATTTATGAGTTAAATAGAAAAAAAATGAGTTTTAGAAAAAATTGAGTTTTTAAAAAAAACTGAGTACCCATCAAGAATAAATAAAACAAAAACATCTTTGGCATAAAAAAATCCAACCAGCCAACCAACCAACAATATTAATTGACTTCTCATTCTGATAATCTCAAATTTTAACAGCATGTGTAGAAATAACTTTAATCTGTAAACACCTTTTCTTTTCCAGTGAAATGGAATTTCAATACCTGAAAAGACAAAATCATAAAACATTAAACATTAATCAACAAAACATGTATTTAATAATGTTTTCTGGTTCCTAAATCTGGAAAATGTAAAAAAACTGATAGAATTAAATGAAAAAAATGTTATGAAATATGACTTGAAAACCAGAAGTTGGTGTTAAAATTGTTTTATTTCCTGTGTAAAATTTTGCTCTTTATCATCCAAGCATTTTGAAACACATCCGGAAAGGTTTTGAAATGCTTGTAATAGGAAGAGCAAAACATTGCACTAGAAATAAAACAACTTTAGGTTTTCAAGTCTTGTTTCTTTACATTTTCTTTTATATTCAATACGATTATTATGTCTTCAATATTTGAAGAAACAAACAATTTGTTTCTAATTGTTTGCTTTTCAGAGTTAAAAACAGGAACATTATGAATAAAGAACCAAATTTTAATTGAAATGAATTTAGTCACGTTTTATAGAACACTTAGAAATTCATTCAATATTCCTGTTTCTGATTTGTTGTATCCTTATGATTGTAGAAGTGAAGACATTACTGAGGAGAGATAAAAAGGTGAAGGATAATACTAGTCAGAAGTATTAATAACTAGCAGGACTTGTGGACATAACAGAGGATCATAATAATTTGATTATTAAAACGTTTGAAATGTTTACTTAAGAGCTATTGCTAAATAGTTCAATATGTAAAGCGTATAAAGATCTTGATTTAACTCTCTCTCACTCTTTTTCTTTCTTTCCTTCTTTTTATTATGTTCAATTGAAATAGATTAGCATTATCACTTCTCTCAATATCTTTCCTCTACTGTCTGTCTTTCTTTCTTTCTTTCTTATATTTTTCCGTGTAGCATATCCTTTTTCTTCCCTTTCTTTCTTTATAATAAAAACGGAATGGTTCATTATTTAGCTGATGTGACAACATGCATAAGAAATAAGAATTCGGCGGATAAACACACCAGATAATAAGGATTTACATATTCCCATTTCATCTTGGACAATTTGGACGGTCTCATTTTTAACCAGAGGGTGTTGCAAGATGATAATGGTCATACAATTAAGGAACATTAGTATTAATATATAGATGATGTTTAACATAGCTTCATTTAAAATCCCTCAATATTCCTGTCTCTGATTTGTTGTATCCTTATGATTGTAGAAGTGATGACGTTACTTTGAGATAAAAAAACAACTAAAATTAAGAAGATGAAGGATAATATTAGTCAGAATTATTAATAACTAAATGTGGCTACCCAGGGTTGAGGGGAGGAAACCCTGATGTATTGATTTGTTTACCTTTGAGATTTACAAATGCTGGAGATTTTAAAGTAGAATTTCAATGCTATTTCTTTGTATATTTTAATTTTTAAATATCTTAGAATATAAATCAAATCTTCCTAATTTTTGCACAAAAAGCAAGAACTGGTGATATTTAATGTTTATATATTACTTTGTCAGTAATTGTTTTAGTTTCATAGTTTCATCCAGACATACATAAATACACACCAACAGTCCTTCATATATGTATAGATAGATGATGATTAACATAGTTTCATCAAAAGTCTAAATAACACCTATAAAGTCACTCAATACACCTGTCTCTGATTTGTTATATCCTTGATTGTAGAAGTGATGACATGACTGAGTTAAGATAAAAAGGAAGTAAAATTAAGAAAATGAAGGTTAAGACTACAACTAATTAGATGACCACTATTGACATAGAATATGAATGAAAACGTTTAGTACATTAGTTGGGATGGTTAGTGTTAGGGATTATATTCAGACATCCATTCACCAACGTCCAATATTAGCATTAGTAAAAAGTGATTGAAAAGTTGTTGGGACCTTTCCATCCACTAAGGACGATGGCGTAGTGTCAAAAAAAACAAAAAAAAAAACAAACTATCTGCATCTGCGCAAGTGACTCTGCAGGCCAATTATTGAGTGACAGTCTTTGGTGCTCTGAATGCACACAAACTGTGATGCTTTCTGGGACTGTTGTTTTTTCTCCCTCTTTCTGGCTCTCTTTGCTGTCAAGGCTACTCTCCTCTCCGCCTCACCCCTTTCTGTGCCTTGCTTAACATTAAGGTGCTAAGCTGCTCTATTTTTTGCATCTACCTCCCACGTGTTTATGTCAATATGACATATAGATTGAAAAGGAACTTGCTATTTTAAACTATTTATAATTTTTTTGTCAATACTTGGGAGAATATTGAAGACTTGATTTTTATACAACATGGTGCTACTCCACATTTTGCTAATGTTAATCGTGAATGGCTAAATCACCATTTTCCTGGGAGATGGATGGGGAGATGTGATCTGTATGAGTGGCTGGTCAGAATCCCTGATTTAACACCCTGCAACTTTTTTTCTTTGGAGTTGGTTGAAGGAACAAGTCTAGTCTACGAAACCAATAACTTTGGAAGAACTTGAAAGATGAATATGAGAATTTTTTTCTGCCATTCCCCAAGAGATCCTGGGATGATCAGTTGATGTTATTCTTGAGAGGATGTAAACAAATACTGGTGTCCATATAAAGTTTTAGATAAAACTTCATGTTGTGTTTGTTTTTCTTATATTCAATTTTTGTAAAAATAATGATTTAGAAATAAATCATAGGATTTTTAAAATAGGGAATTACTTTACAATCACCCTGCATATGTTCTATTTTGATAATATCTTATAGTCCAATAATACATACATACATAAATATACAGGAAGTATTAAGAAGAATACCCAAACATGTTGAAACATGAAATTTTCACTAATTGTTCTATGAACAAGAAGCATATGAAAAGGAGAACAAAACATTAAAAGTCTTACTTGTCTTTGTGGTTTACATTTCAATCACTCAACAAACTTCATTGCTGGGCTGGAGACAAAATCTCTCTTCTGAAAAAAAAAAGAGGCTCATCACTAAAACACTTCTCCAAATCCAAGGGAGATAATTATCTATTGGCACCCTACACATTTTTGCCTCTCAAAATTCTTATTCAGCTGAGTAACATTGGATTATTGCAATTATGTTTGGTTAAATGTGTCACAAAAATGGAACACAAAACCAAAATCTATGTCAAACTTTAGGATAATTTGACAGAAGCAATTAACAAGTTAACACAGGCTCATTAAGTTCTATATAGGTTTTGAAGTGGTACAAGGCATTTTTTATGGTGAGCATCTCATTCTAATCAGTTGGTCATTTCATGAACTGAGGAAAAACTAAGTGTTGTTGATTTATGTAAACTGATTCGTATTCAACTGTTGCAAGTTGGATCTGCTTCTGAGAATCCAGACTAGGTAAGTGGTTTAAATAGCACCTTGGGCTATTCTACTTTGTGGAATGGGCAAGTCTATTTCCAGCATTTTGATTGGCTGGTGGTTTTAGTGTGTATATTTGTATTCATATATCCTGAACACTTGGTCATGTCCTCTCATTGCTACATAGTGTATTCAGTTACTCTGTTTTTTTTGTCTTCCTGTGAAGGTGAGTATGATGCTCATTCCACAAGTGTTGTAAGAACAAATGGGAATTATCTCCCTTGTTTCAGCCTGGCATAAATATAGAGGCAACCATATTTTCATACAGAACAAAAACATGGCGACAACTGCTGGTGGGTGACATATGTTACCTGAACTGTTACCACATGTTTCAGATCAATCATATCCTGTAATTACCTAAATTCTACATCAAAGATTCTTATGAGATCTGATTGACATTTGAGGCTAAGAATGATTGGTTGTCATGGATACAACTTGATCAGCTGTTGCTAACCTGAAAAATCAAAAAAAAAATCAATTGCATTTCAGTGTAAATAAGTCTAATATTATTTGAATATATACATATTTGTTGGAAACCCACATCTTGGGTATATAATGGGAGAGAGAGAGAACAGACAGAGTTGAGATGGATGAGGGGTTTTGCTTGTTACTCTCTGTTTCTACTGCTGCTAATTTGGCTGCCATTTTCTCTTGTTGATCCAGTGGGCGGTATTCTTAGGTTGTTTTTTCTTTATTTCATCGACTGGTCATTTCTTGTTTAAATAACTTAATCAACAAGACTTGTTTTTCTAATAAAGCTTTATTAAACAACCCAGGCCATCTTCTACCACTGCAATAGAAAACGACTCTCAGAGTGAGTGATTTTCGAGTACACTCGCTCTGAATCTCTGGTCACATCTGAACTAAACTAATTCTCACACGTCTAATGGTGCTCTTTTCAGAAATGTGAAGTCGGGGGTCATCATTAATCACTAATAACCCTAACAGTTATGGAAATTCCCCACTTAACTCCCTCCGATTTTAAATCTAATGAATTTTATTCAAAAATATTCTTACTACAGGTACATACATAATTCATTGACAACCCATGAATTATGTAACATATTTACCAACCCCTCCACATGAGCAGGATGTGACACATAGTCAATTTCTTAGGCAAAGTATAACAGGTTTGAATTCAGTGTTTTCCTTCTAGACTGATTGCTGTACCAATATTAAAGTGCCCAGTCTACTTTACTATTTAGCTAAAAGGAGAATTATTAGATTCATACCTTTCCCAAGGGTGTTAGTGTTTCTAGCATTCTAGCTTTGGGGAAGTCCCAGGGTCCCTCTACATCCTTCTCATCAACATTCTTGAACTTGGGAAGGAGATTCACCTTTTTGAGTTGTTGCGTCTGGAGTCAGTTTCTCTTCTCTATGATATCCTTGTCCAGACTACAAATATTTTCATCCGATTTGTGCCTCTCCTTTTGTTTTGTTTGGGCAGCTCAGAAGATGAACTGCCAAACTATAAAAAATATATCTAAGGTAGGTCGGTTGTCTCCCTTGGTCGACGTGCCTCTTTTCAATCCAACCAATCACAGGTTCACAATTTTTTTTGATCAATTGAAGATAGAAATCTTCCTCTTTTTGTACCAGCATTTTTTGAAGTCGGATGTAAAATACAACGCTCACAATAATTCAGCAGATAGTGGTATAGAGCCATGGAAGAGCCATTATAATATGTAATAAACTTTACAAGAACTCGGTTAAGTGGAATTGTATTCATTATATCTGTATAATTGACAATACTATTGTTTGTAACAATTATTACAAGTGTATTTTCTTGTATGTATTAATACAGTGTCATTTGAAATTTTTCTTGTATTCATGTGTTTCCTGTTTCTAAGTCCTGTTATTCAACATTCATGGTGTAAATCAGCACAAAACATCTTCTCCACTGACTTTTCTTTGGTGTTGTGAAATTCAAACAGCCTTATCCAGGATTTAAACTCATGTCACCAAGTCAATTTCCTACAAAGATAACCATTACACCTCAAGCACCTCCACATGTAACTCATATATAAAGTATTAAAGATATTATTTTGATCTATAATTCTTGGAGATTGTTTCTAATGAAACCATTGTTGTAGGAAAAAAGTCCTTTCTGTAGCACAGCAAACATGTCTATTTAATGGGAGGATTACTAGGGTCAAGTCTGTTGCAAGAAAGTCTTAACAAAGCAGAAGAAACTCCCCCAAAAGGATTGATATGCTATAAACCTAAACAACCAACTATGAAACTTCTCTTTAGCAGAACAACATTTTCAAGGGATTCGGATTTAGTGTACACCACAATGTCAAATCTAAGCTATTCTTAATCATTTCATTATTTAAACAGTCGCTCATTCCATTTTCAGTGACGATAACCATTATGCTAATCACACCTCATTCAAGAAGGTATAATGTTACATAATTCATAGGCAGGTTATGAATTATGTACGTACCAGTAATAAGAATATTTGAATAAGGTTCGTTAGATTCAGAAGAACAGGGGTTTAGTGGAAAGTTCCATAACCGTTGGGGTTATGATTGACAACCGGTGACATTCCGCTGGCCTTCTGATAGCACGCGATTACAGGTGTGAGATAGTTTTAGCTTCAGATGTGACCAGAGATTTCAGTGTGAGTGGACTCTAAGTTGCTCACTCTGAGAGTCGATTCTCCCGTGGGCAATTAAAGATGGGCTGGGTTGTTGAAATAAAGCTTTATAAGAAAAACAACCAAGTCTAATTGAGTTAATTAAAACAAGAGATGACAGCCCAGAAAAGAAAGAAGAATCAACCCCCAGCAGAAAGCCCTGAGAAGAACATGGCAGCTGACGAGTTAGAAGAATTAGCAGCAGAGAGTAAGCAATGAGTAACAAGTAAGAACCCTCATCATCTCATCTCATCTCTACTGTCATCAGTCTGTCTGTCTGTCTCTCTCCATTATATACTCAATGTCTTTTATAACAATTGTAATTGGAAGAATTTATAGTTTTAAAGCATTGCTACTTTGGCTCTATGAATTGGCTCTATGAACACCTCTCATGCCTGTGCAGATAAAAGTTTTCTGGTCAGGTGTGGCATAATGTGCTGGATCAAAGCTTAATGAGTTTCTCATTGGGTGCTCAGGACTGTTGGCCTTATGCCTAACTAAGCAAAAAAAAAGTGGTTAATAAAAGAAGATTCACTGCAATGAATGATGCTGTTTGATTATGTTTTTTAGAAATCTCTTTAAAGTCTTTAAAGTAAAACACCTGCATTTCCATATCAGACTTAGAATTACGATTATCATTTTCTTTATTGTTGCATTTGCAGAAAATCCTTTTTAGAACTGAGAGAATTTCATTAATAGGCTTTTCTGATAAATGAATATTCCTCTTTTATCATGCACCAAAATTTTGAAAAGTGTCAAAATTCTATAAAGTGGAATTGGATGGGAAGTCAATAAGCTTTTTAGCTTCCATTAAATTCAATGGTTTTCATTACAGAAAAAAAAAAAATACTTTAAAAAGTCATTACACAAATCTTTAGATTTTTAGAAACCAGAATATTTATCTAAATTGGCATTCTTCTGTGAACACCTACACATGGATACACTGACTGGTAAGAACTTACATCAATCAGCTCTGCATGGATTCTGGATGCTGTGCAGAAGACCTACCAGGAGCAATGACCAATAAGGATAGGTGGTGAGAATCATGGTAATCCCTGCTGTCAACACAACATGATGATGATGATGATGATGATGATATATAAATATATATTCATATCTTGCAGACTAATTATTACTGAATAGTAAGTTCAATCCTAGCTAGATGCCCCATACTTTTGACCTTGTGCCAAATCAAAACTATGCTTTGTTTTTATGGGCGCCTTGCCCGGCACAATGTTTAGGAAGCCAGTCCACCAGAACATTACTGATGAGTTTGATTTTTACTGAATGCTCCATGCTTCTGGCCTTGTGTCAAACGAAACAAAAAACTTCTAAAAGTGGTTAATGGAAGAAAAGTCAAGGGGATGAATGATACAATTTTATTATTCTCTTATAAATCTCTTTGAATTCTAATTTTATAGTAAAACACCTGGTTTCTCCCTCTAATCAAATTGGCTGGTTACATCAAGCCTTAGCACTTATATGATTGTCCCAACCCTATTGCTCTCATGGCTAACCCCAACCCTTTCTATCATATATGTGCTAGAAGGCAGTGGCTGAGGGTCTTAGTTTCCTGGGTATGATGTTAAAGTCTATCTGATGGTGGTTCTAGTTCTGAAGCTCTAGGGAATGTGAAGTTTCCCTTCATCACCATTACTCCCAGGTCCACTCTGACCCGGAGTGGTAGTACCTGTTAGGGTACCATCTATGGGTTAAATAGAACAAAATGAGTTTTAAAAAATGTGTTAAAAAATTGAGTTAAAAAAAAAATTGAGTACCCATCAAAAATGAATAAAACAAAACGTCTTTGGCATAAATTAACCCAACAAGGGTTGACATGCTAAAAGATCCAACCAACCAACCAAACTGGTTTCTCTTACGGTCATCATGTTGAAAGCACCGGTTCCCACTAGATCACCAAATTTAAGCAGTAATGAACCTGTTCAATACTTAAAATGGGTGACCATTTATGCAACATCAGGTACTGTAAGCAACCTGATATCAAAATGACTTGATTCAGCATTAAATAACCCAAAAAGGGTTGATATGCCATAAAACAAAACAACCAAGTGAATTCTCATATCTTTCTTATCAGCATTTACAATTATTAGTTTTTATTGTGGCATCTGCAGAAAAAAATCTCCTTCTTTTGAAAAGGAAAGAATTACTTTAATAACCATTTTCTGATAATTTCAATATTCACAATTTATTGAAAAATCTTGAAACTGTCTTTTTTGTGTTTCTTGTAAAGTGGAATCTGAAGTGATGTCAATAAACTTTTGATATTCCAATTCTTCCTTCCACATTGAATGGATCTCTAATCCAAGTTCTCTTGATTATAATGTTACAATAAAAATAACTTTTTAAAATTGTAATTGTAAAAGTAAAGCCAAATGATTAACAATGGTCTTCTTTTTTGTCTGAAGATCTTGTAACGGAGATTGAACTTGTAACCTCCTGATCATGAGTAGCTTGTAGGCAGACTACTGTCACCCCTGTTGAATATGCAAATTCCGCACGGGTCGGGCAGCGTGTGATTAGCCCGGATGTAAGATCTTGGGGAGGGCATTTACTTATTATTTAAGTCCTACCTTCACACACAATGGTGAATCGTGTTTTGATCTTCTTAAAGTGAAGTGAGACGTACATTTGAGCAAGTGAATTTTTTATGGATTGAACAAGGACTACTGTGAGTGTTGCCGGCAAAATACTGCGAGAGGGGATTTTTGCAGTTGAAGAAATTTATTATAGCAATTGTGTTCGGTCATCACTCGAAACAAACAAAGAGAGATCTGAGCAAAATTAGTTTCATTACTTTATACATTTTGAATATAAATTTATTTGTGTCAAAGTCAATTTGTATCAGAACTAAAACCAATTAATAATGGTCTTCTTTTTTGTCTGAAGTTCTGAGCAAAATTATCTTCATTACTTCATACATTTTTCTATTATCTATCTTTATATTTGGTGTATTTATCAGCATTTATCAAGTGTATGTTGTGTCTGGTAATCTTTTTCTTCTTCTGTTTCATCTTAAAAAAAAGAAAGCAAAAATACTGTTAGCAAGTTCATAGCTGCATATTTTCAAACACGCTGGATGGACAATGATGAAGGATGAAAAACATATCGGTCAAAATAAAAACTAAAAACAACAACTAATCGACTAAACAAAAAAAAGTTTAAGATATAAGTAAAAAGAAAATTGTTTAGAAGTGTCTTTTTTTATGGTAATAGTTTAAAAGTTTATCTCCAAAGTCTAACTGAATGAAGGATTGAAAAAAAAAAGAAGAAATTGGGAAGGTGGACAAAAGCAGAATATACATTACCTCCTTATATTTTTTCTTCTCTGTATATATATATATATATATATATATATATATATATATATTGTGTGTGTGTGTGTGTGTGTGTGCAATATTATGGACTATATTAGTGTTACTCAAGTTTCATACATTTTAGGCAATTCTCAGATGGGTGAATAGTCTAAACTTTGCTATCCTTCATTATATATATATATATATATATATATATATATATATATATATAAGGGTGATGAAAAGTTATTGGCCAGACAAAGAAGAGAATGACCAAAATCCATGAAATGTACATGCCAGGGCCTGCATTACACTTTAGGCAAACTAGGTGATCATCACTTACGGCCCCAACATCTGGGGGTGGGGGCAATTCAGGGCAGACTTGGATAAAATTAAAACTAAAATAAAAATAAAATTATGATGGACACTGTTTCATTGACATTTACATCAAGGATTTATAGAATTAAAGTAATAACACTATTTAGTTATTTACGTGTACATGTTATTCAACAATCTTCCCATGTTACAGACTTGATAGTTTATTTACTGGCATCCCACCATGCCAGTTGAACACAAGGTTCATTATAGTGGGGGACTACACATAAACCAAAGCTCATTCTGTAGCCAGTGAAAAAATTGCATGTATCTCTTTGGTATTCCTCTTTTGACACATTCCTAAACACAACGTCCCAATCATTGGGAGTGTGATGGGTTAATTGTCATTTTAATTATGCAAAAATTAAAATAACACTATCATCTCACTTTATCAGAGATATTTACCAAAATTTCATGAAAATATCCTGATTTACTATAGATTAAATTTATTCAAAGCCTCCAGATGAATTTGGAATCACCTGAAAGTCTTTCTATTGGTCTCCTTATTTAAATTGGTAAATGGAGCCATTATCCTTGGCTTCAGTTCATCTTTGGTGTTGCACAGAGTTTTCTTGGTCTCTTGCTCAACTGTGCACCACACATAATAATCAATTAGATTGTAATCTGTGAAGTTAGTTGGTTAGTTGGATTTTACAGCATGCCAACCCTTGTTGGGTTATTTTATGTCAAAGACATTTTGTTTTATTCATTCTTGATGGGTATTCAACATTTATTTCAAACTTCATTTTTTTAAACTCATTTTTTCTATTTAACCCATAGATGGGACCCTAACAGGTACTACCACACCGGGTCAGAGTGGACCTGGGAGTAATTGTGATGAATGGGTACTCTACATTTCCCAGAGCTCCAGAATTGAAAGCATCAGCATCAGATGTAGTTTAACATCATATCCAAGACATCTGGGGAGTTCGGTGGCCAAATGTGAGGGGTGATGTGGTCGCAGAATTTTTCTCACAGCCAAGACTGGTTTCTCCTTCTTGTAGAATAGAATTGGTAAATTCAAATTCCAGCCAAGATTGTTTGTATTTCATCCAATCCTATCAGACATTTTCTTAATCCGCTGAAGGATTTAGATCTTCCCCAAAGTCTTTAAGACTTTGGAATTAATTGGATTTAAAAGTAAGTAAAGTTGGCAGAGTGCCCAATTGTCAGTATCAGGTGGATAGTGAGGGAGTCTATCCTCTTTTTGCTAGCACTAGACCACAGAGTTTTTTTTTCTGAGGTGAAGCACTACACATACCGTCAGCTGTCCCACTTCACCGCTCAGATCAGATTACCCAATCTGTGTTACTCATGCGCTGAGTTGGCGGGGACCGATATCAAACCAGGAACCTTGCAATTCTTAGGCTGGTAATCTACCGACTAAGTTAAACCAGGCCCTACTATAATAATCCATAACATGTTGTTAAGGGGGTTTCAATTCCAAGTTTCCCTTCTCCTAGACTAGTAGCCCTATTAAGGCTAGAGAGCCCAGTCTGCCCTACTGTATACCCATAGTTGGATGGAGAATGGATGGATTCATACCTTTCCCAAGAGTATTAGAACAAAATGAATTACAAACAGCTTTGGCTGGAATTTGAATTTACTAATTCTATTTTCACCAACGATAACTATCGCCTCTCCCACCCCACCCCCACATATGCAAATGAGGCATGATGTAGTGAATGAGTTATCAGCACTGAAAACAAAAATTGGCAAACTGAGGTGGAATTTCAATTGAATCTGCTTAGCACTTATACTGATATGAAAAGTATAAATTCACATTCCTGCACTCTTACCAACAGTTAGCAATCTTAGCCAGAAAAAAAAACAGCAAAAAAAAATGTTGGTTGGTTGGTTTGTTTTATGGAATGTCAACCCTTATTGGGTCATTTTATGCTGAAGACATTTTTGTTTTATTCATTCTTGATGGGTACTTTTATTTTAAACTCATTTTTTTACTATTTAACCCATAGATGGGACTCTAATAGGTACTATCACTCTGGGTCAGAGTGAACCTGGATGTAATGGGTCACCACCCACAGCCAACAGGTGGCCCATTGGGAGGGGGTCTTACTCCTCTGCAGAGGTTCAGTCGGTATATTCTAAAGCGCCAGCCAACAAAAAGAAAATATCTCTCCCATACTAACACATTGCCTTGGGGGCTATCCCCCCCTGGCAACACCTGCCACCTTGATTTAAAGGGATGGCGATGGGTTTATTGCCCAGTGCCTGAAGCGCCCTCCCCCCTCTTGAAGGGGAATGCCGACAGGATCAGTGCATTTTTTGCACCTACCACCTATAAGCTTTGGCTTGTGGGTGGGCCCACATAAAAATGTCCTTGTGTCACACCCTCATAAGTGGGATGAGAGGCAAATACCCCCCCCCCCATAGCCTGGGCAGTAGTAACAAATGTGCTAATCAGGTTGAAACATTTTAATCTGCAAGGGAGACAACCCAAAGTTTTCTATTTTGATGTTTATAGGCAAAAAGGTAAGATATCAGTAAGCAAAATTTGTATAACCATCTCGTGGAATGCTCACATTCATCTGTGGTATTAGTTTGGTTGTTGTATTTTATGGCATGCCAACCCTTGTTGGGTTATTTTAGGCAAAATATGTTTTGTTCTATTCATGCTTGATAGGTATTCAATTTTTTTAAACTCGATTTATTTTTAACATATTTTTTTCAAACTAATTTTGTTCTATTTAACCCATAGATAGGACCCTAAAAAGTAGTACCACTCTGGGTCAAAGTGGACCTGGGAGTAATGGCAATGAAGGGGTACTCTACTCTCCCTAGAACTTTAAAATTGGAACTTCATCATTAGTTTAACATCATACCCAGGTTACTGAGATCCTCTGCTACGACCTTCTAGCACATATGTGATGAAAAGTGTTGGGGGTTTGCCATAAGGGCAATTGGGTGGAAACTATCATATTGCTGCAAGAGCTTGATATGACCAGCCAATTGATCAGAAGGGGCCTCTCTGACAGCCAGTCTAGACTATATAAGGGCCAAAGTGGAGTGTTGCATGTCATGGACTGTTCAACGTTCCATCCTTAAGCATCACGGGTCATCACCCATGGCCAACAGGTGCCCCATTAGGGGTTATTACTCCCCTTCAGAGGTGCAGTCAGTGTATTCTAAAGCCCTGGGACTAGACTCATGTCATTCTTATGTTGCAGCTTTTTCTATAAAGACAATATAAATGCACAATGAATGTGATTCCCTAACCTCAAGGCAAACAATAACCCTAGACAAATTGACTTCCACGTTTTTAAATCTTAACCTTGAGATGAATTTTTCAAAAAATTATTCAGAAAATTTTTTACATGGAAAAAATTCTGTGTTCCTTAACAAGTTGAGCAGAGTGTGCAGATGCATTTAAATGGTGAATCTGCCAACAATCTGTGAAAAATGTAAGGAGAAAGAAAAGAGTTTAATAAGTGTTTGTTGACATAGGAGGGTTAATATCTCTTTTAAGCTCTGTACCAAAAATTGGCACCATTTCTCATGCCTGTCTTTACAAACACAACAAATGAATATATTTTTATTCTACAAGTAACATTAACTGGTGTGTTTTTGAGGTCTGCTTGTCGTATCATGACGGTTCACAAACTAATCTAATATAGTGAGTTCTACTTTCACTGGGTATATGATTTTTATTACTTGCTACCATATAATTGTGTAAAGTTCATGATTTGTAACACTCCACTTTAGTCCTTACTTGGGTGGGACGGGCAGTCAGAGAGGCCCCTCTGATCAATTGGTAGTCACATCAAGTCTTAGCATATAGGATTGCCCCAACCATATTCATCAATTGCTCTTATGGCAAAACCCCAAACACTTTTTATATATACTAGGAAGAATATGCACTCTACAAGTGTAAGTATTTAAGTTTCAATGTAATGAAATATATTAAATTAGAAAGACTAACAAAATTAAATAAGAACACATATAAAAAGATTACACTTATTTTAATTATATTTTAATTGGTTTCTATATAAAATCATTCATAGGATTGATTTTAATACGTTTGAGAATAAAACAATAATATTAGAGATCAATAGCACCAAGTAATTAAAGTAATTATTTATTAAACCCGGTTTTATTAAAACCAGTATGCAAATTAACCACACCATATATTATAAAAACCTTTATTTCTTAGTTATATATAAGACACATTTTAAATGCACTAATAACATGGGTTGTTTTGACTCAGATTTTCATAGAGACATCATTAATAAATAAGACGTATTCTATGTATGAATGATTTTGACTTAAATACTCATTGATAAACTTACGCAATTTCTGAGGGTATTGTTACATAAGCAGTGATGTAGTTTCAGTTACAGACAGACAGACACCGAATCTCCATTATAATAAGAAGATGCTATATATATGTGTACCACAGTTAACAATGCATGGCATCATGGAGATATCACTAGACTTCTAAGTAATACTGTTTGGTGACAGAATGATTTTCAGGAGCATATTCATGGTAAAGTACACATTCATTCACAAACACCAGAGTAATTTTGGTCTTTCCAGCCTATATGTGTATAGTCATCCTTATCAAATTGACCATGCATCATATACTACCCCCAAAGGAAGGTAGATAAATATAGAGCAGTCCAAATAAATATCTACAAAGAAATAGTCAATTTCTCTTGACCTTAGAAAAGAAAATCGAACGTCTTGTCTCATCCAACTTTATAATCTGTCATCTTTCATTTAATTCAACTTTGGCCACAAACCAATTCGCTTTTCTTCCAAATTCACAGATTGAAATTTGATATCAGCTGTTTTATGATTGCTTGCCAAAAGTTGAGACTAAACATGATTTGAAGTTTCTGGTTTGCTTTCTTTGTTTAATGGCATATCAATATTCATGGGTTATTTAATGCTAAACCCATCCTTGTAAAAGAACAATAGTGGTACTAATTAACTAAATAGCTGGTGGGTTATGGTATTCATACCTTTCCCAAGGGTATTAGTTCAATAGTGAATGTTAAAGCATAACTGATGTTTCGTGATTTGTTGCCAAAAACTGTACCAATCATGATTTGAAGTTCTGGTTTGATTTCTTTATTTAATAGCATATCATCATTCATGGGTTATTTAATGCCAAAACCATCCTTGTAGAAGAACAGTAGTGGTACTATTTAACTCATAGCTGGGGGTTGGGGGAGTGGTTCATCCCTTTTCCAAGGTAATTAATCCAAAAGTGAACATAATAGGATGACTTGAATCCAAACTCACTATGATGTTGCAGTCTAGGACCTTACATAATATGCCATGATGACTTCTGGTTCAAATATCTATTTACATGGCTACCTGTACACTCATGAGTGAAAGGGAATTTTTACTGATAAATACATACATATGTAATGGCTACTAAAGAGAGTTCTATCCATTTTAAGGAGAACCTTGCAATTTCAGCATAAACAGAAGCCGTCAGCAAATTTCCCTTCCATAGAGCTCAATCTGCCAGGCATGAAGAGCATATATATATATATATATATATATATATATATATTATATATATTATTATTATTATTATTATTATATTATTATACTAAAGCTGAGTGAATCAATTAATTTTCCTAAACGCTTTTTTCCTATTTAGTTTAATGACACAAAATACATCCCAAAATATTCCTTAGTTTTTGGATTAACTTACATTTGAAAAAAAATCCATTTTATTTTATAATATATTAATATTTTGAAGGCCAATACAATGTGTATGAAAAATAAAAACAAATTTATTTTTGTCTTATCGATTTTGAAGCATGAACTTCATCATCAGAGTTTCGTATTTCTGATATGAAATTCTGATGATGAAGTTCATGCTTCGAAATCGATAAGACAAAAATAACATCTTTTTGTTTTTATTTTTCATATGCATTGTATTGACCTTCAAAATATTGATATATTATAACATACTTAACAATGCTTCAAGCAAATTACCAATTGCTTTTATCCATTTTATTTGATTCTAATTAGTTGTAATTTTCAATTGAGTCATAAAACTCACCTGTCTCTTACTTCACATTCTACTGAACACTTTTCCCTCTCTATATATATCTTGATTAACTACTCTTTATATATGTTAGTTTTCTCTGTGATGTAAAGAGAAAGATTGGAGAGTTTGAGCGGCAGATGTTATTATTCGTATGTTAATTTTCAGCAGCTAATGGTTGGTTTATAAGACAGGTCAGTTTTGGACTTAATAGCAAATTTCAGCAAAATGATTTTAAAGTTTGTTTTTCTTTTCTTTTTTTTTTTTGGACAAATTTATTTTTTTAATTTAATTCGTTTTGCAAACTCACCTTCTTCCTGATCACAATTATCTACCCAGAGCTCAATAGGTGACACAACAGGTCACATTTTTCTAGTATTATATATATATATATATATATATATATATATATCAATGCAAAATTATGAATGAATTGGATTGTCAACAAAAAAAAGAATAACTCATCAATGAAACTGAATTGTTTTGTGATTTGTTGCTAAAAGCTGAATTACAACAATTGAACAAAACATGAAATTTAAAATTCTTGTTTAAAATGTTTATTTACACAATTTCCCTTTGGCAGTTTGGTTGGTGAACAGAGAAATTTGTGGCAATTCATAAGAGAAATGTCTTTCAAATTATAATTGTAATCTTGCTGAACTCATAGAAATTCCAAGATTTAATTAATATAAGATATAAGACCATTGCTACTAGAATACCGCCTCATTACTTTCAAAGCCACATTCCCTTCGCTGGTCATTTCCTTAAATTGGATACTACTGCTCATAGTACTTACCCCACCACCAGTGTACTACTTCACACAGCAACCTACATCGCATTAATTCCTTCAAAGACTACTATCATATGAACTTCAGTTTAATTAGTATATCTTATCATAATGGAAATTATCTGTCTGTCTGTCTGTAACCGAAACTATATCATCACCAACATCACAATTCCCTTAGTTATTTACATTCATATTCTCAATGGCTATTAAATAATCATTATCTAATTAGCATATTATCAGCAATATCTCTATAAAGGTCTAATTGGGGGTAGATTTGCCTCAAAACAGCCCATATTATTAATGTGCTTTAAATCCTGCAATGTGTTGATAATGTGTTGAAATATTAAGAAATAAATGTTTATATAGTATATGGTGTGAATAATTTGTATACTGGTTTTAACAAAATGTGTTTAATAAATAATCACTTGACGTTATTGAGTTCTAATATTATTGTTTTATTCTCAAACATATTAAAAGCAATCCTATGTATAATTTTATGATGAAATCAATTTGAATAAGGTGTGAACAAGTGTAATCTTTTTTGTGTTCTTATTCAATTTCATTAGTCTTTCTAATATAAAAAGCAGCTGTACAGCCACTTACCGCTTATCACACAAACCATCCAAGTAAGATGAACAAGACATGCTGGACACTGCTAGAGAAGTAAGGATGAACTCATAAATGATGTTCTCCTGTGGACACCTACACATGGACACACCAGTATGGCCGGCCAGTGAAAACCTACATCAATCAGCTCTGTACAGATTCTGGATGCTGTATGGAGGACCTATCAGTGGCGATGACCAATAGGGACAGTTGATGAGATAGAGTTATGGATATCTGTACTGTCAGCGTGACCTATGATATATTTATATGTATATATGAGGGTCAACTGAAAAGTTCATAGGCTGACCAAGATACTCTCATGGAATGTGATCAAATGAGGTTTATTTTTCAACATAGCCTACCTTAAGGTCCATACATGTCTTTCATCAGTGTTGCAGTGCTTGGATACCATTGATAAAGAAAATCATCAACAACAAATGTCATTATATGAACTTTTCAGCCCATCCACATATCTATCTATCTATCTATCTATATATATATATTATATATATATATATATATATATATGAGGAAGAATGAATAAAGAAAAGAAAGAATAGAATGGATAATAAAAGATGAATTTAATCAATATCACTTACACATGTGTTTCGGTCAGTTTATCTGTGTGAAAATGTTCCACACACAGAGAAGATTCGACCTTCATCAGAGTGAAATTTTATTTTGAATGAAAAAATTCGTTGGGGAAAAACGGAGAATTTTTGGAATTGTTCGAAGAGAATTTTTAAAAAAATCACATTTGGAACACTGAAATAGACCGTTAGAATTTGGATATTTGATTTTTCTAGGGGTTATGGTAGAAATAATTTTGTATTGCAAAAATAAAGTGTTCATTATTTATCCCTAACATGTTGAAAATTTTCTCAGAGCCTGGTTTATGTTATTTAAAAAAAAAAAAAAACGGTGAAATATTAAAAAGTAATCGTTTATAAAAAGAACCTAACTTTGATTATAGATAATTTTTTTTTCTTTATGTTATTTTTTATTTTGATGTTTTCTTAAGATGTATATATATATATATATATATATATGATATGATATGATATGATATGAACAAAAAGTGATAAGACAAACATGAATATTTTTATTTATTTATTTTATCTATTTTTTAATTGTTCTTGACTAGTTTTGTCACAAGAAAAAAGATAAGTCACTAAAATATTTCTTTAAAAAAAAAATGTAGTCAAACGTGACAAGTCTGTTTAATGGACACCATCTGGTTAAATTCCTTTGGATTGTTCTGTTCATATGTATATATGGTGAATTTATCAAAGCTATATATATATATATATATATATATATATAGAGCTTTCTTAAATTCACCATATATACATATAAACAATATATATATATGTATATATCTATGAATGTATGTGTAAATGAACTGTTTTTTTTTCATAGCATAGGGGAATAAATCTGAAAAAAAAAGAAGACATTCATAACTAACCTCCCCTGCTTGATTCTTGTTTAAAGGCTGTGTATGTTGTTAATAATAGTAATTACTATCCACCTGTCTAAAGATATATATAATATATATATATATATATATATATATATATATATGTGTGTGTGTAATATAGTGAAAAATTTGAAAAAACACAGGTTCAAATAAAATGAGTGGTATTTATTCAGCCAACGCTGCAGTGTTTCAATCTGTTTAGTAGATCTTCTTCAGGGCTTTTGTTGATATAAGGAAAAGTAAAAATTTATCACAGAATAATAAGAAGACTGTGATTGGTTTATTTACAATGTTTTGAATGGAAAGTTAGCGTTTTCTCTTCACACACACACACACACACACACATATATATATATATGTTATCATAAAAAAGGTTTACAAATGGTTTAAATATATATATATATACTTATATATGTATGTGTGTGTGTATGTGTGTGTGTGTGTGTGTGTAATCATACAAAAATGGCACATCATAGGGAAATCTTTATTAAAGCAATACACTGTTCAGGCAAGATGTAGAATCTCCTCCTTCAAGCAGACACACTGGCTCGGTTATGCTTTATGTCAACAACCTGGTGACATCATCTGTTAATCCATTGACCCAGTATCACCTCAAGGATACAAAGAAACACCAAGGGAGTCAACTGAAAATCTGGCTCAAAACAGTCAAGCAAGATACTGAACTGATCCTTGGCCCAGGTCTTTCTGGAGTTCATCGATGGAACCGTGAATGGCTGACATTCATAACCTCAATTGCATTGGATCGCTACACATGGTCTGCATTCATTCAGGATACGGTGAATTTGTTGGGTGGAACCGGCTCAACCAACCCAGGCTGAATGCCGCAGTAGTAACAGTAACAGTAGTAGAGCAATACACTTAAAATGCACTGATTAAGAGTATAAAGAAATTTCCATTCTAATTTGCTAAAAAAATATGATAATTTTGTTGCTGTGAACATATTTTTTTAATCCTGAAAATTCTCATGGAGTTAACAATAAAATACTTCACTCCCTCCAAAAATAAAAAGCATCAATGGATCTTCATAGACAGCTGTTACAGTGACAACCCAATTTGTTTATGGATCATCAGGTCTAAAGAAAAAGAATGATCAATACAGAGTCATATTGATTTGTTTTTTTGTTGTTGTTGTTTTTTTTAAGGCAATACATTTAGTTATATTTAGAATCATTTAATCTATAAGGTGAGGTCGAAGTAATAGGGCACTCCATAAATATATATATATATATATATATATATATATATATATATATATAGAGAGAGAGAGAGAGAGAGAGAGAGATTTTCTGACCTCCCACCATGTCATATGAACATAAAGTCTGATTATTGTGGAGAGCCATGCATAAACTGAAGCTCATGCAGTGACCAGTGTAAACATTGCATATATCCCATCAACATTCCTCTTTTAAGGCGCCTCAGGCAATGTGCAATAAATCCAGCCATGCCCCTTTTAGACAAGGTGACAGGTGTGTTCCCCTTGGGATGGCTGTAGCCACTGGACATAGGTTTCAAAGAACTAGGCAAGTATTATATATATATATTATATATATATATATATATATATATATATACAGTAATGGACTAAAAATAACAGTGAAGAAACTGAACAATTTTTTATTATTGCCACAAATTCTAATGAAACTTCAATGACTTAGACACAAATCATCATGATCATTAAGTCATACCAACAACACAGACCTCCATGACTCTCCCTCATCATTCCACCCTATCAGCCATTGCTCCTGGCAGGTCTTCTGCACAGCATTCAGTATCTACACAGTGCTGATTGATGTAGTTTTTTGCTAGCCAACTCCTACTAGTGTGTCCATGTTTAGATATAACATCCATTATGAGCTCATCCTTACTTCTCCAACAGTGTCCAGCATACCATGTTCATCTTACTCAGATGATTTGAGTGATAAATGGTCGTACAGCTGCCCTTTTGTGGGGTGCTACTTCCAGGATTTGTTTAATAGGAACTGATTAATTCCCTTGATTGTTGTTTTCAAATTTCATTAGCAAAGTCATTAGCAAATTCATTTCAAAGTCATTAGCAAAGTCATTAGCATATTTTTAAGATATTTCTGAGAATTTTCTTTTTAGAAAATCATTAATTTTCACAACAACTAAGGGAACTTTGCCAACAATATAGGAAAATAATCACTTCCTATGTGTGTCTAAGCCATAGAAGTTTCATTTAAATTTGTGTTTTTTCTGAGAATTTTCTTTTTGGAAAATAATCCACTGAGGAAAATAATCACTTCCTATGTGTGTGTAAATTATTGAAGTTTCAGTAGAATTTGTGGTAATAATAAAATAAGTTTTTCACTATCTGTTTTATTTATTTATTTTTTTTTATCCAATCCTGTATCTGTTGAGTTTGTTTGTTTCTTTGGGTCAAGATTCTACATAAAAATGCTTCTAAAATAAGTTGTATTTTGACAAGTGTAGCAATTTTTTCCCAATTGAGCTTATTGGCTTATTTTGTTTTAAAAATCAATTATCCAAAAATAAAAGCAAAACAAAAAAAAAAAAAACTTCCAGATTATTAGAAAAAATAAGATTGAAAATAAACAATTAAGTTTTATCTTTTGACAACCTTTTTTTTTCCTTTTTTTTTTATAATAATCGATTATTCTGTTGATAGATTTTAAAATATTGTCGTCATCAATCTTGACCTTTTTCTTAACAAGAAATGCAAACATTATTGTAAATAGAATGACACACCGAAAATTTTCATTCAATTTTTTTCATCAAAAATAAGATAAATATATTTACCTATAAAATATATTTACTTATAAAATATACTTACATACAAAAATGATCTACTTCAAAACTCTGAATCTTTTTATTTTTCCATTCAAGCTCTTTCTAATTTTTTTTGTTATATTAGGCTGTGTTTGATTTATTTTTATTATGTACATATATATATATATATATATATATATAAGGTGTGTTATAAAAGTGCCAAATTTGAAGCTGAATTTACCAAGATAGAAATGAACAATGAATGGAACATTAATTTTTTCAGATACAAGGTGTGTCAAAAAGTCCCTTCAATCTCAAAAACATTTTTTATGGCTTATTGGTGTGGCAAGACAAAGCAGGCTGCCTCAGCTTCAGTACAAAACCCGATCAGATTGCCATCATCAGACATCTTACCACCGCGCCATCTAAACACCAACTTTTTAGAATTGGAATTTTACTGTTATAAACATACTCGACCACTAGGGAGTGCTCTGTCTGTATATGTGTTTTAAAGTCCCTTGCAACATCTTAGCTTGTATTTGGATATTCTGTACCCTTAGTCTTTCATATAGTCACACACACATACACACATATATATATATATATATAGTCATCCACAGACACCGTGTTTTGACGTATCACATCTCTTCAGTGTGGCTAGACATTTGTAAGCTACCTACACCAGGGATAAAAACCTGATCGATTTTTCATCAGTCGGGCTGCTTAACTGCTTGGCTATCGTTACCTATAGAATGGGAAGGGAATTTTAGCTGTTTAATACACACATCTGTATGTAAAGGCCACCATAGAGTGCTCCATCTTTTTTATAGGAGAGCGTTGCGTTTACACTTTAGTTGGTGGTCATCAGTGAAATCCTCTCCAAAGTGCTCAACCCTCTGGGGCATGGGGAGATCATGTTGTTATTAATTCAATAAATTTAAAAATAAAAATATAGAGATCAGCAACAATTTATCTCTGAACATTATTTACACTTGAAATTTCTTCAATTTTGTATTTATAATTATAAAAGTTTATTATAATTAAAATAAATTTAATATTGATCTTCCTTTTACTTGTTCACCTTGTCACCCTGGGGCAGAAGAATACACTGACAGCCCCCTCTGCAGAGGAGTAAAATCCTCCTAATGAGGCGGCCATATGTTGGCCATGGGTGGTGACCCGTGATGCTTAAGGATGGAATCCTGGTGGCTAAGCAATTCATGACATGCAACACTTCACTTTGACCCTTACTTAGGATAGACGGGCAGTCAGAGTGGCCCTCTCAGATCAATTGGCTGATCTCGTCAAGCCCTAGCACCTATATGATTGTCCCAACCCTATTGCCCTTATATCAAACCCCCAACCGTTTTTATAATATATGTGCTAGAAGGCGGTGGATGAGGGTCTTCATGTTCTGGAATGATATTAAATGATGATGAGGTTCCAACAAGAATGAATAAATTAAAATGTCCTTGGGATAAAATAACCCGATAAGGGTTGACATGCCATAAAATCAACCAACCAACCAACCCATGGCATAGTGGTTAATGTGTTGGACAGTGACATCGTAGTAAGTAAATTCAAACTCCAGTCATGCTATTACATTTACTTTTGTACTAATACCCTTGGGAAAGGTATGAGCCCTTCTTCCCCCCAACTACTGTTCTTTGGCTTTGGTATTAAATAACCCAGTAAGATTGATATGCCATTAAACAAAGAAACCAAATCATCTATAATCCAGGTTAAAAGTGCAGTAACCAAAGTGAAACTTTTTTAGACATTATTTTTCCGATGCAGGTATCATTGGGGAACAAGAAATGTTTTGAGAAATGGGCCAGTCTTTGATCCATTTACCAAAATTTTTCTCATTCCCCAATAATACCTGCATCGGAAAAATGAGGTCTAGAATAGTTTCAAATAGTTAATGTTACAATGATTTTAACCAAGACTGCTAGACATCTAGACATCATCATCATCACTTTGTTAAGTCAAATTTTAACTGAGAACAAAGCTTTGTTTAAATTTAAAATTGTTAAGCTTTAGTCTCAATACTTTTTGATCATCTCTTGTAAATATTTTTGATTAATTAACCAAAATAAATGATTTTAAATTATCTAAAGATTATCCTGATAATGTTCACATAATTTAGATAAAATATAATAAGTCAAATTTCATCCAATTGTCTAGAATAAGATGAATAATTCTTATTTCAGTTTCTATTTAATTTTAAAACAATATCATTATATAAATGCATGTTATACAATGATAACTTTGTTGGTTATATTCATATCTATAAACAGCAATGTCAATATATATATATATATATATATATATACACATGTGTGTGTGTGTGTGTGTGTGTGTGTGTGTGTGTTGTGTGTATGTATAATATAGATAAATATATATACTCATAATCTATAATCAGCAATGTCTATATATCTTATTATAATGGAGATTTGTTGTCTGTCTGTAACCAAAACTACATTACTACTTATGTCACAATACCCTCAGGAATTTATACTACAGTCATAATATATATATATTCAGTCATATATAATATATAGAATAAATCTTATTGACTAATGATGCCTCTATGAAAATCTGAATTAGATTTGTCTCAAAACAGCCCATGTTATTAGTGCATTGAAAATCCTGCAATGTATCCCTAATATTCAATAAGAAATAAAGGTTTACATAATATACAACACATTAAAATCAATCCTATGTATAATTTTATAAAGAAACCAATTAAAATATAACTAAAATAAGTGTAATCTTTTTTTTATATATGTGTTCTTTAGATAAGAATAATTATCTTAAACTTTTATACAATTAACTCTATATCCTTTATTTTTTACTAATGAACATCTTAAAAAATTCCCTTGAATTTTTGTTAGCATTGCATCCCACCTGATGATGATTGTATGTCTCCTTGTGTGGCCCATTTCTCAATTGCTCATGTCTCTTCTAAGGGTTTTAAATAAAGTAATGTAATCTTCATATTCTGCAACTGCAAACTAATCCCTGACAGTAATCTTTTGGGAATATAAAAACAAACAGGAAGTTAGAATGCATTAAATATCATATATGATGCCATTAGAATGATTACAGAGAAAGTTTTCTGTGTATTACAGATAGGCATAAATAAACCAGAATTTAGACTGAATGAAAACTGTAAATACAAAGCACCAGAAGGTATGCAATACTTCTTGGAACAGCCAGAACAGCTTTAATATTGAATGCATTCATATGTGTCAAGAAATTAATTTTGAATTTGTTGCTGTGTGTATATATTTACCCAACCATTATGTATTGATCAGGATGTGACAGAAAGTCAATTTTTAAGTGAATTAAAGTTAGGAAAGGTATGAAAGGGTATTGACAGATTATCAATCATATGGAAATCTGATATCTCAGATAAAATAAAATGTGAATTATTTTGGTATATATATTAAATAATGTTTACCCCCTCCCTTTGGCCCTTTTCTCAGTCCACTCTTCCCCAAGGTTTGTAAAACACAGGAAGTAATTAGTTATTCTAGACAGAATTATTACCATGACAGTGCTACTGTATGGCTGCACCACTTGAACTTTATTGGGAGTTTACCATAAAAGCCAAAGGGATTGGGACAATTGGGCATTTTTGATTTACATTTAAAATAGTACTTCAAATAAAGGTACACATTAGTTTGAAAGATTTTCATGACTTTTATGTTTTAGTTATCAAAAAATTAAGCTTTTTTCTTAAAATTAGTTCTGAATTAAAAAAAACTTGGAATCTAGAATTGGAATATCTAAAAAATCAGGGGTCTTAGAACCTTTTTTTTTTTTACTTATGAAGAACTGTGGAAAGTTCCACAAATCGATTAAATTCAATTAAATTAGATCATTTCATCAGTAAAAATCAAAAACTAAACTTTTCCTCATTAGAAACATGTTGAATTATATTTGAGATTTTATTTCTCAATGACATTTTCTAAAGTATAAATCGACTCATAAGATAAAATCCATTACCGCTGAGTAGTGAGTTTAATCCTCATTGGATGCCCCAAACTTGTGACCTTGTATCCCATTCTATCCATGGTGAACGGGTAGGGTAAATACTTGGTTAGGTTTTGTCTGCATTTCACACTTTTGACAAAATCATTTGTAAAATTGTGCCATTTGTTACCAAAAATATTTACTGTTCAAAATGTGTAGATACAATTGATCACAGTTGTTGGAATTCTGCTGTCGTTAAACAAAATTTGACGCAAGTAACAAATAAAAAAATAAAAACAAAACAAGTGTAAATAATAGACTGAAGAAAATGAATCACAAAAGTCAAAAGGATGAGACAAACTCTTACTATTAAAATTAACTAAGTTTTATTTAACAATAACACTACTCTTAATTTGTCTGCCAAGGATTGCACAAACATTCTTGTGCAGAACTTTTCATAACTCAAAAAAAATCATATAAAACAAACAATACAAAACATCAACAAAATTATTTGCCGGGAGGCGAATGGAGAAAAAAACCGAAATAGTTTTTGGTTGGGAATTTTTTCAGTTTCAGTTGTGATAGAGTTTGGTGTTCTCCATTGTTTTCTTCTTCTTTTCTTTCTCTTTCTTTTAAGCTTTAACTTTCTTCCTTTCCTCGTTCCAAGTTCTTCCTTTAATTTTCTTCAATTTTAAGACCCATAGGTCTAGATAATTCACCATAAATTTGATTCGTTCTTGAATCTTTTCAAAATTATTTTGCTTCTGTTACAAAGATACAATTCTTAAGATTCCCTTTTTACCAGGAAAGTCACACCCCAAAGAGAGTTCTTTTTAAAATTACCGACCGAAGATGTCAAAAACCGGGGCTTTTAGCCCTATAGAGCTAACCTGCTCTTCATAGTGGTCAAACCAAAAGGAGGGAGGTTGGGCTTTTAATCTGAGATTGCTTATCGCTCACGTCTGCACCCAGCAGTTTTCAAGTTGAAGAAGAGGCAGGTTGTGGTGAAGAATTCACACCGTCCCCTCTCTGACGTCACAACTGACCAACCACAGGCCCTTAAAAATTCACTCCACAAATTTCAAACCCTGGAAGTGCCTTCCATGGCCCAAATAAAAATATAATTTTTTTTTTTCAAAACATCCCCTGTAGGAGGGGGCCGAATTGTTGCAGCCATTTCAATGAATTTTCCCAAAACAAATTTTTACACAGGATCCAGATGGTTCAAGAAATTTTTCTTGTTGCAAGAACTTCAATGATCAGACAATTTCAGGATGGCCTAAAACAATTTTGTGGCTGAGCTTCAAACCATAGAGACAAATCTAGCAAGTAACATTTGGAGAGTATCATTTGAACTTAACATTTCACACTCATGACAAAAGCATCTGGATTTGTCAAATTGTGCCACGTGTCACAAAAATATTACAAAACTTCTAGACACTTGTAATTATTAGCAACATTTGCTTGAGAATCTTTTTAAAAATTAATTTATTTCATCATTTATTTATGTCAACGTTTTGAATATATTTTAACTTGATGATTTATTTGCTGACATTTGACATTAAAATTGAATCCTCATGAATTGGAAATTGATAAAAGATATAAGTTTCTATTAAAAGTGAAACATGTTTTCTTTCTGCTTTCATTTACTGTTTGTCCTTCATGACTTTTGTTGTAACAGCTGCTTTTTGTAAATATATGCGAAGAATCATTTTCAAATATTTCTTCTGATTTACAAGACAGCTGTGACTTTACCAAGAAAATTGTCAAGTTTATTATTTACCTTTTCTAGTTTATGACCGTTGTTGGCGTGGTGGGTGGAATTAAAACAAAGATCTTACATGTCTATAGTTATCAAATGAGGAATTATTATCGCTTGATAATTGTTTTCTGCTAGAAATGCTTTACTTGCGTCTTTTTTTTTAAAGATTTGGTTTAGTTAGGTTTTGTTGTCATCCCACAGAAATTTCATTCAGGTTCCAAGAACCTTTGATGGATGAGCAGTCCATGACATGCAACACTCCACTTAGGCCCTTACTTAGACTGGATGGGCAGTTGGAGAGGCCCCTCCAATCAATTGGCTTTTCACGTCAAGCCCTAGCACCTATATGATTGCCCCCAACTCTATTGCCCTTATGACAAGCACCAACCCTTTTTATCATATGGGTGCTAGAAGGCAGTGGCTGAGGGTCCTCATGTCCTGGGAATGATATTAAACTCTAACTGATGGTGAGGTTCCAGTTCTACAGGTCTGGGGAATGTGGAGCACCCCTTTATCACCATTGCTCCCTGATCCACTCTGATCCAGTAGGGTTGTTCCTGTTGGGGTCTCATCTATGGGTTTATTGAGTATCCATAAAATATCAACCTCAGTGGGTCATTTAATGCTGACAAAGTTTTGAAATAAATTCATTCTAAATGGATACTCAATTTTTTATAAATACATTTTTCTATTCAACCCATAAATGGGACCCTAACAGGTACTACCACTCTGGGTCAGAGTGGATCAGGGAGCAATGGTGATAAAGAGGTGCTCCACATTCCTCAGACCTACAGAACTGGAACCTCACCATCAGATAGAGTTTAACGCCATTCCCAGGACATGAAGACCCTCAGCCACCGCCTTCTAGCACCCATATGATAAAAAAAAGGGTTGGGTCTTGTTATAAGGGCAATAGGGTTGGAACAAAGCCATCTAGTCAAAGGAAAACTCTGAATTCAATCCTGTTAAAAAAGAAATAGTATCATATCCAACTCTTGTGTACTCACAGCTTTGAAGTAGGTAATTAAGTAGGTAAAAAAGCTGAAATGAAACGCAATAACAAAGTGAGGAAAAGTAATGTTATTGGTAAATGAATAAAAGTTTTATATTCCACAAATAAATGGAACAAAACTTCTTTTTTTTTTTAGATGAAATCAAGAGGATTAATTATGGAACTCAATAACAAAACAAGAAGTTTATGATATGTTATTATGTTCTCTCATATGCATATAAGAGACAGGAGACAAGCTTCTCAATATAACTCTTTATTTAAACTGGAGGGTTAGTAGTAAGGGGGTTAATTGCTCCTCAACATCAGGAGAGCTCTACTAAGGGATATAATACATTTCCCTTTTTCTTTTTCTTTTTTTTAAGATACTGGGTTAGAACTCATTCAGCCTATGATTCCTACAGTCTTAAGCTTAGTCTGTGTGATGGTGTCAAACCTGAAATAAAAGATTTTCTTAACATCAGGAGAGTTCTACTAAGGGACGTAATATAACAGTTCAAGATATCATTTAAACTAGCTAGAATATCTGCCCTCTGGGGATAAGTATTTAACTTTTCATGTAATGGAATATATCAAATTAGAAATACTAACCAAATCAAATAAGAACATATATAAAAATATTACAGTTATCTTAATTATATTTTGATTGGTTTCTATATATAAAATCATTCATAGGATTGATTTTAATACGTTGGAGAATAAAACAATAATATTAGAGATCAATAACTCCAAGTAACTATTTATTGAATCCGGTTTTGTTATAACTAGTATGCAAATTACCCACCCGATATATCATGTAAACTTTTATTTCTCAGTCAAATATAAGACACATTGCAGGATTTTAAACACACTAATAACATGGGTTATTTTGGGGCAAATCTAACTCAGGATTTTCATAAAGACCTCATTAATAAATAAGGTGTATTCTATGTATTAATTATTTTGACTATAAATGAAATACTCACTGATAAACTTAGGCAATTCCTGAGGGTATTGTGATGTAAGCAGAGTTTTGGTTACAGACAGACACCGAATGTCCATTATAATAAGATGTTAATCTCTTAAGTGTCTGCTGAATAAGGCACAAAGTTTGTAAGTGCACTTCAATATAAGATGTAAAATATGGAAATCAAATGCATGTTTGAACACTCCATTGAAATAAGGTCCAGTAAATTGCAAAGTACTTTCTATATAAAAGTTTGCAGATAAGAAGAGAGACACACTCAGTTGCTTCTATAAAAGAAATTGCATTCATATTTGTATTGCTTGTAAATAAAACAAAAATGCATTAAGACTTTGAATTACTATCAATTGATTTATAAGGTATAGAAAAATAGTGCTCAGCCCAAGATAGTACATAGAAAAATAGTGCTCAGCCAAAAAAATATTGGGAATATGGTACACAATAAAATAGTGCTCATCCCCAAATAATACACAGAAATATAGTGCTCAGCCCAAAATATTAGGCTTATGGTACACCATAAAATAGAGGTCATTCCAAGATAGTACATAGAAAAATAGTACTCAGCCAAAAAATATTAAGCTTATGGCACATATCAGAAAAGTGCTCAACCCAAAATATTAGGATTGTACTCAGGCTAAAATACTAGGTTCATTCAATAAATAAGATGAATTTTGCCAAAGGAGTTGGTAATACAAAGCACTTTGTACAGTTTCAGCTTTTCAAAGAAATCAATAGTAAAAGGTTCTCAAGCAACTATCAGCATAACCTTGTTTACTGACTGCTGTGCCTGGAAATTTTTCTTTACCAGAGAGTCAGTGTGTTTCCACTCCATGAACTGACCATTTGTAAAGATTTTTTTGACTAGAATATGCTTCTTCGTCAACATCACTCATTCTTCTATAAATTTCATATGGTTTGCACTTTTGAACCACAAAAAAATTGATGACAGACCTCTGTTCAAACCTGGAGTACTCTGATTGATTTACAGCCATTTTGAATAGCATAAAAACAAACATTTTTGGGATTAGAAAAAGTTTTGTTATAAACCAATTTCAAACAATGCAGGTAAAAATTATGAAAAAAAGTCATTTTGTTTTTTCAAAAATATTCCCTTTATTTATTGAATGACCCTCATATAAGCCTCATGGGTTATCATAAAATAGGGCTCATCCCACGATAGTGATAAAAAGTTTTTTTTTATTGTCTGAGCAAACTTAATAGAAGAGAATGCAAAACATGACAGGAGATACAATGAATATCTTATACATAGTTAAACATTTTCACATAACGTTTCTTCCAAGAGTAGAGATAAGAGTTTAAGTCTTTTTGGAGGTTTATTCTTTATTTCTGTTTTATGTTGCTGGAAGTTGTAATAAAAAGTAAATGCAATTAAGATGAAAGAAATATTAGTCCAAAAAATAGATAATAATTGTCTGTTAATTCTTAATAGTTCAGTGATCAATACAAATGATATGTGAACTATGATATTTTCTCTATAAAGTTTAAACAAACTTTTCATGCCAAATCAATAATAAGCACATATAGTTGAACATTCATGTGACAAAATCTATAAAATAGAATGACAATCTATCAGATTACCTAAGATAAAATGTTAAAATTATAAATGTTAAAACTATAAAAATAATGGGTATTAGTTTATACACAAGGTCCTTATAATGCATTAATGCATCCATGGATACAATAACACTGAACATTTGGTAAGGAGAGACAAACAACTAACTCGCATGAACAATGCATATATGAATGTTTGATACATACAACATGCAAGAACATGATAACATCATATATATATATATATATATATATATATATGGAAATACGGTGAGGAAATTAATCCGACAATATGAGAAGAAAATATTTCAAAAATATAACAAACGCAGGATGTTATGATCAGGGGAAACAATTTTATGCGTCAATACTTAAGTATTTTGGTTTTATACCATCTTCAGGACACTGTTAAGGAATTTTTTTGTGAGGGACAAAATGAAAGATGTTAAGTATAATGAATGTGTGAATATGATGTTATTAACTGTTAATTTTTATATGTGCGTTTGTTTACGAAAGCCAATGACGTGATCATTGCTATGATCTTCACCTTCCATTTTTGCACATGCAATGATCACGTCATCGGCTTTCGTAAACAAACGCACATATAAAAATTAACAGTTAATAACATCATATTCACACATTCATTATATACTTAACATCTTTCATTTTGTCCCTCACAAAAAAATTCCTTAACAGTGTCCTGAAGATGGTATAAAACCAAAATACTTAAGTATTGACGCATAAAATTGTTTCCCCTGATCATAACATCCTGCGTTTGTTATATTTTTGAAATATTTTCTTCTCATATATATATATATATTTCATACAGGTAAATTGTAGATAATGTTCCACAAAGAGTAAAAATTGGTACAATAAATGATGAGAAAAGACTTTAAATTGTTTTCAATAAAATACGATGACAAAGTTGGAGACAAATTGTTTTTATTCTGTTCTATGAGTGAAGACTGAAAAAGATAGGTCTTATCTGTTCCAAGAATGGGAACAAAAGAGAAAGTTTTAAAGGGCTGAATTAGCATATGACCAACAGACATGTGACATAAGAAGCCACACCCACAATCCAAGGGAAGATAATTATTCTTGTCTCCCTGCAAAATCATTGATATGACTGGAACTTTAAAAAATTAACTAAGACTAGAAGTGTAATATTTCAATATAATTTGATATACCTTGTTAGTTATTTTGTTTTTCTGTTGAACCCAGAGATTGAACTCATGTCTTCAAATTAGATTCTAACTAGAATCATTTAACCAATATTTTTCTCCTCTGGTCTAGAGGAGAAAAGTATTTAAATATCTTAAAAAATGGTCTCTGAATTTTCTCCCTGGTCTAGAGAAAATTCAGAGACCATCTTTTAAAAGAGATATCCCAATGATTTTGATGATTCCTGTTATTTGGCCATTGTTGCCTAATTGGTAAGGCAGCTTCCCTTGAAAGTCAGGGTTTACATCATCAAATGTGGATCTGGAAGTTTTGATAAAAACAAAGCAAATCATAATAAAACAAGAACAGATTTTGAAATTTAAAAAAATGAAATATCTAAAAAGGATTAATTGAATATTTTTAGTTTAATGTATGTTTAATGACAAATGAACTCAAGAGATTTTAGATTATTACAAGATTGAAGAGATTATTTTTAAGATGATCACCATAGTTATACAACCAAATCAGTTTTCTTCTAGAAAGACATATTGAAAAGCACATGATGTAATGGATATTGTCATAGGAAATTAACTCGGTGGCCCAAGTTCAAATCCTAGACAAGGCTGTTTGCATTTCACATAACTCTAATATCTGTGAGAAAGGTATGCATCCAACTATTCTCCCTCCAAATACGGGTAAAGTAGTAGAGCAGACTTGGTTAGGCAACCAGTGTAGGAGAAGGAAAATTCTGAATTCAAACCTGTTAAACTACACTTGAAATGTTGACCTTATGTCACATCCTACTCATGTGGAGAGGTTGGTAAATATATATAATTCCAATTGCCTAATCAGATAAAAAAATGCAATTAAGATTCCTTAAATATTCAAACTATTTTGAAAAGAAGGCAGTGAGATTTTGTATTTGAGGCGAGTTGAATGACAGACTTTATAATATATGTGTATATATTCCCTTAAGCAAAGTTTTTCCATTGCATTTTGGATTACTTTTAGAATCAAAACCCAAACTTTTGATCAAGGGTTCTATTGTTTGTGATATCAAAAAATAAAGTTTTAATGTAAATTACCCATAATGCAACTGATGAAGTCTGTAAATCAAAATGGACTACTAACTTGACATCTTTGTCCATTAACGATAAAACATTATAAATTGTTACTCTCTCCCTTCTGCTAAATGAATTCACCTATCCAGCTAAATTGAATTAACTTCTGTGTATCTACTTTGTCATTTCTCCCAATAAAAAATTCTTTTTAAAAAACCAACAAAAAAACAGAAAAAGAAAATAAATCCCAAGTATATTTCTTAACATGAAATAATCAAATAAAGATATGTAGAGTCTCTCGTCGACAAAAGCAATTTACTCTCACCTGGTAAATTCCCACTATAAATATCATAGAAAGTCTAGAGAAGATCAAAAGCACAAAATTTGATCAATGGATGTCACATTACAAGATTAGGATTTATAATCCTACTTTCTCACTAGAATCATTCAGTAAATATCAATAAACAAAAAACAAAAAAACAACTTTTATAAATACACATATGCAGTAATCTCATTACTAAAGATGTGTTTATAGACAAATGTTAACTTGAAATGATTATGATATAAACTATATTTTCCATTCCAGATGTCTCTATTCTTCTAATAGTTGTTATATTCATATATAAATTCCATTCATTGAATGTGTGTATTTACCAACCCCTCAATGGGGACACATGTTGGCCATGATGCTTAAGGACGGATTCCTGGTGGCTGAGCAGTCCATCACTTGCAACACTCCACTTAGTTCCTTACTTAGGCTAGATGGGCGGTCAAAGACCCCTCCAATTAATCGACTGGCCATGTCAAGCCCTAGCACCTATATGATTGTCCCAACCCTATTGCCCTTATTTCAAGCCCCAACCCTTTTTATCATATATGTGTTAGAATGTGGTAGCTGAGAGTCTTCATGTCCTGGGAATGACGTTAAATTAAAGAAGGGAATGAAGATGGTGCGGATCAAATGTAGCGTTGCTGGATCTTCAATCTGCTTACCTTCAAGTGCGTGTCGGAGAGCCACTTTGGCCCTTGGTTTTCCAAGGTCAGAAGTATTGTTTAATGAGGTTGGGATTTGGACTAAATGTGGCTCCGCAAATAATGAGGTCCATTGTGAATGCAGTCTTATTGCAGGACGACCAAATTAAAAGGGCAACCTCTGCTTACATCGATGATGTGGATGTGGATGAAAGCGCTTTGGACTGGCCAGTAAAACACCAGACAGACTAAAGGATGGAGCTCCAGTGCTTGGCTTGACTGTCTGGGGAGTAAACAAAGCCCTGCTTTGGAAATGTGGGAATGAAGTGCCGGACGTCCCGGACAATATTACCAGAAAGAAGGTGTTCTCTCTCTGTGGAAAGCTTGTGGAAAACTAGTGTGCAGCTGGTCGAGAGTAGCGACTAGTGTTATTAAGTGAAGGGCAAGCGCGGTGACAGAAGGATGGGACGACCAGACCAACGATGCCCCACTAAGACATATTCTAACAGAAACCATCAATAGAGTGAGTCAGGCAAACCCTTGCAAAGGCAAATGGTGTGTCAATGGCAAGGACCTTGATGTGTGGGTTGACGCAAGTTCCCTGGCCACAGGGGTCTTTCATGAATCGCATGGGACCGCGATCGAGAATGCGTGTTAGATGTAACCAGAATCGGACACGCGACACATCAACCTTGCAAAGTTGGATGCGATTCTAAAAGGAGTAAATCTTGTCATACACTGGGAGACCAAATCTATCCACCTAAAAACTGACTCCTTGTGTGTTTACCAATGGTTCACCAATACGTTGACTGGTAAATCCAGAGTGAGCACAAAAGCCGCTACTGAAATGCTCATCAGAAGATGGCTATGAACATTTTCAGAGCTTATCAAAGAGTACGCACTGGAAGTAGATGTTGCGCTGGTCGGGTCTAGTCAAAATAAAGCTGACAAGATCACCAGAGTCCCACAGAGATGGCTAGAGGCAATGAGGAGGGAAGCAGAACCTACATCACAGACATGTGCTGCCACTGGTGGCAGTATGGAACCAGATCAAATACGACAGATCCATTCAAACAGCGGTCACCCAGGTGTGAAATGAATGATGTACTTCATCAGGAGGATTGCCCCTCTGACAATGAAAGGGGCCGTGCAATCTGCAATTAAACCCTGTTGTGAGTGTCTATCCATTGATCCTGTGCCAATACGATGGCAACATGGGAGACTTGAATCCTCCCGCATATGGCAAAGGGTAGGCATGGATGTCACCCACTATGGAGGTGTTCACTATGTGACCCTCATCGATTGTGGGCCTACCCAGTTTGCCATCTGGCAACCCTTGCAGCAAGAAGATTCTGCCACAGTGATACAGTGTCTTAGCTCTATTTTCCTGGAGAGGGGCCGACCAGAAGAAATCTTGACTGACAACAGAATGGCATTTAGCAGCAGGAGCTTTAAAACGTTTGCTGAGAGCTGGGGTATCCAACTGCGTTTCCGATGTGCATACGTACCATTGGGGAATGGCATTGTGGAGAGGTCCCACAGATCAATAAAAAGGATTGCCACTAGGAAGCGATGCACTGCTGAAGTGGCAGTTTTTTGGTACAATGTCACACTGAAAGATGGTGTCTATAGTGCGACGGCTCCGGCAAATGTACTGTACCATATGAAGTTCGGGTGAAAGGTGTTGAGGAAGCTCTTTCGCTGCTACCAGAACACAAGCACGGAATTTATGAAAAAGGGTACCCTTTGCTGGTGGGGGCCAGGTGCATTAGTGAATGGAGGACGGGAACTGTGGCGGAAGTGGTGAATCCACACACTGTGTGTGGATGGGGTGCCTCGCCATGTCAGAGACCTTTGCCTGTACCCTCAGATGGTAAACAATTCCGAAGACAGTGAAAGCATAGCGTCAAGCAATAACGAATTGTGTGTGCCATTGATGGATGATAGCTCTGATGATGATGGCCTTAATTGTTCAAACAACAGTAACGACAACAATGATCAACAAGTCTAATTAGGACCACCTCAAGAAGTGACTGAACCTGCCATGCCACGTCCCTGAAGAAGCCACAGAAGAAGGAGGCCGCCTTTGCAGCTGCTATGTGTGTGATGATGATAACGGGGGAGTGTAAGGGGCATGGCCGATCCACCCAATGTAAGTGGCAAAGAATTGCTTGTGCTGTGCATGAGAGACCCGAGTGGGACGAGATGGAATTTGCATAAAGGGTAGCTGAGCTGTAATAAAAATGGATGGTCACTGACACTGAGGGAGACAGCAACAACACAAGTGACTGCGTGAGAGGTGAAATTCAGTGACTGCTGTGTTTTGGGAAAATAAGAATGAAGTGAGGAACGCAGATGCTATTCAATAATATATTTTGTATTTTAACTTTTTGTCCCGTTGTTTAAATTCAAAGCTGAAAAATTAAATCAAGATTATCATACTTTTTTACATATTGAAGTTTTTGGCAATAGCTTTTAAGTAAACATATGAAATGTAATAATTGAATTATCATACTGTGGTATATCCACAGGTCCTGCTAGTTATAAATATTATATATTGATATATTATATACTTATATATGATGTTGTTCGTTGATATTCAGTTTCTTCTACGTTTCTTTATAGATATATAATGGGAAACATTTTTGGTTATATTAGAAGCATGGGAAATATAAGAAGAGGAATAAAAATAAAAATTCTAAAAGATGAACATTGTATTGCTTTTGATCTTCTTTATTTTATCCAATATTTTGGGTGGTCTTTACCTTTTTTCAATCACAGAAGCCTTTGAAAAAGGGTGGAGGCTACCTGAAATATTGACTAAAATAAAGAAGATCTGGAACGATACAATGTTTATCCTTAAGAATTTTAAAGAAAAAGGACATGATACACGGAAAAAATATGATAAGAAAGGGTAGGGGTAGGCTAGAGTGCATGGAAGTGATAATGCTAATCTGTTTCTATCAAACATAATGAAAAGAAAGAAGAAAAAAAGAGTGAGAGAGAGTTAAATCAAGATTATTATACTTTTTACATATCAAACTATTGTAATAGCTCTTAAGTAAACATATCAAATGTAATAATTAAATTATCATACTGTTGTATATCCACAGGTTCTGCTAGTCTTTCTTATAACTTAATATCTATTATACACATATTCGATATTAATAAGATTAATAAGATTTATACCTAACTTAATTATTTATGGTCTGTTTGTTTTCTTTTCTTTTTCCTTCTTTTCTTTTTCTTTTTCTTTTACCTTTTTCAAAAAATCAGACAAATAAAACTTCTTTTATCGTATTTTTTAATCTATTGTATCTGAAAGAAATAGTTATTTACTAATCTTAGCTTAAATGTGGCACAAGGCCAGAAGAGTATCTCAAAGAAATATGTCACATATTTTAAACGTCCTCAATTGTACCAATCACATTACAAGTTTCAAAAAACAACACTGCCAAACGGTTATGAAACTTATTCTGTATACACTGTTTCACTCCCTGTGATTTAAAAAAAAACATCCATCACTGTTTAGACAGCACTTTTTCAATCCTAATGTCCTGATGAAGGTTTAATAAAAACCAAAACGTTTTAATGTTGACTTCACCATCTAGAATAACTCAATTGAAGTGGAGTTGATATTTCTTCTATTTTCAGTCAGAACAAATTACATGTGAAGTATTTTGTCTTCTAGTTTTGGTTTGTTTTTTCTCAGATATTTAAAAAAAAATCTCGTATGAAGAAGGTTACTCTGTTTTTAGGTGAATTTAAACATTTTGAATAATCTTTCTCTGTTAAGGGAAAAATTCATTGAAAAGATTTTTATTCATTCAGAGAAAAACTTATACGAGCAAATAATCAATTGCTGTCTGGACAATTTCATCAATTTTGAAAATTTATGTTTTTTTTTTTGGGGGGGGGGGGTTCAAACCAAAATTAACAAAACAAAAAATAATAATAATAATAATAATAAAACAAACAAAAATAATAAAAACCATAGAAAATTTTGTTCTGGTGGGATTTTATGAATAATCACAGATTTGAGGTTCCATTCTTTATTTTAGAGTTTACCAAATCTTACCATTTCCTGAATGCAAATTATCTACCAGCCATCAAATTCTGGTTTTATAAAAGACATTGAAAAGAAATCTATTAACATCACTTTCTCGGGTCTGTCCTAAAATTTCTTTTGGAAAAGAAAAAAATTTTTCCAATTTGATGCTAAGTGAAAAGGTTTTGACGGCCTTTTCAATAATCATGACAGATAATTTCCTAGAAAATTCTAAAGAATATCCCTTAATTTGAATTCAAAAAATACTTCTGGAATAATTTAAAACATTTTCGTTTTTTTTTTTTTACTTCCTCAAATTAAAGTTTGGAAATTCATAAAAAGGAATTATCTTTTCTTTTTTTTTTTTTTAATCTTTCAAATATTTTTCTTCAGTTTATTAGAATTAACCTTTTTCAGACGTTGCAACAGATATTGATTGAAATTAATAGGTGATTTTTATTAATATTTTGGAATTTTTTCTGATATTTAAATAAATTTATGCAAGAGAATCTAGAGATTCATGTTGAGTGACCCGTATTCAGCTGTGTTGCCAGATGAATCTTTTCTGAGAATCCAGACTTGGTAGGTGGTTTAAATAGCAGGTTGGGTTGTCCCACTCTATACCTTGGCCAAGTCCATTCCCAGGATTCTCATTGACTGCTGGTTTTAGTGTGGATACTTTTATCCATATATACCTAACACTTGACTGTATTCTGGTAGTTTGCACAGAGACTGTTACGATTCATGTGGCCATTTTTAGGGCTGTACACAAAAGCAGTTTTACAGTGGAGATCTCCTATGGCCTAAAGCTTGATCCTTTCTTGAAGTAGAAACATGTAGTATCAATTTTAATCCTAGTCAGCTGATCCGTGTTAAAGAGTTGTATAATCCTCATCTGCTAGTCTGTGCTTAGAGAGGAATTGTTGGACAATTTATCAACACCTTTAAATAGTAAATTAAATACACGTTTGGATTGTTTTTCATTGGCCAATTGAGCCATTTTGGAACAGTCTATAAATACAAGTTGTAATCTTCAACACATCTTTTACCCAAAAGAGCCTGTATCTGGTTACATTGTTTTTTGTTTTTTTTCTTGTCTGGTGACTGGACGTTAGTAACAGCCTCCTATGAAAGTGAGTACGATGTTGATTCTACAGAGAATTTTTATATTCATATCATAATGATCTGATATTTGTATCTCTGTAACTGTAATATCAAATAATAATTTTGTAAAATAAATAAATAATTATCTCTCTTGGATAATAGGGGCCAATAGAGTGTCTCATGACAGTCCCAAAAAACCCTTCTTGACCTGTATTTGTCTCTGTTCTTTGAACAGTAGAGATGTTGTCTCTGACCTTGTCACAGAATGTTGAAATCCCATGATGATAGTTTCTACGCTCATCAAGTAAGCCTTTTTTTTTTCATTTTTGTACCCCTTCCACCTACTGCTTGTTCATGGAACAATATGTGTATAGCTTTATTTGTCTGGACACATTTGTGTATTCATTCTTTTAATACCACTGGTATGTAGGTATTCATACAACTCAATATTCAAGTAGTGATGGATCTGCAAGACTAGCTTGCTAACAGTTATAACACAATGGCATGTATATAAAAGGTTAAATGTTCTTGAATGTGTAAATTAGTTTATCTTATCTTTCCTTCCGTTGTGTTCAGAGTTAGTATAACACGGATAAATCAATACTAATATTGGTCCTTGGTGAGTAGGGAATTAAATAAATATCTTCCTATTTTTCTGAATTTTTTAGATGAAGCTTGATAATTTGTATTATTTGTATTATTCGGACTATTGTCCTCATCTTTATTGTTATCTGTACCACATTTCGGTTGATGTGCCCTCCAGTCTTCTTCAAATATTTGGATTCAGAGACCTCCTCGAACTTTAAGAAGGAGGTTTCCGAGTTCAGGAAAGTTCCCAAATCTGACAAGAAATACTTGAAAAAGGCCGGAGGGAACATTGTCTGAAACATTATGCAGATAACAATAAAGATGAGGACAATAGTCTGAATAATACAAATGATATAAATATCTTCCTTATCACCAATATAAGAATAATAAAACTGAAATGACCTAACTTAAAGAATAAAGCAGTTTCCAGTCCAAATTGCAACTTAATAATAATAAATTCATTACATTAATATGTCTGATCAAGCAAGATAACTCCAGGTGTAGATTTATTTTAACTAGCAGGACCTGTTGATATACCACAGTATGATAATTTAATTACAATGTTTGATATGTTTACTTAAGAGCTATAGCTAAATATTTCAATATGTAAGTTGTCGGGGTGGCCTAAAGTCGGTATCAGCCAATCAGCGAGGGAGTCTATCCCCTTTTCACTAGTGTTAGATGAAGGAGAGTGTTTTTGCATCTGAGGTTGTGTGCCACACGTACCATCAGCTCCTTACTTTACCGCAGAGATCCCTGTGCTACTCATACGCTGAGTTGGCAAGGGCTGTTATCGAACTAGGAATCCTGTAGTTTCTAATCGAACGCTCTACCGACTGAGCTAACCCGGCCACTTATGTAAAAAGTATAATAATGTTGATTTAGCTGTCTTTCACTCTTTCTTTCTTTCTTTCTTTTTTTTTTTTTTCATCATTTAATTATGTTCAATTGAAACTGATTAGTTTCTCACCCTCTTTCTCTATCTTTCCTTTACTCTCTTTCTTCCTTTCTTTCTTTCTTATTAGTTTGGTTTGGTTTGTTTTGTTTTATGGCATATCAACCTCAGTGGGTCATTTAATGCCGATAATGTGAAATAAATTCATTCTTAATGGATACTCAATTTTTTTATAAATACATTTTTCTATTTAACCCATAGATGGGACCCTAATAGGTACTACCACTCTGGGTCAGAGTGGATCAGAGACCAATGGTGATGAAGGGGTGCTCCACATTCGCCAAACCTCCAAAACTGGAACCTCATCATCAGATAGAGTTTAACGTAGGGACTGGCGTTTTTGTCGTCTGCTAGGAATTTTAAAAGCGAATTAAAAATAATTAAATCTATTATTTAAGGTCAAACTTTGTCTAAATCGATAAGTAGTAACATAATAACCATCATTAAAAAAAGAAAAATATCATTACATATGCAGTTTAATTTTAAAATATTTAAAACGATTTGTTTTGGTCAATTTCGACGCGATCCGCCATTCGGCCTCTTTTTCAATGGTTTTAGGCGCTTGTTTACAATTTTAACGTAACATTTGGGATGGAAAAAAATTTACCAAAAATCAGGTAATTATCCGATTTTAATGAAATTTTCAGTATTGATTTATCAATTAATGAATTTTATAATGCATCAGTTATTTTATTTCAAAACTTTAATTTAGTATTTTTGCTATGAAAAATTAATATATAAAATTCATTTAAAATAAAAATATTCTGATGTTAATTTTAAAATGTTATATTTTTAGATTCTAGAAATAAATATCTATTTAATGCAAACCTTATTTTAGACACATAAAGTAATAAGTTTTGAAGAAAAACTCTATTGAAAATGCCCCCCCCCTTTTTTTAAGCAGAAAAAACATCAATGTATAATTTTTCTTTTATAAAATAATAGCCAATTAAATAATTATCAAAATGAGTAAAAAAAAAATCTCCAAAAAATTAATTATCTATTACTTTTTTACATTTTATTTTTCGATTTTTGGTACTTATTTTCTCATAGAATAGCCACCGTAAAAAATATTTTTGTTTCTATTCATAACTTTGGTCTTTTATCTCTTTATTTATACTGTAATTAGTACAATATAAGACCAACTTGAAAATAATGTTACGCCCCCAACATAAGGGGGGTCAAAAATAAGTGATCTGGAAAAAATGAGAAAGTTTTGAAATAAAATACATAATGCATTATAAAGATCATTTATTGATAAATAAACACTGAAAATTTCATTAAAATCCGATGATTTCCTGATTTTTGGTAAAGTCATTTTGTCAAAAACGCATTTTAGGCTCATTTTGCCAGTAGCTAGTTTAACGTCATTCCCAGGACATGTAGACCCTCAGCCACCACCTACTAGCACCCATATGATAAAAAGGGTTGGGGTTTGTCATAAGGGTAATAGGGTTGGGACAATCATATTGGTACTAGGGCTTGACGTGACCAGCCTATTGATCGGAGGGGGCCTCTCCGACCGTCCGTCTAGCCCAAGAAAGGGAGTATTGCAATTGAAGGACTGCTCAACCATCTAGGTTCTATCCTTAAGCATCACGGGTCACCACCCGGGGCCAACAGGTGGCCCCATTGGGGGAGTCTTACCCCTCTGCAGAGGTGCAGTCGGTTCATTCTAATGCCCTAGCCGACAGGGCGGTTCTTTCTTATCATATTTTTTCTGTATAGCATGTCCTTTTTCTTTCCTTTTTACCTTGTTGCTAGGATTTGTAACAGCTCCAGAACTTAGCTTTCAGAAATCTTCTGATGAAGGGATCTTTATCCCTAAATATTAAGAATAAATCAAAGGTATACAGACAACATCATAGTTACCTCATTTTTCTTTATACTTGCATTGTGATAGCCTTCAAAACCAACCACCAAACCAATATAAATACGATGCTTCATGCAAAACTCTTTATATATATATTTATGAAAATAAGTACAATATTTTTATATTTGTTTTTATCTAGTTTCATTAGTCTTTCTAATTTTCTAATTTAATATAATATTTTATAACATTAAAACTTAAATACTTTTGCCCAGGGGCACATACTTTTGCTAGTTAACTTAATTTAGTTTGTCCATCTATTTAACATAGGTATGCACATCAAAACTAGCCAACTATGAAATAGATGTTTCTCTAATTTTAGTGAATCAAAATAGGAATGAGTATGTTAAGCTACACTTAAAGAAATAAGAATATTTAGAAGACGAAAACTGAAGAGAAGAATGTGAATAAAAGTGAATAATAACAAGTTGTATCAGTCTTTACAGGTGAAAATAACACCTTGCCTTCTTGATTAGATATAATACATCATCTATTATTTATAGATAAAAAAAAACTTATGTCATTCAATTATACTAGCAAAAAAAAAAAAACCCTCTGGGTGGTGTAAAAGTTAATTCCAAAATTATGTAAAAGGATTTTTTTTTTTTGCCACACTCTTTCGTAAAAAAATGTAAACAGTTCTTTGAAATCTCATTTTTTTAATAATAGACATAAAAAATAGTTTTGCTGTCAAAATTAAAATAAATATGTTTTCCTTCTAATAAAACCAAGTTTCTAACAGTTAAATTCAAATTAATTCAAATATTTAAGGTTTTTCTTTTGGGGTGTGTCAAAGGAACAAAAAGATGTTGTTTTTTTTTTTTTTTGGGGGGGGGGTTACGACACAATAATCAAAACAGAATTGGGTTTTTAACCATATCATAAAATATAAATTATTAATTAATATTGATAAGATTATATTATAAAAGTAAAAAAAAAAAATGGGTCGGAGTGGCTTGTGGTCATTATCAGCTGTTCAGCAAGGGAGTCTATCCTCTTTTTACTAACACTAGACTAGGGAGATTGTTTTTTAGTTTTTTTTGCTGAGGTGAAGTGCCACATCTACGGTCAGCTCCTCACTTTACTGCACAGATCAGATTACCCAATCTGTACTACTCACGCACTGAGTTGGTGGGCAATGGTATTGAACCTGGAACCTTGTGATTCCTAGGTGATTGCTCTACCAACTGAGCTAAACCAACCCACTTAGATTATATCATAATCTTATCTATATATCAATACTCTTGTTTCTTAATCTTCCGACCATTATCATCTTGCAACACCCTCTGGTTAAAAATGAGACCGTCCAAATCATCCAAGATGAAATGCAAAAATATAAATCCTGAATATCTAGTGTCACTTATCCACCGAATTATTATAAAGAAAGAATATGACACAGAAAAAATAAAATGATAAAAAAAAGAAAGAAAAAAGAAAGAAAAAAAGAGAGTTGGGAAAAAAGAGAGAGGGGGTGAGCACGCAGAAGCGATAACAACAATCTGTTACAATCAAACATAATAAAAAGATGAAAAGAAGGAACAAAAGAAAAAAAAAGTGAGAGAGGGGGGGAATCAAGATTATTATACTTTTTATATATTGAACTATTTGGCAATAGCTCTTAAGTAAACATATGAAACGTTGTAATAATTAAATCATCATACTGTGGTATATCCACAGGTCCTGCTAGTTAATATTAATAATTTTATTGCAAAATATTGAATTTAACAACAGAACACCTTTTTTAAAAAATATTTTTAAAACCCTGTATCATTGAACTGAATGACTAAAACCAAAGAGAAGAATTCTTTCTTTCTTTCTTTCTTTCTTTCTTTCTTATTATATTTTTTCTATGTAGCTTGTCCTTTTCTTCCCTTTCTTTTTTTTTATAATAAAAAAGGAACAAGAGTATTAATATATATATAATTTTATTACAAAATATCAAATTTAACTATTTTTCTTTCGATCAAGGGAGCTGAAAAGGTAAACTCATTTTGATATTTGAAAAATTTCCCCTTGATAAACATTGCAATTTAATGGCTCCTGTGATTTTAAACAATAAAAACTGATTTTATGATTGTTCAAATACTTATGAACAGCACTTTCTATCAATCCCTTACAAGCAGTACACTGAGACTGTTTGCATTTCACATAGCACTAATACCCTTGGGAAAGGTATAAATCCCACTATTTTTCCTCCAGCTGTGGATGAATTAGTAGGGCAGACTGGGCTCTTTAACCTTAGTTAGGCAACCAGTTTAGGAGAAGGAAAACTCTGAATTCCAACCTGTTAAAATCCACTACTGAAATTGAACATGTGTCACATCATGCTTGTGTGGAGTCGTTGATATATATATATATATATAGTAAAGAAATAACAAAAGACTTAGAGATTTAGCATTATAGTCTATTTCAGGGAGCTTAGATAAATAGTCTAAATCTCCCGACTCATCAGATTCAAATGATGAAATTTTTTATTACTATTAGTAATAAAAAATTTTTTATTACTATTAGTAATAAAAAATTTCATCATTCGCATCTGATATTTGCTCTGTGACTCTAACATTAAGAGCACACATTGAGCTCTCAAACTGCGACTTGGTTTTGTTTAAATAAAACTCTTGTGTTGTAAGGAAGATTTCTTCTCTGGACTTTTGGATTATATATATATATATATATATATATATATATATATATATATATATATGTAGTTTTCATTTAACAACTTAATGTTATTTTTAAAAGAACACATATTCCCTATATCATTGAACTGAATGACTAAAACCAAAGAGAAAAAAGTGAATGAAAGTGAATAATAATAATAATAATTTGTATGAGTATTTCCAGTTGAAAATAGCACATTGGTTTCTTGCTTAATAAAGCATGGCTATTGGCGTATCTAATTGTGTGTACAATGAATCGTGTGTAGATGTTACAACAGGATCAATATTGACCTTATTATAACAGACACGTCTTGATATTATTAGAATTGTCTGCGTTATTGAGAAAGCCAAAAAGAAAAAAGCTCTGTATTCTGAAGGTTCTTTGTAAAAATTGAGATATTTGTACTTTTTTTACTTTGTTAGTATCGGTAAAAGTTTATTGAAAGCCTAATTTTGGAGTCAGATTCAATTTCTCAAATAGATTGATTTTTTTCAATATGCTTCTGTCTTCGTTTCTTTTGTTGCTAATGATAAAAAGTTCAGTGAGGACTAAATGCTTTCTTTGGAAAGCCATTGCCTACTTAACACTTGAAACTTGTGAACTCAATATTTCAGGTTGAGTGCTATTCTACTATACACTATAAGCCCACTAGGCATGTGCTGCAATGGTTATCATCATAAGAAATGAATGCGGCTACCCAAGTTCAAATCCAGGATGAGGCAGTTTGATTTCACATTAAAAGTTCACTTAGGACTAAATGTCAATGGCAGTTGAATGGCAGTCACTCTAATAGTCAGTTGCCAATTCATTTTCTTCCTCTTTTTGCCAAAGAGTTCCTTCAGTCCAAGGGAGATAACTCATAATCCACACTAAATACTTTCTTTGGAAACCATTGCTTACTTAACACTTGAAACCTGTGAACTTAATATTTCACGCTGAATGCTGTTCTACTATACACTATAAGCCCATTAGGCATGTGGTGTAATCATTAGACATGGAACCACAAGGTTCTGGATTTGATACAGACCCTCAACAACTCAGCATATGAGTGGCACAGGGATCTGTGCAGTAAAGTGAGGAGCTGACAGCAGGCATGGCGCCTCACCTCAGATGCCAAAACAATCTCCTTAGTCTGGTGCTAGTGAAATGGGGATAGAATTCCTTGCTGTGTGGCTGATACCAACTTTAGGTGACCCTGACGACTTTTTTATTACCAATAATGGTGTCCACTCATTCCTCCATTCATAAACAACCGGATGTAAAGTTACTGGTTTTAATCTAGTAACAAAATAGAGTCAAATATCTAAAATATCTCCCTCTTTTGTGTTTTTGTAACTTAAATCAATGATTAATTCAGAAACTTACTTGTTCCTTCACGCAGGACTGGTGTATATATATATATATATATATATATATATATATATATATATATATCTGTTACTAAGGAGACACTTAACAATCAACACAAACGTCAGCAATATATTCAGGATGTTTATTTCAACACACCTGACTCACATTTCTCACCAACACAAAAAGAGCATGTGAAGACGGATGGGCAATTCAAAAAGGTTTTTCAAAAGAGGAGAGTTTTCTTAAAGAAAGAAAACTCAACTTATCTTTCTTTGTTACATGACATCAACACTATCCCTGGACCCACCATTTGCTTGGGGAATCAGAAGGTTAGGTTTCATATATTTTTTATGAATATTACTTCATGTCCGTGTACTGAAGGGCCAGTTTAGTTCATCCTAGGAACCACAATTTTCCATGGTTAAATAACCGTTGCCAACTCAGCACATGAGTGTAACATAAGAGGGAGACAGGAATGTAACCTGACATGTAAATTAGCATGGGAAAGTGTTTAGAAGGAAAATAAGAATTACGTTTTAGATGAGAATGGAAAAGTTTAAGGATGAATCATCACATGGTCACATGGCATTGTTTCTATTAGAGAGACAAGGTGAAGTAGGAGAGAGGAGGAGTGTCAGGTGAGTCTGGCATGATGCGTTGAGAGAGCCGGACGTGCTCTTGGCAGTTGTGACTTGGGGGAAAATAAAAATCTCATGAAATAAGGAAGTGACCTTGTGTTATTACTAAAGACTCTAAATGGAACAAGGCAACATGTCCCCCCAGCACCCCAAATTAGTTTCCAGACTCCAAACCATCACAGAATTGCCAGTCAACTGAACAGCAGTCCATTAACCAAGATTCGAGCCTCCCCAATGTTATACCAGCCCAGAGATAAGTATATAACTCATAATTTTATTATCAAGACATCCTCACTCCATTCAGAAATGAGTATCATAATGAAACAATGAGTAGCACAGCTTGGTAGCTGATTGTAGGAGTGGCACTCCATTTTAGATGTAAATACAATCTCCCTGGTCTAGTGCTAGTGAAAAGGGGATAGACTTCCTAGCTGTCTGGCTGATACTGACAATAGGCCACTCCTGCGATTATTTACTTACTACTTTATGAAAATTGACATATAGATTTGTGGTGGGTAGCACTGGTGCTACCTTCACAATCTGTATCATAACTTTGAAATAGACACATTTTGTTGTTACTACAAGAGATTGAGTGCAGACTGAGAACCGAGGAAACAAATTAGGACAATTTCTGGTGTTCAAGAATGTTCTCAAACATTCTTAAAATAAAATTGTATTCCTTTAGGAAAGTAATCTCTTAAAAAAATATGATAATAATGATAATAATAATAATCATCTAATCCCAGCCAGGAGATGAGACCTTGATTAAGAAGAAGAGAACCTGTCATCTCATGGATTTTGATGTCCCATTCAACCACCAAGTGAAAGTGAAATAAAGCAAAAAGATAGACAAATACTTGGACCTTGCCAGAGAACTAAGAAAACTCTGGAACATGAAGATGAAGGTTGTGCCAATTGTAATTGGTGCCCTTGAAACGGTCCCCAAAGGTCTGGAAAAGAGTTTGGGTGAATTGGAAATCGGAGGAAGAATCAAGACCATCCAAACTACAGCATTGTTAAGATCGGCTAGAATACTCAGAAGAGTCCTGGAAACCTGAGGAGACTTGCTGTCACTCAGCCTCTAGTGAACCACCGGTTATGGCAGGTGTGAAAAACTCGATAATAATAATTATAAAGGAGCACATTATTCCTAGTTTAAGAATCCTACATGAAATGGCCTCAGTTTAGCTCAGTTGGTAAAGCATCCTTATAGGAAACAAAAGGTTCTGGATTTGATAACGGTCCCTGCAAACTCACTGCATGAGTTGTACAGCTTTGGTGATCTGATATGTGCAGTAAAGCAGCATCTGGGAGCTGATGATAAGTGTGGTGCTCCACCTCTGCAAAAACAATCTCCCTAGGAAATGGACCTGTCGAACCAAGTTCAAATCCTGGACAAGGATGTTTGCATTTCACATAGTGCTAGTACTTTTTGGAACGGTATGCATTCAACCATTTTAACAGAAGGAAAACTGTGAATTCAAACCTGTTAAATTCCACTTAACAAATTGTCTGTGTGTAACATTCTACTTATTTGGAGACGTTGATATGTGTGTGTGTGTGTGTGTGTGTGTATATATATATATACCTTTATATATATATATATATATATATATATATATATATATACATATATATATATATATATAGAGAGAGAGAGAGAGAGGGGGAGAGAGATAAAGACTAAATATGGTATACATACTAATTAGACCCAAAGGGAGTATTTTTTGTTTTTTGTAAAAATAATATCTAGCTCTGATTTATGACAAAAGAAAAGATGAAACTCCATGGGAATGACTACTGTTAGTGAGAAGTCATTTTTTTTTTGTGGTTTCTTAGATGCCATCGGCTACCAATGCATCACAAGGAACTGAATACGCAGTTCAAAATACTGGGAAATTGGATGAATAAATTATTGAATCCTGAAAAGTTCTTCCGAGCTTATTTGATAAGGTAACACAAAAAAAGACATCAATAAAAAAGATAATTGGATTCAATTTTTATTGCACAAGGGAACAAATGAGTTAATAAAATTGTTGAAAAGAAGCCATTCTTCAAGAATGGGATCAGGAAGAGTGACTGCTCCCCCACCCACCCCTAGCTATGTTCCTGATATTATGTTATATCCTTATATTATCTTATAGCCTTATGTTGGCATCCTTCCATCTGATAGACGATGGCTTAATGTCAAATTTTTTTTTTTCAATTGCATCTGCGCGTGCATACAAAAAGTGATGCTTGCTGGAGTTGCTGTTGTCTCTCCTTCCTTTTGGCTCTCTTTTCTGTGGTGGCTTCTTTCCCCTCTTTTTCACTCCTTTTTGTCCCTTGTTTGACAAGGAGGTGCCAGGCCATTCGGTTTTCTGCACCAACCTCCCATGTGTTGGTGTTGATATAGCATGTCTTCATGTCCTTCTTGCAGACGTCTTTGAAGCTTTGGCATGGTCTCCCTACTGGTTGGGAGCCTTCTAATAATTCACCATACTGTAGGTCTTTGTGGATGCGGCCTTTGTCCATCCTCCTGACACGTTGATATGTCTTATATATTCTATTATATTCTTGGAATTTATTTTTTCTGTAGATGTTCCATAATTCTGACTTCCTTGCAAAGTTAACTTTGCAATTAAGATTAAAATTAATTAAATCAAAAATTGTCTCTATTGAACTTTCTCGACCATTTCACTTTCATTATGTTTTTGATTGCATCCCTTTTGAGCGATACTAAGTAAATTTTTATACCTTCAAAAAATAAGACTATTTGAGCAAGAGAAGGGTTTGAAAAATGCTTTATTGGGAATCAACTATATCATTAAGAATTTCATTGAAACTGTTACTTTCTTTGTTGTTCTCTCACCACAAGAATTCACAAAGATATGAATCTAGCATATCTGCTTGAATGCCATACTGCTGGCTGCTGTTCTGTTTGGAACTGCTGGCTGCTGTTTGGAACTGCTGGCTGCTGTTCTGTTTGGAACTGCTGGCTGCTGTTCTGTTTGGAACTGCTGCTGCTGTTCTGTTTGGAACTGCTGGCTGCTGTTCTGTTTGGAACTGCTGGCTGCTGTTCTGTTTGGAACTGCTGGCTGCTGTTCTGTTTGGAACTGCTGGCTGCTGTTCTGTTTGGAACTGCTGGCTGCTGTTCTGTTTGGAACTGCTGGCTGCTGTTCTGTTTGGAACTGCTGGCTGCTGTTCTGTTTGGAACTGCATGTCTTTGAAATTTTAAAAACCAGTTGGTGGCCAGCATCACATTTTTGATCTATCTGTTTGCATTTCACATAGTGCTAATATCCTTGAGAAAGGTATGCATCCAACTACTCTCCTTCCAGCTAGATAAATAGTAGGGTAGACTGGGTTCTTTAACCTTGGCTAGATAACCAGAATAGGAGAAGGAAAACTCTGAATTCAAACCTGTTAAAATTCTGCTTAAGAAATTAACCATGCTTGAGGGGTTGGTAAATATATATATTATATTCGGTTATTTCCTAGTTGAGTAACATAATATTACAGGGTGACTCAGAAAGAACAGAACCCAAATTATTTATTTTCCCATTAAACTAACCCTAAACCCCAACCCTAACCCTAACCCTAAACCCTAACCCTAACCCTACCCCCTAGTTAAAATTAAAAGTTTTATTACAAAATTTGTGGGTTCTGTTTTTTCTGTGTCACACTGTAATATCATGTTACTCAACTAGGGGGGTTAGGGTTAGAGTTAGGGTTAGGGTTGGGGTTTAGGGTTTAGGGTTAGGGTTGGGATTTAGGGTTTGTTTAATGGGAAAATAAATAGATAATTTGGGTTCTGTTTTTTTCTGGGTCACCCTGTAATATCATGTTACTCAACTAGGAAATAACCTTATATTTTTTATGCCTCATATAAAACTAAAGTAAGTAAAGTCGACGGGGCGGCCTAAAGTCGGTATCAGCCAGTCAGCGAGGGTGTCTATCCCCTTTTCAATAGCGCTAGACCAAGGAGATTGTTTTAGCATCTGAGGTGGGGCGCCACACCTACCATCAGCTCCTTACTTTACCGCACAGATCCCTGTGCTACTCATACGCTGAGTTGGCGGGGACCGGTATCGAACCAGGAACCTTGTGGTTTCTAGCCGAACGCTCTACCGACTGAGCTAACTAAAACTAATCCTCCTTTATAGATTGCATTGAATAAAATTAAATGAATAAATGTATCAAACTTGTTGATCCAGCTTCATAATATAACCTCCATATTTTACCTTCATCCTTTTTAATTCTTTGCCAAGTAAATTATTAATACTAGACTTTAATAGAGACATTGTTAATAGATAAGATACTAATTCAGATTAAATACTGACTATTTCATAATTGTTGAGAATATATCTTAAATAACTAAGGAAATTGTGATGTCAGTGGCGACGTAGTCCCAATTACAGACAAATAGTTACATAATCTCCATTATCATAAGATTCCATTCAACTGGTTCCCTATTGCAAAAGTCTCACAGTTGGTTCACAGACAAAACGAAAGATGGCAGGGCTGTTCACGTAGTGATTTTTCAGAGTAAACAAGTGACATGTGCAAGAGCCGCTACCAGTGGTTTATGGTAGGATAGCAGTGGTGAGAGAGCTGCTGTGAGTGGCTAAAAGTAGGCAAAGAGTTAGATGAATAATAGGTATATCAGTAATTGGTTAATGATGAACAGATAAGCATTGATTTGATACAACAAATAATTATTTTTCAATATAATCTTCCTTTTCAATCTATTAATATTAATACTCGTGTTCCTTATTTGTACAACTTGAGACCATCCAAATCATCCAAGATGAAATGCAAAAATGTAAATTCTGATTATCTGGTGTTGCTTATCTGCTGAACTCTTATTTCTTATGAGTGTCGTCACCTCAACTAAATAGTGGAACATTCCATTTTTATTGTTAAGAAAGAAAGGGAAGAAAAAGGACATGCTATACTGAAAAATAGGATAAGAAAGAATGAGAGTAGGGACAGATAGAGAGAGGTGGTGGTTTAGCTTGATTAAATTCAAACAGTTTTTTGTGGGTACAAAATTTGAGAATAGCAATCATAGGCAGATTCATCCTTAACAAGAATTCTATGTTTTCACCTGAGTCTCATCAGAGCATTACCACAGGAAGAAGAACAACAACAATAGAGAATGCAAGAAAGTCATAATGAAGAGGAGGAAAAATATTGCGATTATCCAGGATCAGGTAGCCTCACACTGGAGGTGCCGCCATGTTGTGGATAGTAGACGGAATTCCTTCTGGTTGGAACAATGTTATATGTATTGCCTCCAGGATGCAGAGTTGAAATTCTGAATGCACATGAGCAAGGATGGTGAACTGACTGTTTTTAAATGATTTGAAACAATCTGATTATATTTCTTGTGACATTGAATCAAGTTTACACTTAGCATATCTACAATCCCCACAACAGGAAACAATCTGACAGAAGGAGAACAATGATAACGACACATTATTTTCTGGCTAAATATAAACATTGAAAGAAAAGAGTTAATTAGGGGAGTCCTCATGGTGCAGTGGTTAACGTGCTGAACTGCAATATCATAGAAAATGAGTTCAAACTACAGTCAAACTACAGGATTGAATTTGCTTTTCAATTGTAATGGATCAGTGAGACTAGCTTACGAACCCTTATAGCATGTTGGGAAACGTATGAACTCCTTTATTGTCTGAGTTATATATTAAATAGTACCTCTACTGTTCTTCTACAAGGATGGCTTTAGCATTAAATATCAAGAGACCTCCTCCAATTAATCGGCTAGTCACATCAAGCCCTAGCATCTATATGATTGTCCCAACTCTTTTGCTCTCCGCAACCTGTTTTATCATATATGTGCTAGAAGGCGGTGGCTGAGGATCTTAGTGTCCTGGATATGATGTTAGACTATCTGATGCTAAAGTTCGAATTCTGGAGGTTCAGGGAATAGGGAGTACCCCTTCATCACCATTACTCCCTGGTCAACTGATCCAGAGTGGTAGTACCTGTTGGGGTCCCATCTATGGGTTAAATTGAAAAAAATGAATTTAAAAAAAATGTGTTTAAAAAAAAATGAGAATAAAAAAATTGAGTACCCATCAAGAATGAATGAAACAAAATGACTTTGGCATAAAATAACCTGACAAGGGTTGACATACCATAAAATCCATCAAACCAAACCTAATAATGTACTTTGCTATATTTATGAATAAAGTGATATCAGTGATAGAGCATATGTAGATCTAAGAATAGAATTGACATAGAGTCAACATTGCTTAGTCACTGTCAGTTTTTTTGTCTATCAATCATCAAAGACTTTGTCTGATGATTGCATAGGGGAGAAACTGACAGTCACCAAGTGATGGTGATTATGAGTCTATTTTATCTCAACAAATTTGGTCTGAAAATCGCATAAGTGAGAAACTCTCAGTAACTAAGCACCATTGACTCCATGTTCACGCTACCTTAAATATATAAGTGTCAAGTTATCTAATAGCTACTGCTGATCACTAAGGATGGAATCCTGGTGACTGAGTAGTCCATGACATGCAACACTCCACTTTGACCCTTAATTAGCAGTTGAAGAAGCCCCCTCCAATCAGTCAGCTGGTCATGTCAAGCCTTAGCACCTATATGATTGTCCCAATTCTATTGCCCTTATGGCAAGCCGCAGCCCTTTTTATCATATGGATGCTAGAAGGCAGTGGCTGAGGGTCTTTATGTCCTGGGTATGACATTAAACCCTTATCTATCTGATGATGAGGTTCCAAATCTGGAGCTCTTGGGAATGTTGAGTACACCTTCGTCTCCATTACTCCCAGGTCCACTCTGACCCAGAGTGGTAGTACCTGTTAGGGTCTCATCTATAGGTTTAAATAGAAAAAAAAATGTGTTTAAAATAAAATTGAGTTAAAAAAATGAGACCAATTCAAGAATTTTTTTTTTAAATGTCTTCAGCATAAAATAACCCATCAAGGGTTGACATGCTGTAAAATCCAACCAACAACCAACAACCAACAACCACCGATTATTGAATATTTCACACATCTCTTGAAATATTAATTATCACTTTATAGAAAACATTTTATTCCTTGTGTAGCACCTTGTATACGTATTATCAATCTATCATATGCTTATTACAATCACATCAGACATGGAAATTATAATGATTTGCAATATTTGCTTTTTAATTTTACTTTCAGATTTTCTTTTTCTTTCACCATTTCAAGTTTCAAATCTTTATAAGATCATCTCTAAAAGATGATATCAGAAAGATTCTTCATGATAATTTTACATTCAGAAACAAAAATTTCCTGGCACATTCTTAAAGTAAGCAATGTACTAATATATAAAATAATCTCTGTGAATATTTTTCTTAAATTGATTGAATTATTATTTTTAGTTTAATTCCTTTTTTTTTCATTATGTCAGGATTTTTTTCGATTTTAAAATTGTTTTAATATTTCTTTATGTTATATCTTATTAGATGATTTAAAATATTTTAAAATTAATCAAATATAAATTAAATATGGTATCAAATATTCCTATCTTATACAAATGATTTGTATACAGTTATAGGTTTTCAAGTAAGTAATGCGTTAATATATAAAATATTCACAGAAAAAACTTTTCTTTAATTGATTAGAATATTTTAATTTCATTTTTAGTTAAGTTCAATTTTTTAAAAATTTATTTTATGTCTGGATTTTTAAACATTTTTAAAACTATTTTGATATTTTTTTATGTTATATCTTATTAAATGAATTAAAATATTTTACTTAAATTAATCAAATGTAAATTAAATATCTTAATAATGATAATATTTTTTTACACAGTTATATGGTATCAAATATTCCTATCTAATACAAATAATTTGCATACAGTTATATGGTTTCAAGTATTCCTAACATTCAAACAATCTATTTAATCTACTGGTCATAGTTGACCTGGAAGTAATGGCAACAAAGGGGAACACCTCAGAGTTTCAAAACTGAATCCTCTACAACAGATGCAGTTTAGTGTCATACCCAAAACACTCCTTTCTTTTGGGGGAGGTTCTGCAAAATATATAGTTAATGCATAAAATACAGTTTCTTGTACCATAAATATAAACACTGCAACAAGATTTTCAATGCCTTGATTATCCAATTACAGGAAAAAAGTAATGGAAAAAATATCATAATTTTAGTTTCTGGCTAGGAAATTTTCATCTAGAGGTCTACTTCTAATTTTCATCTGGAGTTCTACCTCAAATTTTTATCTAGAGGTTTACTTCAAATTTTCATCTGGAGTCTACTTCAAATTTTCATCTGGACTTTTACTTCAAAATTTCATCTGGAGGTCTACTTTATACAGTTGAATAAAAAAAAATTCAGTTTTGCTAACCTCATAGATACAAAATAAGCATACAACTTAGCATTGTACCAATATTGCAGCTTGCACGTCCCATCATTGGGTAATGGGTTTGCAAGCTAGTCTTGCAGACCCATTACTACTGAATAGTGAGATTGATTGGGTTTGGATGACCCATACTTGTGACCTTGTGTCACATCTTACCTATGGTGAATGGGTTGGGTAAATGAAAGAGGGAGTTCCATCATGGTGTAATGGTTTTCAAGCTAGTCTCACAGACCCATGACTACTGAATATCAAGTTTGATCCTGATTGGAGGCAAAAATGTCTCATTTGTAATGTCCAATACATTCTTGTAAAATAATAAAATAAAAGCAAATTCTTTAGCATTTAATTTAGTATTAATCCAATTTCTTTCTTTTATTAGTTGAATGGTGTTAAAATCTATTGCTTTTACAAAAGGTTTATAGAAATTCTTAAGATTGAATTACATTTAGAATTGCTTAGTACTTACTAAGATATAATACGTCATTGATAAACTAGTCTGAACAAGAAGTACCATTGAAATCTGGTTTTTAGAAACTTTGTAAAAAAAATACATCTAAAGGCACCTTATATAAACTCTCTCTCTCTCTCTCACTCTCACTCTCTCACTCTCTCTCTCTCACTCTCTCTCTCTCTCTCTGTCTCTGTCACTGTCTCTGTCTGTCTGTCTGTCTGTCTGTCTATATATATATATATCTGTATCACACACACACATACATGCATATACACACACACATTTCTTTTTCTTTTAGATTATTTCTCTCACACAAACACACACATTCTCTCTCTTTCTCTCACACACACACACACACACACACACATTTTTTTCTCACTTTCTTTCTCTCTCTCATACACACTTTTTATTTCAAACTTTCACACACAGACAGACATGTTTTTCACTCCCTCTTTCTCACTTTTACACACAAAAAACAAACAAAACACATTTCTCTTTCACTCTCTTTTTCTCTCTCATGCTTACTCACACACAGTCTCTTTCTCTCACTTTCTCTTGCTTAAACACATTTTCTTTCTCTTTTGCACATAAATATATATATTTACTCTGTCTTACTCTCTGTATCTCTGTCTCTTTCTGTCTGTCTGTCATGCACATATTTTCTCTTTCATACACATTCTCTCTCTTTCTCTCTCACACACAAACACGCATTCCTCCCTCCCTCTCTCTCTCTCTCTCTTTCTCTCTTTCTCACACATATTTTCTTCGTCTTTAATACACAAACATATTATCCCCCCCTCTCTCTCTCTCTTCTTTCTCTCTCACACACAAACATTCCCTTTCTCTTATACACACACATTTTCTTTCTTTTTTTCTCTCTCTCTCACTCACACATAGTCTCTCTCTCTCTCTCTCTCTCTCCCTCTCTCTCCCTCTCTCTCTCATAATCTCGCTCTTTAACACATAAACATGCATATTTTCTTTGTCTCTTTCTTTCTCCAACAGAAACATTGACTCTCTCTCGCAACCAATTCATATTTTGTGGCATATGGTCAAGTTCTTGTCAAGTTAAGCAATGCCGAGCCTTTTCAATACTTAAATGGGTAACCACTTAGTAGGTAGTTATTTACCCAACCCGTTTGCCACAGATAGGATATGACACAAGATCACAAGTATGGACATCCAGCAAGGATTGAACTTACTATTCACTTAGTAGGTAATGTAAGTAATCTAATGACTATGTGTCATACTAGGCAATGTTTAATAAATAATGACACATATATTCTCTTTTTCTTACATTCTCTGCCCCCCCTCCCTCTCTCTTAAAAATAAGTATGGGTGTCCAGCAAGGATTGAACTCATTATTCACTTAGTAGCTACTGTAAGCAATCTAATGACTATGCAAAGCTTAGTAAATAACATGTAAAAATATATATTTTTTTAAATAAATATATATATATGGGTAATTCCATGTCAAAACCCACCCCCTTCAATTTTTATTAAACTTTGTACAGGTGTGGACTATGTTAAAGTTAGACAATCCCCCAAATTTGAGCTTCCAATTCCAAGAATTGTTGGAGTTATGTTGATTTTTAGCTCTCCAAATTTGAGGGGGAGGGGTCGCAAAAATAACGACTTTTTTGAATGTATTTTTATCTGTAAAATGAGTTTTAGAGCTTCCCCACTCCTGAAAGTCAACCAATTTTAAGTTGTTGATGATTTCTGATTTTTTCATAGCAAGATCAATATCCTGATGTGGCACTAAATCTATGACAAAGATTTTTTTCTATTATTATTTCACATATATTGAACATTATTTGTACCAAAAAGATATTTTTTTTCTTAGAACCAAAGCTACAACATTTTGTTAAAATTTCTCCCTTCAATTTTTCTGAAATTTTGTCCAGGTGTGGACTATCTTAAAGTTAGACAATCCCCCAAATTTGAGCTTTGAATTCCGAAATTAGCGGAGTTAGGTTGATTATATTTGAGTGGTCAGTCGCAAAAGATGGCGACTTTTGTAATCTATTTTTGTCTGTAAAATGAGTTCTAGAGCTTTCCTACTCCTAAAAATTGATTTATAAAAGTACTTTGGCCCAAGGAATCCAAAAGTGCTATCAGAAAAGTCTAAAAGTCAACCAGTTTTAAATTATTAATGACTTCTGATTTGCAAAATGTTAACTGATGTTGCAGCTTTTTGGTACAAATAATGTTCAATATATGTGAAATAATAATAGAAAAAAAATATCTTAGATTCAGTGCCACATCGGGATATTGATCTTGCTATGAAAAAATCAGAAATCATCAATAACTTAATATTGGTCGATTTTAAGACTTTTTCAATAGTATTTTCAGATTCCTTCGGTAAAAATACTTCTATAAACCAATTTTTAGGAGAAGGGACGCACAAGAACTCATTTTATAGACAAAAATAGATTACAAAAAGTCGCCATTTTTTATGAACCCCACCAAATTTAGAGAGCTAAAAATCGACATAACTCTGTCAATATTTGGAATTGGAAGCTCAAATTTTGGGGAATGTTTAACTTTAACACAATCCACACCTGTATAAAATTTCAGAAAAATTGAAGGGGGTGGGTGTAAATTTTACTCTTTTCTGGATGATTTGACATGGAATTGCCCATATATATATATATATATATGAGGGGCGTTCAATAAGTAATGCCCCTGACCCACTTCCAGTTGTTTGATCTAGCTGAAATTTTGCATGTGCAATTATTTATATCTCTATAGATTACAGCTCTGAACTAATTGTGGTTTCTGATTTACAGGTGTTTGAACTGAAGTGTGAAATGGAGCCTGTTATGTGTCGAGCAGTGATCCGGTTTTTGTATTTGAAAGAACGCACACCACGGGAGACTTTTGATGAAATGAAAGTAACATGGTGATGATGCCCCATCATATGACCTTGTAAAATGCTGGCATCGTGAATTCAAACATGGTCAGAACTCTGTGGAAATAGCTCCCAGATCTGGTTGCCCCCCCCCTTCTGCCATTGATGAGGCATCTGACCGTTAAGTTGAGGCTGCCATTTTGGAAGATCAACGCATAACTATTCGCCAAATAGCCCATGAGGTCAAGATTAGTCTGTGGAAAATATCATTCATGGCCATTTGCATATGCAAAAGGTGTCTGCCAGATGGATTCCCAGGTTGCTCACACCTTTCCAGAAGCAAGAACGCGTCGAGTGCTCGAGGATGAATTTGGAGATGTGCCAAGAAGATGAGTCAAAATGTTTCAAAAGACTGATTACACAGGATGAAACCTGGGTCCATCACTATGATCCAGATACTAAAGCCCAGTCAATGCAATGGAAGCACCTTGACTCACCTCCTCCAAAGAAGGCAAGGGTGCAGCCCTCCGCTGTCAAGGTCATGCTCACAGTTTTCTGGGACCAGGACGGAGTAGTGATCACAGATTTCCTGGCAAAGGGTACCACAATTACAGGAGCCTATTATGCTTCACTTTTGAGGAAATTAAGAGAAGCTATCAAAATCAAGAGGTGGGACAAGATCAGCAAAGGCCTCCTCCCCCTTTCTGGACAACGCTCCGGTCCACAACTTGCATGTCGCCAGATCTGAAGCACAGTCGTACAGCTATAAACTACTCCCCCATCCCCCCTACTCTCCTGACCTTGCACCCTCTGACTTTCACCTTTTCCCAGCCATGAAGTTGTTTTTGAAAGGAAAGCGTTTCTCAGATGATGCAGCTTTGATTTCTGAAGTCACGTTGTGTTGGAGGACCAACCTGGGATGTTCTACAAAAACGGTCTCCAGAGCTGCATCAAACGATGGGAGAAATGCGTAACTCTGGGTGGTTCCTATGTAGAAAAAGACTAATAACTGTGCCAAGTTTCGTTGCTCTACTGCTATGGGAAGTAGGTCAGGGGCATTACTTATTGAATGCTCCTCGTATATATAGGGTGTTTGGGGGAAATTTGACAGTTTCATAAGGAAAAAGAAAAAGTGCTTGGTAATTACAAAATGTAATGAATTGTAAAGATATTAGCGTCGATCACAGCCTCAATCCTGCTCCAGGACCTGGAGCAAGCTGATGTTTCAGTTTCCCTGGGAAAGGTCTCAAAAACTACCTTAATTCTGTTGATTAATTGGGCTTTTGTAGTATTGGCACGGCAATTGGTGTATTTCCCAAAAGCACCCCATACATAATAATCCATGGGGTTAAGATCTGGGGAGTTTGTAGGCCAAACATTGAACTGGTGTAGTCGTAAAAATTTGCCGACAACCATTTTTGACTTTTTCCAGAGGTGTGGCGGGGGCCAAATCCTACTGCCATACCTTGCCTACCCTTGTTATTCAGGGTTTGACTACAATGTTTAGCAACTCCACATAGGCATCAGAGACCTTTAACACTTTTTTCTACAGATTTTCGAGGAATTCTGCTGTATAATGCAATCAGTCTGTTATGTTGCTTTCTTCTAGCCACAGCCTCGTGGTCTCTATTGCAATTCCCCAGTTCATGCCTCAGTGTTTTATAGTGTTCAGGAGCATTGGGCAGCAACCATAATCTCCTTATTTTGATGGCCGGCACGTTATTCTCTTCCATGATTCAAGTGGGTTCCAGTCATCCATTCTATCTGTCATCACATATATGAATGAAGAAGGGTCCAAGCTTTTAATTGATGCGTAGTGTGCGTCAATACCTCCAAATAACCAAATATAAGTATGTCAAATTTATCCTGAACACTCTGTATATATATATATATATATATATATATATATATATATATCACAAAAATAAAGGTTGCTTATATTTTGTGCAAGAAAAAAATGGAATTATATATTTATATATTCTCTTTCTCTCACATTCTGCCTCCCCTCTCTCTGTCTCTGTCTCTCAAAAATAAAGACTGCTTATATTTTGTGCAAGAAAAAAAAATGGAATTATATATTCTCTCTCCTCCTCTACCCACCTCCCTCTCCTCACTCTCTCTGTTCCCCCCTCTCTCTCTCTCTCTCTCTCTCTCAAAAATAAAGGTTGCTTATATTTTGTGCAAGGGCGAAAAAAATGGAATTTGGCATTTTTCTGTAATAGACACAGTGTGAATTAAATGAGAAATGCACAGTAGATAATCCTAAAACTCTCAGAGTGGGAGAGGTGAGGGTTTCAAGTCAGCTTCATGGCACTACTAAGGCTGGACCTGGTTGATGACCAGATAGGTATGATTAATTCTAGCTGACATTAAGTAAGATGACAGAACCTCCAGTTTAAAAGCAGTTATCCGTGATGACAGCAGTGATCTTCTTTCTTCTTCCTTTTTTCTTTCTTTTCTTTTTTAAATGTTTGGACATCTGATGATATTTCTGAATAACTAATCTCTATAATTAACCGTGAGGTTGGATGAAAGAAGAAAGAGAAGTCACTTTCAAAATACACATCATCATCAGATGGTGAAGTGTCCAGCATTCAAAAAAACAGATTGCTTTTCTCCACCCACCCCACTCCCAACCACCACACAACACTGACAGTATGATAGAGTAGATCCCAGTTTAACTGCATCAAAAAACTGGTCCAATTCATTTCTGCTTCAAAACAAAAAAAATCTTTTTTTTCTCCCAATGTTTTAACTTATGATCCATAATCTTTTAGTTTGGTTTGTTTTACAGCATATCAACCTCAGTGGGTCATTTAATACTCAATTTTATTTTCATAAACCCATTTTTCTATTCAACCCATTGATGGGACCCTAACAGGTTCTACCATTCCGGGTCAGAGTTGACCAGGGAGAAATGATGATGAAGGGGTGCTCCACATTCCCCAGACCTCCAGAACTGAACCTCACATCAGATGGAGTTTAACGTCATTCCCAGGATATGAAGACCCTTAGCCACTGCCTTCCAGCACATATATGATAAAAAGGGTTGGGACTTGCTATAAAGGCAATAAGTTTGGGACAATCATATAGGTGCTAGGGCTTGACATGACCAGCCGATTGATCGTAGGGGGCTTCTTCAACTGCCCGTCAAGCCTAAGTAAGCACCAAAGTGGAGTGTTGCATGTTTTGGACTGCAAATTCACCTGGATACCAACCTTAAGCATCACGGGTTGCCACCCACAGCCAACAGGTGGCCCCATCTGGAAGGTTCTTACCCATCTACATAGGTGCAGTTGGCGTATTCTACAGCCCCATCCTACAGGGCGACAACTTCTTAGCCATCAAATATCTTACCACCCTGTCGACAGGGCTTAGAATATTTTTCAGTGTGTCTATCTATATATACAATGAAATGGCACCTTACATGGTGTAATGGTTAGTGAGCTAGATTAGATGACCATTGGTAGTGAGTTTGATTTTTACTGAGTGCCCCATATTTCTGACCTTGTGCCACATCTGAGCTAAGCTTAGAAAATAACTGTATATACAAGGGAGAGTCAAAAATTATCCATACTTTTGTCATAAGATATCCTTATTATTGTCACATTGTGTTCTGCACAAGTATGCTTTGGTTGGCAGCTGTGGTTATGTGATTGGAGTTTGAGCCTAATCACACCATTTTGCTTGCTGTCTTTACAGTGTAAACATAGCTGCTCCACTACCAGTATGCATCAAGGAAGTGGCCTTATTTCTCTGGTTGGAAGGAGTGTCAGGGGTTGAAATTCATCAGATCCTTTTAGCTCAATATGGGAATAGTGCATTGCTGCATAGAAGTGTGTATAAGTGGATAGAGAAGTTTTAAAATGTCCAGATAAGTATGATGCATGTAGAGGGAGCAGGACACCCATCAACCTCCACCACTGATGAGAAGATTCAGCAAGTTCAAGGGATGGTAATGCCCATATCCCCTACAGAGGGGTGAGTATTTACTCAACCCATTCACTATGGTAGGATGTGACACAAGGCCACAAGTGTGAACCATCCTGCGAGGATTGAACTTGCTATTCAGTAGTAATGTTTCTGCAAAACTAACTTGCTAACCATTAGACCATGATGGGATACTCAGGTATTTATTCAACCTGTAGGATATGACACAAAATCAACTCACTGTTCTGTAGCAATGGATCTGTGAGACTAACTCGATGACCGTTAAAGCATGATAGGATGCCCTCTTTTATCCAACCCATTCACCACAGGTAGGATGTAACACAAGGTTACAAGTATGGGGCATCCAGCCAGGATCAAACTCACTAATGGATCCATGAGACAAGCTTGCAAACCATTGTAACATAATAGGGGCAGGGGCCGTGAATGTGGCATGTAAATTAGCATGGAAATGTTTTTGGCAAGAATTACGTGTTAGATGAGAATGGAAAAGTTTAAGGATGAATTATCATAAGGCCACATAGCGTTGTTTCTATTGGACGAGAAGTAAGACGTGGTGAAGTGGGAGAGAGGAGGAGTCAGAGGTGAGAATGTTGAGTGAGTTTGGAATTATGCATCGACAGTGAGACATGGGCTTTTGCTCTATGGCAAGTTTTAGGGGAAAAGAAAAATCTCACAAGAAAAAGAAGTGGCTTTGTGTTATTACTCAAAACTCTAAATGGCACAAGGTAAGATGTCCCCGAGACACCAAGTTGGTTTCCAGACTCCAAACATCCAGGAATTGTCAGCCAACTCCAGCATTGACTCAGCAACTAAGATTCAAGCCTCTCCAATGTTCAGAGATAAGTAATTATTTCTATATGAACACTTCATCATTCCATTCGAAAATGAATGCCATAACATAACAAACGTTGACATGTCATCCCTCCATTCCCAAGAGGAGAGTCTAATGTAACACCATTACACTATGATGTGATGCCTTCTCTTGTTCATATGTAGCTATTTACCCTTTTCCATTGGTCACCAGTAGGATGTGACACAAGGTTGCAAGTATAGGCCAGGATTGAATTTGCAATTCAGTAGTCATGGATATGTGAGACTAGTTTGCTAATCATTACACCATGATGGAACGACCCCCCCTTCCCGGCAGTGTGGTGTCTTGGATGCTAGGATCTATTTGTTCCTATTTGGATTATTCTGACAGCTTCTCCAGGCCATTTTGAATAATCTCCTGGAGGAGAAATACCATCAGCTTATATTGAACTACATGGGCTGAACCCATTTCAACCAGCAGGGGAGACAGGTTAATCAGACAAATCATTAATTTCCATTACCTCCTGGTGGCAAGTTCAATCCTTGGGCTGGGTAGTACATGCCAGCCCAGTATGTAATGTACAGGTAGCTCATGATACAATACCATTTGCAATACACTGATCATGATAGTATTATGATACACATCATAGAAAATACACAAAATGATTCTGTTAATACAATATATCTTTACTAGTAGGACCTGTGGATATACTACAGTATGATAATGTAATTATTACAACATGTGATATGTTTACTTAAAAGCAGTTGCAAAATAATTCAATATGTAAAAAGTATAATAATCTTGATTTAACTCCCTCTCACTCTTATTTCTTTCTTTCCTTCTATTCATCTTTTTATTATGTTTTATAGAAAAAGATTTGTGACATCGTTTCCACACACACATCCCCTCTCTATATATTTCCCCTACTCTCTTTCTTTCTTTCTTATTATATTTTTTCTGTGTAGCATGTCCTTCTTTTCCCTTTCTTTATAATAAAAACAGAATGGTCCATTATTTAGCTGGTGATGTCACACACCAGGATTTACATTTTTGTATTTCTTTTGAATGATTTGGACGGTCTCATTTTTAAACAGAGGGTGTTGCAAGATGATAAGCGTCATACAATTAAGGAACACAAGTATTAATATATAGATTATTATTACTATTACTATTATTATTATTATTATTAATTGTAATATTGATAAAAATATGGAGACAGATTGTAAGATGTTTATCTGTCCATGACAACAAAGTTATCCTAAAGAAGTTGTCATGGTATTTTCTTTAATTACCTGTCCATTGATATTTGGTCGTATACAATAGTTGTTGTCTATATTTAAGCAGAGAGAGAAGAAGAGTTGGATTTAATTATCTGATAAGCAAAACAGGCTGATCCAGTCAATGTCTGGAGAATACAATGATGATAGTTGTAACACAATTGATATTAGAGGTGTAATGATGCACTGATCCATCGTGAAAGTGATAATGCCAATCTGTTTTAATTGAACATAATGAAAAAAATTAAAAAAGGAAAGAAAGAAAAAAGAGTGATAGAGAGTTAAATCAAGATTATTATACATTTTACATATTGAACTATTTTTCATAGCTCTTAAGTAAACATATCAGATGTTGTAATAATTAATCATCATACTGTGGTATATCAACAAGTCCTGATAGTAATAATAATAATATGATATAGGAATAGAATTTGGGATCGAAAAATGTACATGCTCATGGTGAAAATTGGTGAAAATAGAAACAATGGAGGTGTAAGATGGAAAGTGATATGTACTTGATGATACAAACTCCGACAAAGGTTTGATAAACAAAACATTTAATACGTATACAGCACATGGATAAAAGGGTACATAATACATAAGTAAAACAAAGTTACATGTAGAAAGATAAAGACACATTCATGAATGGTAAAAGATACACATAAAAGCCACAGACATGAGACTAGGAATAGTCCATGCTGTGTGAATAACTTACAGGAATGTAAGGGGGGGGACGAAGCCCCAACGAGAAGGGGTAGACCTTAACTAACCCATGTGTCTCGTAGTTGAGCAACCGGAAAAGAGGGAGAGACGTTTGAACCAGGCGCTTAAATACTATAGCCCCTGGTGAGAACAAGCGACAACTCAGTGGGAAGATAATCCCTACAAAGGAATAGAACTACAAAATCAAGAAAATTTAAGATCATTTGAAGAAAATAAGATTTACAAGAACTTAGGAATATTGGAAAGAGAAACAAAAAGAGATGAATAAAAAAAAGTCAAGAAGGATAAATTAGAAGGACAAGAAAATTTATTAAAACTGCAACAGAAATCTAGTCAAGGGAATAAACATCTGGGTTGCCCCCCATTGTAAAATACTCTGGACCATTCTTTTAAGAATGGTCCAAGAATGGACAAGGGAGGAACTCTGACAGATGGACCAAATGACAAGGAAATTAATGATGATATACAAGGCATTACACTCTAGAGATGACATAGATAATATGTTAAGAAAAGAAGGAGCAATAAGACTCACCAGCGTTGAGGATTGTGTAGATGCAACAATTTGAGGAATGCACTAAGAAAAAAAAAAGCAAAGAAAAACTGATTACAGCAGCCAGTAACTGTAAATGCAACTCATGTACAAACAGAAAAACAACAGAAACTAGAAATAAGAAATGGGATGAAAGGCAACTGTATAAATGCTACTGGAGAGATTTCACATGAGAAAACCTGGACATGGCTAAGAAAGGGAAACCTCACAAGAGAAACTTAATCTGTTATTATTGAAGCACAAAATAATGCTGTAAGGATCAATTATATCAAAGTGAAAATAGATAAGACACAACAGAATAGTAAGTGTAGAATGTGTGGAGATAGAGATGAAATGCTTAATCACATAATAAGAAAATGCAGCAAACTAGCTCAAAGGGAAAACAAGACTAGGCATGACTGGGTGGGAAAAGTGATTCACAGGGAATTGTGCAAGAAATTAAGTTTGACCATACAACCCGATTGTAAATGCAGAAATGGAGGTGCACTGTATTATGGTTATCATCAAAGGAAATGGACATGGCCACATGAGTTCAAATCCTGGACAGAGCTGTTTGCATTTCACATAACAATTAAAACCTTGTGAAAGGTATGCGTCAACTATTCTCTATCCAGCCATGGGTAAATAGTAGGTAGACTGGGCTCTTTAACCTTGGTTAGGCAGCCAGTCTAGGAGAAGGAAAACTCTGAATTCAAATCTGTTAAATTCCACTTAAGAAATTGAACTTGTGTCACATCCTACTCATCTGCAGAGGTTGGTAAATATATATATGCACAAACCAGAATCCCTTCTAGAGAATGAGATGCATAAAACTCTCTGGAAATTTGAGATACAAATGGATCACCTAATCCCAACCAGAAGACCAGACCAAGTGTTAATCAACTAGAAAAAAAGAACTAGTCTTCTATTTGATTTTTCTGTTCCAGCAACGACAAAGTAAAAATGAAAGAAAATGAATAGATAGACAAATACTTGGACCTTGCCAGAGAGCTGATAAAACTGTGAGACATGAGGGTGAAGGTGATAACATTTATAGTTTGTGAACTTGAAACAGTTCCCAAGGGTTTGAAAAAAAGATTGGAGGAATTGGAAATCAGAAGAAGAATTGAAACCATTCAGATAACATTGTTAAGATTGGTTAGAAAACTCAGAAGAATACTGAGACCTGGTCACATCAAACCCTAGCACTTATTGAATTGTCCAAACCCTAATGTCCTTATGGAAAACCCCAACCCTTTTTATCATATATGTGCTAGAAGGCAGTGGCTGAGGGTTTTAGTGTCCTGGGTATGATGTTAAACTGCATGTAATGGTGACGTTGCAGTTCTGGGGATCTGGGGAGTGTGCAGTACAACTTCATTGCCATTACCCCCAGGTCCACTATGACTTGAAGTGGTAGTACCTGTTAGGGTCCCATCTATGGGTTAGATAGAAAAGATGTGTTTTTAAAATTTGTTTTAAAAAAAATTGAGTTTAAAAAAAGAATTTTCTATACCCATCAGTAAGTTAGTTTGTAGAGTGGCCTTGTCTGTATCAGCCAGACAGCAAGGAAGTCTATCCCCTTTTTGCTAGAGCTAGATACGGAAGATTGTTTGTGCTGTGGTGGAGTGCCACATATACCGTCAGCTCACCATTTTACCACACAGATCAGATTACCCAATCTGCGCTACTCATGTGCTGAGTTGGTGGGGACCGGTATCAAACCTGGAACCTAGTGATTCTTAAGTGGCTGCTCTACTGACTGAGCTAAACCAGCTCCATGAAGAATGAATAAAACAAAATGTCATTGCCATAAAATAACCTAACAAGAGTTGACATGCTGTAAAATCCAACCAACCAACCAACCAACCTTGACTGACAGATTAGAGCAAAAAAAGATAAGTAAGTTGTTCTCTCTCCCACGCACAGACAAGATTTATCTGGGTTAAGATATCTTCTGGAATAACCCTGTCTGACAGGTTATTGGCTAAGCCCAAGTAATTTCTTTTCAACCCCACTCTTTGACTATCCAATGTTTAAAGTGACTCTACACCCCCCACCCCCCCATCCGAGAACATCATGCTGCACCCTTTTATAACATGTTACTCTTAGGAGATTTCCACTGGCAAGTACCGTAATCAGATTTTTTTTTTTATATATATTGTATTTTATTGTTTCATTCTTTTTTTCTTTTTTTTTTCTTGTCACTATTCTCGATGGATGCTTGATGTTTATTCTGTCAAGTAAGGTGGAATTTCAGGTCAATTGAGATAAAGTAGAAAGTTAGGTTTTGTATTTAGGACTTTGTCATCTTTCTCGTCTTCTTTGAACTGTCCACCTAACACTCCAGGCTTCTCCTTCAGGTTCTTCTTGGTCTGCTCTTCTCTATGGGATCTACAATGATTTCTCTCTGGCTCTGTGGCTACTCTCAGAATAATTCAAGTCAATATATATATATACATAATTCAGTAATGGTTTTTTTTTCTGCCAGTTGAAGTAGTTGCAAATAATGGCTGTTATCTCATCTTCTTACATTCTTCATATATAGTATACTTGTAATACAGGTATACTGGTCCTGTATACCCATGGCTGCATACTGGTATACTTATCTTCTTTGCTTGCATACTTTGTTGCTGTTTCTTGCTCTCTTCCATCTTAGGTTGGGCTTGATCTGTCTATTTTTGGATCTGGTAGATGTTTCTTCATCTGGGCTGGATCTTCTGTACTTATATCATTTGTTTGTTCTTAGTAGTGACATAAAAACTTTGATTTGTATTTTATTTTTATGAATTCCAGATCAGCAACACACGTGCAAGAATTTGGCTAATTTAACATACCAGCTATTATGGTCCGTTCCATTCAGTGCTCAGACAAAAAATGATTTTCTAAACTCACTTCCCATGGCTCGTGTTGGTGAACCAGAAGGTATGTCAACACAGGGTTAAAAAGTGCCAATCACTTTTCCTGTGTTTTCCATTAACCACTATTTTTAAATCTATGCTACACTTATTATTCATAATCATTAGGCTACCTATCAATTATGTAACACTTTAAAATATAAATATCTTTGTTTACAGTGTTAGCTGTCATTCAGGTGACATTGGTCCACTTTTCCATGAATAAGCAAGTTTACAAAATCAGCTGAATATATCATTATATAACACTAGTATATTTCAAACCAAATCAAGAAATGTATGGGTAGTTAGAGAGGCCCCTCTAATCGATCAGCTAGTCACTTCAAGCCCTAGTACCTATATGATTGTCCCAACCCTATAGCCCTTATGGTAAGCCCCAACCCTTTTTATCATATATGTGCTAGAAGGCAGTGACTGAGGGTCACCATGTCCTGGGAATGATGTTAAACTCTAACTGATGGTGAGGTTCCAGTTCTGGCGGTCTGGGGAATGTGGAGTACCCCTTCATCACCATTGCTCCCTGATCCACTCTGATCTAGGGTGGTAGTTCCTGTTAGAGTCCTGTTAGATGACCCACCGTGGTTGATATGCTGTAAAACAAACTCCAGTTGCTTATACAAGAAAAAAAATTTCATAAAGAGATAAATTTGATTGTCTGCTTTGGTTTATTTGTTTAATGACATATCAACTCCTTATGGGTTATTTAATGCCAAGAGTTTATTCATTTGTTGTTGGTTGGTTGGTTTGGGTTTTATGGCATGTCAACCCATTAGGTCATTTTATGTCAAAGACATTTTTTAACTCATTTTTTTTCTATCTAACCCATAGATGGAACTCTAACAGGTACTACCACTCCTGGTCAGAGTGGACTTGGGAGTAATGGTGATGAAGGGGTACTCCACATGCCCCAAACCTCCAGAACTGGAACCTCTCCTTCAGATACCCAGGACATGAAAATCCTCATCCACTGCCTTCTAGTGCATATATGATAAAAAAAAGGGTTGGGGATTGCCATCAGGGCAGTAGGATTGGAACAATCCAATAAGTGCTAAGGCTTAAAATGACTCGCTGATTGATCGGAGGGTCATTCATTTGTAAATGGTTTGTTTTGTTTTATGGCATATCAACCTCAGTGGGTCATTTAATGCCGACAAAGTTTTGAAATAAATTCATTCTTAATGGATAATCAATTTTGTTTATAGACCCAATTTTTTTCTCTTTAACCCATAGATGGGACCCTAGCAGGTACTACCACTCCGTGTCAGAGTGAACCAGGGAGCAATGGTGATGAAGGGGTGCTCCACATTCTCCAAACCTCCAAAACTGAAACCTCACCATCAGATAGAGTTTAACGTCATTCCCAGGACATGTAGACCCTCAGCCACCGCCTTCTGGCACCCATATGATAAAAAGGGTTAGGGCTTGCTATAAGGGCAATAGGGTTGGGGCAATCATATAGGTGCTAGGACTTGACGTGACCAGCCGATTGATCGGAGGGGGCGTCTCCGACCACCTGTCTAGCCCAAAAAGGGCCTAAGTGGAGTATTGCAAGTCATGGACTGCTCAACCACCTGGGTTCTATCCTTAAGCATCACAGGTCACCACACACGGCCAACAGGTGGCCCCATTGGGGGAGTCTTACCCCTCTGCAGAGGTGAAGTCGGTGCATTCTAATTTGTAAATGTGTGATCATAATCATAATTATATTTTCAATGTTCCATTGCATTTTTTTTAATTGCACTTTTTTATTTGTCTATAATCTTTACATACAATTATATGGTTTTAACTATATAGGGATGATTTAGTTTAGTCGGTTGAGTGTCTGCCTTAGAACCACAAGGTTCTGGGTTCAGTACTGGCCCTCACCAACTCAGCACATGAGTAGCACAGCTCCTGTGTGGTAAAGTGTGGGGGGGGGCTGATAGTTGGTAGGGCTCTCCACCTTAGACAACAAAAATAATCTCCCTGGTCTTGCACTAGCAAAAAGAGGATAGACTCCCTCTCTGTACAGCTGATACCAACAATAGGCCATTCTTTTAAGAAGTATTCCTATCTAGTACTAATAATTTTCAAACTGATCTGTTTCACCCATAGATGGGACCCTAACAGGTACTACCACTCTGAGTCTGGATGGACTTGGAAGTAATGGAAATGAAGAGGTACTCCACACTTTCCAGATCTTCAGAACTAGAGTCTCACCACCAGATGCAGGTTAGTATCATACCGAGGAGGACACCCCTTTTGGGCACAGGCTGCAGTCAGTGTATTCTAAGCCCTGCTGACATGGTGGTGATAAATTTGAATTTTCCCTTTGAAAAAAAATATTACAATCATTAATTTTGATTAGGATTTTCTTTCATCTTTAATTTTTTTTTAATTGCAACTTGCTAAAAATCAACATGAAAAAAAAAGGCAAAATTAATGGTGTTCTAATTGAAAATAAAAATGAAGATAAAAAATGAATTATTTTCATAAAAATCCACTCCAACCAAAACTACAATCCCTAGCATGCAAGAAGGGTCGGATTTATAAGGAGGCAAACGGGGGGGGGGAGAGCAATTATCCCATGCCAACCTAAAAGACGTGCACTTCCTAAAGCATTTGCCAGGGAACCACAAATTTCCGGGTTCAATACTGGCCCTTCCCTACTCAGCATATGAATAGCACAAGGATCTGTGTGGTCAAGTAAGGAGCTGATGGTAGGTGTGGTGCTCCACCCCGGACACTAAAAAACAATTTCCTTGGTCTAGCACTAGTGAAAAGGGGATAGACTCCCTTGCTGTTTGGATGATACCGACTTTAGGCTAGCCTAACTTTACTTTTAGGTTTATTATTGAAAAAATAATGGTGATTTTCTTCAAGCTGAAAAGAATTATATCACCATTGTATCAGTAGAGCACCTGCCTATGAATCATAAGGTTCTGGGTTCAATACCACACCCTACCAATTCAGTGTATGAATTGCACATATTGGGTAATCTGCTCTGTGTGGTAAAGTGGGGAGCTGATGGTACGTGTGGTGCCCCACCTCAGCAAAAAACGATCTCCCTGGTCTAGCATTAGCGAAAAGAGAATAGGCTCCCTCACTGTCTGGCTGATACCTATAATAAAACCACTTCGCCAACTTTAGTCATCGTATAATACAAATTGAAAAATGTAGTTAAGGTTATTCTTACAGTCAATACCAAAGTTAAGCAGTGACGAACCTGTTCAATGATTAACCAGGTGACCACTTAAGCAACAGCAGGTACTGTAAGCAGCCTGGGTCCTTCATTTATAAAAAATGACTTGATTTGGCATTAAATGACCTGAAAGAGAGTTGATATACTGTAGAACCAAACAACCATCTTACAGTCAGTATAATTAAGAAAAATAAAATCAAACATTTTCCTCGAAACTTAACTTATATATTTTTTTTGCTTTAAACAAATTCATTTTACTTTAATCTTTTTTTTTTTAAATTTTTCATGTACCTAATTTTATTTCTATGTTGAGGCAATTTGAGGGGCTCCCTAGGCCCCTAAGCAAAAATGCCCCTCCCCCCGGTCTAAATCCGTTTCTGCTTTCAAGTGCAAGCAGATGAAGCCTTTAACAGAATGGTAAAAAAACCTCTCCTTTTTGACTGACAGATTAAAGCAATAAAAGATGTCAGTTGCTCTCTCTCTCTCTCTCTCTCTTCTCTTTCACTTTCTCTTTCTCCCCCCCCCCTCTCAGTTGAAAGATAAAATAAACAAGAAAAATTGTGCATTTTCATAAAATTCCACTCCAAACTATTATCAGTAGCTTGCAAGTACGAGCAGAGGAAGCCTCTAAGAGAATGGTAAAAATTCCACTTTTTCATTGACAGATTACAGCAATAAAAGATAAGTCAGTTTTGCTCTCTCTCTCTCTCTCTCTCTCTCTCTCTCTCTCTCTCTCTCTCTCTCTATCTCTCTCTCACACACACCACACACACACACACTCACTCTCTCTCTCTCTCTCTATTTATTCTCTCTCTTTATATATCTACACACACACACACTCTCTCTCTCTCTCTCTCTCTCTCTCTCTCTCTCTCACACACACACAGACTCTCTCTTTCACAGACATCCCAGTCATCTCCCACAACATGAATTATCTGGGTTAAAATCTCTTCTGGAATAACCCTGTCAGACAGGTTATTGGCTAAGTCCAAGTAATCTCTTTTCAACTGCACACTTTGGTTATCCAATGTTTAAAGTGGCTCTTTTACTCTTGAATTATCAACCATTCCTTTGACAACATCCTGCTGCACCTTTTATGACGCTTGCACATTTTAATCCTTTTCTCTTTTTTTTTCAGATTCTTTTTCTTGAATTTTTTTCTTATGCCAAGATCAACACGGAGTTCCTATCATTTCAAGTTAAAGTCGTATTTACACTTTAATTAGCTATTTTTAAGCAGAGATATATGAGTTTTATTGGCTGCGGAGGAAGAGGAAGAAGAAATAGGTAAACATTCGGTGATGCTCTACAGAGAAGTGTGAAGATTTTATTTGATAAAACAACCACTTATATGCAAATAAAAAGAAAAGTGATTATTTTCATCATAATCAAGATCTTTTTTTTTTTAAATCATCATTATCATCATGAAATTCTGACACTGGTTGCATCATTTGAAGGTTAATGTGACTGATATGAACATTGCACATATATTTATGAATGTTATTGAATGCATTGCAGGCAAGAGGCAGAATAGAAGTTGTTATAAAAAAGATCATGTTAAGAATTTGCATTGAAAGAAATGCTCTCATCTGGGGAATAGGATATTTTGACTGTCAAAATAGGGCCGGGTTAGGTCAATTGGTAGAGCGTTTGGCTAGAAACCACAAGGTTCCTTGTTCGATACAGGCCCTCGCCAACTCAGCATATGAGTAGCACATGGATCTGTGCGGTAAAGTAAGGGGTTGATGGTAGGTATGGCGCTCTACCTCAGACGCTAAAAATAATCTCCTTGCTCTAGCGCTAGTGAAAAGGGGATAGACTCCCTCACTGATAGGCTGATACCGACTTTAGGCCACACCGACGACTTTACTTTACTTACTTACTGTCAAAATATGATCTTTTAGAGACTAATTTTATCTAACAGAATCTTTGGATATACCACAGAATGATAATTTAATTATTACAATGTTTGATATGTTTACTTAATAGCTATTACAAAATAGTTCAATATGTAAGAAGTATATTTTTCAGGTGGCCCACCTTTTTTCCAAGACTTCTGTAGATTAAAAATGGTGGAAGCCACCCGAAATATTGGATAAAATAAAGAAGATCAAAAGCAATACAATGTTCATCTTTTAGAATTTTGATTTTTGTTCATCTTATATTTTCCCATGCTTCTAATGTAACCAAAAATGTTCCCCAATATATATCTATAAAGAAACATATGTGGACTCAACATCAACTAACAACATCATGTATAAGTACATAATATTTATAATTAACAGGACCTGTCAATATACCACAGTATGATAATTTAATTATTACATTTGCTATGTTTACTTAAGAGCTATTACAATTAAGTTCAATATGTAAAAAGTATAATAATCTTGATTTAACTTTCTCTCACTCTTTTTTTCTTTCTTTTCATCTTTTTATTATGTTTGATTGAAACAGATTAGTGCTATCGCTTCTGCACGCTCACCCCCTCTCCAATCTTTCCCCTACTCTCTATCTTTCTTTCTTCCTTTCTTTCTTTATTTTATATTCTTATTTAATTCTATGATGAAAATATAATCTTTTAGCGACTAATTTTAATTTGATCATATTATAGATTTCAATAAAAGATGATGTCTGTCTGTCTGTCTGTCTGTCTGTCTCTCAAAATATCTATTTAATTTATGACTGATATATCTACTAGTTGTTATATTGCCAATCAAAATGAACATCATATTGGGCTTTGTTTTTTATTATTGTTATACAGGGTGACCCCCCAAAAAAAAAAAAATGGAATTTGGGTTCTGTTTTTTGGGTCACCCTGTATATGTTAAGATTCTTGTGGCCATTTTGATCTGTTTTGTGTGGAATCCTATGATCCTTGTGCTAAGCAGAATCCTTATGTCTTTGATGTTAAGCACTTGTGTCTTTTGTATCCTTTAATGTTTGGTAGAATCCTTGTATCCTTTAAGCAGAGAGATTGTGTCCTTTAGTGTTAAGCAACTGAATGCCTTTCCATGAAGGACTTTAAATAGTTAACCAACCAAATATTCAAGCTTGTGATTGACTGATTGAATCGACAAAGAGTCTATAAGTTTAAGTTGGGACAGCCAGCACACCTTATATATAAAAATATTCCAACAATATACCCATTTATTTACTGGATATATAATGGGAGAGAGGAGAGAAAGATGGGCTGTGTTGTCCTTCTTCTGGGCTGGGTTGTCTGCTTATATTGTTGTTGGTAAAAAGGTTAGTAATAATTAAGCCTGACTTGATTGTTTTTTTTTTTTTATTAAAAACCTGGAGTCCAAAAGAGTTTTCAACCCCACAGTAAGAAGTTAGCATCTTAGGAGCTAACAATCCTTACATCTGCTCCCTTTGACTAATGGCCAAAATCTAACTAACTAAGCTCAATTTCCTAGGGGTCAACTCAAGCTCAGTACCTATCAATAATATAACCACCTCCGATTTTGAATTTCAATGAATTTTAATTCAGAATCTAACTACACTTACATACTTACATACATAATTCGTAGGCTACCCACGAATTATGTAACATTATGAATGTGATAATGCTCTTTATCTCATTATTGTTTTTATGGTGTCACCTCAAAGTGGTTTACCATGGTATATATTAAGTGATTGTATGGATTTTCCAATTTTCTGCATGAGTAGGAAATGATCCAAGATCAAATATTTTAATGGAGTTTTAAAGGTTTGAATTCAGAGTTCCTTTTTTTTACTAGACTGACTGCCTAACCAAGGTTAATGAGCCCAGTCTGCCTTACTATTTTACCCATAGCTGAATGAAGAATAGTTGAATGTATACCTTTCCCAAAGTGCTATGTGAAATGCAATCTACCTTGTCCAAGATTTGAACTCATATCACTATGTCCATTTCTTACAATGAGCACCTAATATTAAGTGATTGTCAGCCCTGTTGGCTGGGGCTTTAGAATAAGCTGACTGCACCTCTGCAGAGCAGTAAGACCCCTCCCCCAATGGGCCACTTGTTAGTCCCGTGATGCTTAAGGATGGATACCTGGAGGCTGAGAAGTTCATGACATGCAACACTCCACTGTAGCCCTTACTTAGGCAAGATGAGCAGCCAGAAAGGCGTCCTCTAATCAATCGGCTGGTCACATTAAACCCTAGCACCTGTATGATTATCCCAACCCTATTGCCCTTATGACAAGCCTCAGCAGTGGCTGAGGGTCTTAGAGTCCTAGGTATGACATTAAAATCTATCTAATCGTGATGTTCCAATTCTGGAGCTCTGGGGAATGTGGAGTACCCCTTCATCAGGTCCACTCTGACCTGGAGTGGTAATATTTGTTAGGGTCCCATCTATGGGTTAAATAGAAAAAAATGTGTTTAAAAAAAGTACTCATCAATAAGGAATAAAATAAAATGTCTTTGGTATAAAATAACCTAACAAGGGTTGACATGCCATAAAATCCAACCAACTGACATTCATTAAGTGATTGTAAGAAGAAAATTTTATTTGATGTACTAATGATATTGATATTTGTATTATAGTTTACTTTATTTTGTTTTTCTCTTACTTTTGCCTTTTTGATATATTGTAGATAAAAGATAAAAGAAATTAAAAAGGTAGATATGCATTTAGGTAAGAAAAATTCAGTTAATTAGAAAGAGAAAAAAAAACATTCTGGAAAAAAAAGAAAAGAGAATACACATAAATATTTACAATATGCAGAATATAGGGAAAAAATATTTATAAATCGAGACTCAATTATGGTGAATCGATATTAGTAATTAGGAAGATTTGTTAAAAATAATCCACTGGAAAGCTATTAGTAAAATAGGAAAAAAATATAATTACTGCAATAATTTATCTAAATGGCTAATTTCTTAAAAACAAATTTGTTAGCAATCAATGAGAGGAAGACACTGGTCTGTCCAGATGGATTTTTGAATCCTCAATATATAGAACAGGGAGCTGTAATCAAGGCCAAGATAAAGGGTCTCTTACCCCCACCCCTGAATCAATGATGTGGGGCCCCCACCTTACTAAATGTCAATTTTCATTCAGTAGTATTCATGAACCCCCTACTCTATGATATCAATTTTCATAAAGTAGTATTCATAAAAAATATATGAAAATCACCCTTCCAGTGCTCCTAAACATGCTTGCTCCCTCCCCTTGTCAGGGGTTTTGGGGGTAGAATGTGTTATGGCCTTTTCTGCTGGGCCCCATATATTTCCCACATTAACAGAAAGGCATACAAATTCTTATTACAAAGACTCAATGAACAATATGAAAGTAAAAACATATATTAAAAAAATACAAGAGTTGCAAACTTAATGGCGTTGTGGCCAGACTTATCTGCTAAAGTCCATCTTGGTTTTGGGAGAGACTGGATAAAACATCTTGATGCAGGAATGCTAAGCACTACAATTGATTGTAAAAAAGATTCAAATTGGGTGCCAATCTATGGGAGTGCATTAATTGGCCCCTTACTACCAACAGCAGATAATTAATCCCTATTTTTCCAAATAATGTTTTTACTGTCGCTAGTTTTCAAAGAAAGGGATGCTGGCACTTCTTACTGATATCATCAATTTTTATTTTGATAAACGCCACGAAACTGTACAAGGAAAAACAAATAATGTTTAATAAAAAAGATAACAATGAATACTTTGTGAAGAAATGGAACTAAAAAAAGAAATGGTACAAATTCTCACCGTGTAGCCTGTCCTAACCAGCGGCGTAAATTAAATGGGGTGAGTTCTAGTTAGGGATTCATAGACTGCAGCAACTAATGGTCAGCATAAAATGGAATTAATAAGACCCACTAAACTACTCAAAGACTGAATATTGTGGTTGTAGTTAAATTTATAAACAAAACAATAACTATATGAAAATAAGATATAAATAACTGGTCAATTTAGCAACAGTTCCAAGTGTCCATCCTGGTTTACAATATGCCAAGACTAACATAAGATTAAATAAAAAATTATCTGCTTCATTTTCTTTTATACCCAACATGACAAAGTTGTAAAATTTTTGCCCAGAGTTCTAAATTCTATGCTTCTTTTTGAGACTATTACCCCACTAGAAACCTTCACCTCTCTCTCTGTGGGTACCCACCCTGGGCTTCTGGCAGGAAAAATGGTGGTAATAAATGTAAAACGTTGTATATATTTACCTCGCGTTGGATCCCTTACTCACGGGCTGGATGCGGCATAAGGTCAATTTTTAAGCCTGTTGGTTTTGATTCAGAGTTTTTTTTTTCTCCTAGACTGGGAGCCTTATGAAGGCTAGAGGACCCAGTCTGGCCTACTATTTACCCATAGTTGTGGGGGGGGGAGAAAGGATGGATTCATGTCTTATATTAGTGTGAAGTGAACTACAAACAGCTTAATTTAGGATTTGTATTCTGGTTGAAGTTCCCATTTCCTACGATCATAACTATTATGCTTAGCATACCTCAGATGTAGAATGTTGTAATATGTTATCTAATAATTTGATTAGCTATATTTTTTGCTAGGCAATAGCAATAAAGAAATGGGGATTCAGGCAGTCCAGATAT
>CM042152.1:97546053-97551053 GCA_023376005.1 Doryteuthis pealeii
CTTTTGTAGACTTTATAAAATAAACACAAAATTGGGGGGGGGGGATTTTCTTTTGTTTTGAGGTAGTCTATCCCGTTTTTCATGAGCACTAAACCAGGCAGATTGTTTTTTTTAGGTGGAGCACAACACCTACTGTCAGCTCCCCACTTTACTGCACAGATCAGATTACCCAATCTGTGCTACTCATAGGCTTAGTTGGCACGGACTGGTATTGAATTCAGAGCCTTTTGATTCCAAGATGGGTGCTCTATTGATTGACCTAAACTGACCAGTTCTGTTATAAAGGGATTTTATAAATGCAAACTAGTATATCCCCCCCCGTGCCCCCCTATGCTTTACCCCCCCCTTCCCGGATCTATATGGACCACTTTGGAAAGCTCTGCATCAGATTGGGATATTTTGCTATAAATTTCAATATAAAACATTTTAAAGAATTTTTCTCTTTCTAGGAAGTCAAGTGTATATATATTTACCAAACCCCTCTGCACGAGCAGGATGCGACACAAGGTCAATTTCTTAAGCAGAGTTTAACAGGTTTGAATTCAGAGTTTTCCTTCTCCTAGACTGGTTACCTATCCAAGTTTAAAGAGCCCAGGCTGCTCTACTATTTTACCCATAGCTGGAGGGAGAATATATGGATTCATACCTTTTCCAAGGGTATTAGCACTATGTGAAATGCAAACATCTTTGTCCAGGATTTGAACTTGTGTCAACGAGTCTGTTTCTTATGACTCTAACCATTACACCATGCATCTCCATTAGGAAGTCAAGTGTAAAAGAAAAAAAAGATGGAGGAAACGTTTAGAAGGTATATAATAGAAGGTATATATATATATTAAGATAATAGCAATATTAATTAACGTGACTAATCAGGTGATAAACATTTGGACTTATTAACCTTTGAAATGAAGTGATAGAGAAAATTCTTGTCACTAATAAATGAAAACTGAATCCATCAAAAAAGATAAAACACAGCAAATCAACGACTAAGACCTTTTCTATATTCATAAGTAAAGAGTGTTTAATATTGGTTGAAAATGAGATAATAAAAAATCTGTTTTAAAAAATTGAGTTAAAAAAAACTGAATAAAGCAAAATGTCTTTGTCATAAAATAACCCAACAAGGATTGACAGGCTTTTAGAGCCTGTCAATCCTTGTTGGGTTATTTTATGACAAAGACATTTTGTTTTATTCAGTTTTTTTTAACTCAATTTTTTAAAACAGATTTTTTATTATCTCATTTTCTTCCATTTAACCCATCAATGGAACCCTAACAGGTACTACCAATTTGAATCAGAGTGGACCTGAGAGTAATGGCAATGAAGGGGTATTCCACACTTCTCAAAGCTCCAGAATTGGAAATTCACCACTAGATGTAGTTTAACATCATACCCAGGACTCTAAGACCCTCAGCCAATGGCTTCTAGCACATATACAATAAAAAAGGTTAGGGGTTTGCCATTAGGGCAATAGGGTCAGGACAATCATTTAGGTGCTTGATGTGACCAGTCGATTGATCAGAAGACGCCTTTTTGACCATCTATCTAGCCCAAGTAAGGGTCAAAGTTGAGTGTTGCATCTTATGGACTGCTCAGCCATGAGGATTCCATTATTAAGCATTAAAGGTCACTACCCATGCCCAATAAGGGACCCCATTAAAGTGGTTTTACCCCTCTGCAGAGGTGCAGTTGGTGTATTCTACCTAGATAAAAGGTATATATTGGGATATGGAGATGGAGGCATAGGATGTAATGGTTAGAGTTGTAGGAAATGGACTCATCGACCTGAGGTCAAATCCTGGACAAGACTGTTTGCATTTCACATACCTCTCTTGAGAAAGGTATGCATCTAACTACTCTCCCTCCTGCTATGGGTAAATAGTAGGGCAGACTCGGCTCTTTAACCTTGGTTAGGTAACCAGTCTTGGAGAAGGAAATTTAAACCTGTTAAACTGATCAATAATCAGCTGGTTAGCCTTAGCACCTATATGATTGTTCTGACCCTATTGCTCTTATGGCACCCCCCCCCCACCAACCCTTTTTATCATATATGTGTTTGAAGGTGGTGGCTGAGGATCTTAGTGTACTGGGTATGATATTAAACTGCATCTAGTGGTGAAGTTCAAATTCTGGAGCTTTGAGGAGTGTGGAGTACCTCCACATTGCCATTACTCCCAGGTTCACTCTGACTCTGTGTGGTAGTACCTGTTACGGACCCATCTATGGGTTAAATAGATAAAAAAAATGAGTTTAAAAAAATGTGAATACACAATAAGAATGAATAAAAGAAAAATGTCTTTAGCATAAAATAATCCAACAAGGATTGACATGCCATAAAATCTAACTAATCAATCAACCTGATAGACACAAAATGTCCAGCTAAGCATTTCTTAAGTAGAATCTAACAGGTTTGAATTCAGTGTTTTCCTTCTCTTAGACTGGTTGCCTAACCAAGGTTAAAGAGCCCAGTCTGCTCTACTATTTAACCATATCTGGAGGGAGAATAGTTGGATTCATACCTTTCCCAAAGGTATTAGCGCTATGTGAAATGCAAACAGCCTCGGGTGGCAAAGTTCCATTTCCTGAAACAATAACCATTATGCTATGAATGCCCTCAAAAATCGAATTGCATAAATGTATTTACATGTATTTACCCAACCCTTCCACACCATCAGTATGTGTTAAAAGGTAAATTTTTAAATGGAGTTTAACAGGTTTGAATTAAAATTTTTCTTTCTCCTAGACTAGTTGGCATACCAAGGTTAAAGATCCCAGTCTGTCCTATTATTTACTCATATCTGGAGGGGGGGTTTAGACTAGTTGGATTCATACCTTTCCCAAGGGTATTAGAGCTATGTGAAATGCAAACTGCTTTGTCCGGGACTTGAACTTGGTTATTATATTTTATACTACAAGCACCTTCTATATATATATATATATATATATATATATATATATATATATATAAATAAATATATATATATATATATATATAAGTGTATTTTGGCAGCATTTTTTCTTTTAAACATGTTGTGTTAAACTCTACTGACGATTCTTGTCGGACGAGTTTTTGTTCGATCCTTTCTAACTGTCTGGCCATCTTTTTAATGTCAAGGTGGAACTGGTGTAGCAATCCACCAAAGGTTTCTTCACGAGCGCTTTCGGCATGTCTTTCTGCCATCTTCAGGTATGAAACTGATGGAATGTTTCGGTTGTCTCGCTTTTAAAACGAGCAGTGGCATAGGAATTGGTAGTGGGAGGTAGTAGGAATTGGTAGTGGGTTCACAAGTTCATTTAAACGAACAGTAGCAGTAGAAATTTTTGTAGGAGGGAAGTAACAAGTTTGTGAGAATGTAAGGGGAATGGTGGAAGGAGGATAGGCGGGAAATTACAGGCATTTGAGAACATGTTGACTTGTTTCAAAGTTTATTTTGTTTAAGGTGGGTTTGTTTTGTTTGATATATAGAGCTTCGATTATTTGAAGTTTTTGTTTGTTTTTTTCTTTGTGTAGTGTGTGTGTATTTTCTGTTAAAATTTTCCGGTAGGTAGAGGGGGGAGGGCATGAATGTATTTTTAGGTGTTGCATAATAGGGCTAGTATCAGTTAGGTATAGCGTTAATCTGCGTGATAATGTGGTCGTCGTGTGGCCAATATACTTGTTATTAACTTTGGAGAGGCAGTCTCCTACTGGGCATTTAAATTCATACACGAGATTGGTCTCATTAAGATGAGTGGTTTTGGGGGAGGAGTTGTTGCATGTGACAAGATTGGCGGTTTTAAACTTTTGATAATAGATAATTAGCTTTACTTTTCTGTTGATGTCGGTGGAAGAAACATTATTATATATTAATAATAAAGAAACCTTTGGTGGGTTGCTACATCAGTTCCACCCTGACATTAAAAAGATGGCCAGGCAGTTAGAAAGGATCAAACAAAAACTCGTCCAACAAGAATCGTCAGTAGAGTTTAACACAAAATATATATATATATATATAGTTATCCACAGACACCGTGTTTCGACGTTTCACATCTAATCAGTGTGGCTAGACTTAACAACTACTTCTAGCTGGGAGTGAATTCCAACTGACTTTCATCAGTCCAACTCCTTTCCCCTTGGCCATCAGCAGCTGCCAGTAAGAGGCGAACATTTAACTGATAAATACATGCATCAGTCGATATATGTTACGATCACCAGCTCAATCAGTAGAGCACTTACCTAGGAATCACAGTTCCTTGTTCGATACCGCCCTCACCAACTCAGCATATGACTAGCACAGGAATCTATGTGGTAAACTGAGGAGCTGATGGTAGGTGTGGCGCTCCACATCAAGTGCAAAAACAATCTCCTTGGTTTAGCGCTAGTGAAAAGGGGATAGACTCCTTTGCTGTCTGGCTGATACTGACATTAGGCCACCTCATCGACTTTACTTACTTACTTTATATATATATATATATATAAGCAGTATGCTTATTTTTGAATTGCTATGTATTCATATTTTAGTTTTATGCTGTACAGTTTGGTTGGATTTTATAGCATGTCATCCCTTGTTGGGTTATTTTATGCTGAAGACGTTTTGTTTTATTTACTTATTCTTGATGGTATTCAATTTTTTTTTTCAAAGTCAATTAAAAAAAAATGTCTTTTTAGAACTCATTTTTTCTATTTAACCCATAGATGGGACCCTATGGGCTACTCTACACTCCCACAGCTCCAGAATTCAAACCTCACCATTAGATTCAGTTTAAAGTCATAGCCAGGACAATAAGACCCTCAGCCACCACTTTCTAGCACATATGATAAAAAGGGTTGGGGGTTTATCATAAGGGTGATAGGATTAAGACAATAATATAAATACTAGGGCTTGACATGACCAGCCGATTGATTGCAGGGGACCTCTCCAACCACCCGTCTAGCCTAAGTAAGGACTAAAGTTGAGTGTTGCATGTCATGGACTGCTCATCCACCAGTATTCCATCCTTGAGCATTATGGGTTGTCAGT
>CM042152.1:97556053-97918553 GCA_023376005.1 Doryteuthis pealeii
TTTTTTTATTCTTTGAATGACAATCAGTCGATCACAAGAGAATAGAACTAAAAAGAAAAAGAAAAAAAGAAAGTTACTTGGATCAAAAAATATTTTTCTGCATTTTTTTTCTATTATTCGTGCTAGATAATAAATTGAATTTTGTTTCCCCTTTTTATTGTTATTGTTGAAGTAAGTTAAGTAATAAGTAAAGTAAAAAAAAAAAAATGAAATAAAAAGTAAAATGACACGCCTTTAAGTTATTTTTTTCATTTATTTTTTTACATCTAGTTTTTCTTTTGATTGTTTCTATTTTATAGAAACATAAAATTTGAAATGTTAGCAGTTTAAGGGAAAAATTGCCGGAATGCTGATTTTGCTGTATGTCTTCAGTACGATTGTTGATAAGGTTGGTCACGTGACCAAATAGTCTCACCTATCTCAATTTAAATTTCTACTGTGAATTTTTTTTTTTTTTTTCGGGTAATCTAAAATTATTAATTCCTCTGAGTTTATAATATTTTCATGTTTTTCTTGATAGTTTTAAAATGAAAAAAAAACCAAAAACTTTTTATCTATTTTTACAATAATTGGCGAATATTTTTGTGCGTTCAGTCAATAAATAAGGATTCAATTATTTTATTTATTTATTTTAACTACTGTCCATGTCAAAAGAGAAATACCTCATTAAAAAAAAAAACAACCAAAAACTTCTTTTTAAATTTTAGTGTTAATCACAAAAACTGAAAATTCATTGAAGATATTTCCCACTTATTTACTGGTGGTAGTTGTAGATAATATCTTGTCTTATGTTTTTGCTTAAAACAAACCCAAAATGAACTGATTTGTAATTAAAAAATAAATATCAATGTTTTGACAAACTTTTGATGTTTATAAAAGAAAAAAAATCACTAATTACCCGATGGTGAGGGGGTAGTGAGACAGTCTAAAACAGACTTTGAAAAATATCTTATTTTGTCTCTACTTAACTAATAAACAAACAGTATTAAAGTTATGAATAAAACAGACGAATTCTTAAAGTGGTTGGTAAATAATTGTAATCAAATTTATTTTTACCTTAAAGTATTTTGAAAAAGTTTTGAAAAAAAGTTTTAATTAGGATGGATCACACGTACAAAATCATGTTGCTACTTGAAACTTTTACTGAGTTAAAAGTTAAATACAATTGTTTTCTGCTTTTGTTTAAGTCTTTTTTGACGTCTTTGTAATGTCAGAAGTATTCTTTAAAAAATGTTAATACTGTGATAAGTTTGTAAAGATTTGGAAAGGAATGTTATATCTTTTAGGTACCCAAACAATTGTGTGATCTTAGAACTAAAACATTTAATAATCTGAAATATTTGTTGAATACTTAAAATGCTTTAAGAACAAAGTCTTGCCTTTACATTTTCTTTATTCTTTGGTAAATATTGAAAATACTTTTTTTTTTCTTTTTTTTTTTCTTCTCAAAAATCGAAGTAATTTTCAGTCATTAAAATTATTATTTTTTTTATAGACTTTCTAGTTAAGATTTCTTTTAAATTAAAAACTGATTTGAATGTTAATATTGTGATAGTTATTCAATTCACTAACAGTGAATAATACTGTAACAGGTTTGAAATTCCTTGTTTTTCTCTTGCATTGGATTTCTGGAAATATACCAACAATTCACTTAATGTACTTTTAATTTCTTTTATAATAATAATTATAGACAGATAAATAAAAAGACGCAGCCATTTTTTTCTAACGAGTTTCAACTTTATAGTTTGATCTCTGAATTGAAATTCAAGTTTCTTACCAAGAAGTAAGTAAACCTTATTTAAAACTGAATTTAAAATGGTTTATTTCAGTTTATTATTTATATATTTTACCTGTGGTTTGTACATGATACTGTACGACCAATATTTTTTTTTAATTGCACAACATTCAATTGTACAATCAAATAGAATTCAATTAATGTTTTCCATAAAAAAAACAACAAAAACAAACTTTGTTTTTAGTCTTCGAAAACCTTGCTTTTGAATTTGCAATGTTTATTTTTCATGAATTGAATACTTTTCTTTTTCTTTTGTCTCTACCCCCTCAAGGGTTTATTCCAAAATAGTGAACACTATGACCCACAGAAGTTGATATGCCTTTAAACAAAACTCAAATTATTAACCTTAACCCATAGTACAATAGGGGTGGGATCTTAGAGTTTTTATTTTTCCTAAAAGCTTTAGGAAAGCTGTAAGATCACACCCTTATTGAACCATAAGAAAGATTGATTCTTATGGTTCATGTCTTTTTTTTCTTCTCTACCTGGAAGTGGAAATAGAAATAAAAGAAGATATTTACACCAACGTCGTGATGGACTTCTTGTGTTGCTCTTAAGTAATGTTGTAGCAGTTGATCCGTCATTCTTCTATGGGGTTTCCTTCTTCATCGTCGAAGCCCCAAAGAAACCTTCTCCTTTCTTTACAAAGGTTTGGATTAATGGAACTATCCCAAAAGTCGAATCAATGCTACTCGTGATGAATTCTTTCGAGAGGACATAAAAAATAAAGCATTTTAAATCTTAAACTTATAGTGGTCCTTAAAGAGGCACGTATTTGTGAAAATTTCACTGGTCAAAAGTATAAAAGTAATTCTACTACAATTACGATTACTACATTTCAAAATCCGACGAGTAATGATGATGATGATAAAAATAATGGCTAATAACAATATTTTTCCTGGTTTTATTTTGTTTGTTTTTAAAACAATTTTTGTAATTTTTCGTCGACCGAATTGCTTGTGATGAGACTGTTGTAAGATATTTTATGCAAAGAAGCACATTTTTCTTTTAATCTTTTTGTTTTGATTGAAACTAATGAATTTAACCTTTTAATTGGGACAGCAACATTTTTGACAGCTGATGATCTATTTAAACTAGGTATACCCAAAATTGACTTAAAATGCGTTTTTGACAAAATGAATTTAGCCCCCCCCCCAATTTTTTTTTACCAAAAATTCAGGGAATTATCGGATTTTAATGAATTTTCAGTGTTGATTTATCAATGAATGAACTTTATAATGCATTATTTATTTTATTTCAAAACTTTCTCATTTTTTTCAGGTCACTTAATTTAAGGGGGGGGGCCTTATTTTGGGGGCGTAAAATCTCGGCGAGTTGGTCCTTGTTTGATACTAATTACAATATAAATAAAAAGATAAAAGACCGAAGTTGTGAATAGAAAAAAAAAAAATTAAGGGGAATATTCTGAGAAAATAAGTACCAAAAATCAGAAAATAAAAGGTTAAAAAAAAAGAAAAAATTTTTTTTGGAGATTTCTTTTTTACTCATTTCGATAATTATTTAATTGGCTATTATCTTATAAAAGAAAAAATTATACATCGATATTTTTTCTGCTTAAAAGGGGGGGGGGGCTAAATTTCAATAGAGTTTTTCTTCAAAACTTATACTTTGTTTGACTAAAATAAGGTTTGCATTAAATAGATATTTATTTTTAGAATCTAGAAATATAACATTTTAAACTTAACATCAGAATATTTTTATTTTAAATGAATTTTATATATTAATTTTTCATAGCAAACATACTTAAAGTTTTGAAATAAAATAACTGATAAAATTCATTAATTGATAAATCAATACTGAAAATTTCATTAAAATTTCCTGATTTTTATTAATTTTTTTGCAATCGCGAATGTTACATTAAATTTGTAAACAAGCCATTTATACCATTTTAAAAAGAGCGTTAATGGCCGAATGCGATTGAAATTGACCAAAAAAATCGTTTTAAATGTATTAAAAATAAATTGCATATGTAATGATATTTTTCTTTTTTTTAATGGTCATTATGTTACTACTTATCGATTTAGACAAAAGTTTGACCTTAAATAATAGATTTAATTAATTTTAATTCGTTTTTAAAAAAAATGTAGCTGACGAATTTTGGGTATATCTAATTTAAACCGTATGAAATTTAAAGGTCTCTATTTTCTCTGGAATTTATTGAATGGAATAAAAATATTTTTTGGATTTAATTTTATTGATGACAAATTTTAGACTTTTGTTTAATTTTACTTTTGTGAGTGTCAAATTGTCATGAAATAAAAAAAAATATTTTTAATATTTGGATCAGTTTTTAATTTTATTTTGATTTATTGTTTAATCCAGTAAAAGTAAAAACAATGAAAATGAAATATTATTTTACTCGTTGCAAGTTTTCCACTGATGTTTGAGTGACAGCAAATTTCCTCATTAGCTCTTCTAATTATTTGAGCTGATTTTAACAGTGCTGTGGTCTAAATGGTCTTGATTATTCATCTGATCTCCAGTTACCCCAGTTTCTTTTTCAGTCCTTTTGAGGACCGTTCCAAGTGCACCAATTACAGCCTTTTCAGATATTTGTCTCTTTTTGCTTTCTTTTATTTTCACTCTATAATCCACTGGAACCGCAAAACTCAATAGATAAGTTCTTTTCTTATTATCTAAGCCAACAAAAGTAAAACAATGAAAATTAAATATTTTATAACTTGCAAGTTTTTTGTTTCACATCAGATTTTCACTGAAGTCTGATTTTATCAGTGTTGTGGCTTCGATGGTATTATTATGAATTTTTCACACAAACGTTAGCTGATGGTCTTTCACTGGAGTTTGAGTGACAACAAGTCTCTTCAGGTCTCTAGGACTCTCCTGAGTATTCCAGCTGATTTATTATTAGCCTTTCACTGGAGTAGTTATTGTTATTTTTTTTATCTGTTTTCGGATTTTGCAGTCTAGGATTGATTTATTATTGTTACATTTCAGAAAAATAAAATTATTTGTTCATTTTACAATAGTTTTACATTTATAAGTGCATAAGCATACTTTTTTCTTCGGGGGGGGGGTAGAGTGAGGGAGTAGTGATATGAATGTATAAATTTACTCTTGATTTTTTATTTTGTTTTTCTTTAAATGTTCCTTACATACTTCTTTAAAAGCTGAATTCTTATATATATATTTTAAAGAAGTGAACAGAAAGAAAATCCCCTTGTACGTGTGTAGTATTGTAACATTTTATTATCCAGAAATGGAAAGTCCCAGACGCCCGTTTGTCCAGATGTTTTTAGTGTTGTAATGAAGATGTTAAGAGTTTCATAGTAGACTCTTCTAAATTAAATGCGATCATCTAAAAAGTACATCTGTTTAACAGACGATAAGGTACTTATAACTTTCTTTATGTACTCTAATATAAAGTTCATTTTTATGTGTTTGCTTTCTGAACAACATTGAAAATGTGTTCAGACAATATCAACTATATATATATATATATATATAATATCATCCGTAGAGAGTCCTGGTTCAATGTATCACCTCTCCACAGTACGGTTAGACGGGGCAGGCTATCTCTAGCCAAGATCGAACCTAACCAATTTTTCATCAGTCAGTCCCTAACAACCGAGTCAACAGAGTTAGAGGTAATTTATACAGATAAATGCCCTCTTGTGTTCAACTTACCATGGGTAGGGAGCATATATATATATATATATATATATATATATATATATATATATATATATATATATAATGGTCTTTACATCAAAGTATTTAGTCAATGCTTTTCTTTCTTTATTTTATCTGATTTTTTTTTTCTTGTTAGAGCTGAATAAATTTTTTAAATATTCAAAAATGTTAACCGGAATTACTTTTTTCTTTAAATATGTTAGTGTGAATTGATTTGAGGAATTACCAAAAACAATTCTGATTTAATCTTCTCCAAATTTTAAATTCTTAATGTTGTCTTCGTTTAAAACCTGTTTTTCAGGCTGTGTTGTTTTGATAGTTCATGGCCAGAATGTGTCCAATGTTGCTTTTTATCTCTGTAGTTTCACCTTTTAACTTTGTTTTTATTTCCACTCATCATTCTGAAAGTGAAAGGTAGAATTGTTAACTTGTTTTCTTCTTCTTCTTAGTGTTATCTTTCTTTTCTACTTAATGTCATTGTCTGTGTCTATCCTTCTTGTAATACTAATCATACCCTCATCTTAAACTGACTTCATTTTCCTCAAAGTGACACTGTTGTTGTTATATTGCATAATTCAAACCCCAAAAAGAACTTACATTTAAAAAAACAATTTTTTTATTTTAGTCTGTTATAATACTCGTGTTCCTTAAAAGTACGACTGTTATCATCTTGACCATCCTCTGGTTAAAAATAAGACCATTTAAATTGTCCAAGATAAAATACAAAAATGTAAATCCTGATTATCTGGTGTTGCTTATCTGCCAATTTTTTATTTCTTAGGAGTGTTGTCACCTCAGATAAATAATGGACAATTCCGTTTTTATCATAAATAAAGAAAAGGACATGCTACACAGAAAAATATATAAGAAAGAAAGAGTAGAAGAAAGATAGAGAGGGGTGAGAGTTTGGAAGTGATAACACTAATCTGTTTCAAACATAATGAAAAGGAAAGAAAGAAAAAAGATTGAGAGAGAGAGAGTTAAATCAAGATTATTATGTTTTATATATTGAACTATTTAGCAATATCTCTTAAGTAAACATATTAAAGGCTGTAATAATTGAATTATCATACTGTGGTATATCCACAGGTCGTGCTAGTTATTGTGAATGAAGTTGTTCATTCAATCTTGTTTGTATCTTCACTTCGACTAAGTCACTTTAAAAAAAAAAAAATTTAGTGCTGACATGAAGATTTTTTTTCTCCACCCTTCTAAAATTTCAACACCCATCAAAATTTGCTACTTAACATTTTGTAACAAATTCTATGTTTTCCGATTGAAACTTAACATTCTTAATTGCTAAATAATTTGATATAAAACGAATCCAGAAATATTTAACTCTAAATCTATTTAATTCATATGGAACTTATTGAATTTCCTTCATCAAAATAATAATCCGATAATATTAAATACAACTAGCTACTTAATTTGATTATAACTTTTTTTTCTTCTCTCTCTTGTAGTTTATTTATTGAAAATAATCCTGGTGTCTTTTACCCTGAAAAATAACTCTTATTAACCCGTGTTTTGTAGAATCAAGTTTTGTAGTCTATTTATGGGCTTTGAAATTGCTCTTTGACGTTAAATTGAGTTTAATTGATTGTATAACTTAAATAGATTATTCCCCCCCCCCTTTTTTTCTTCTTCTTCTTTAAATCTTTCTGTTTAACGCCTTTGATGTATTGCCAACTTTTTCCTTATTGACTAAAAGAGGAAAGTAAATAAATTTAAATTAGATTTTGTAGATAATTTGCTTTTAAAAGAAATACATCTATAACAACAATATATATTTTTTCTTCTGTTGTGTCCTGTGTGAGTAACTGTTAAATACTAATTTAAACTTTAATTCTTTGTTTCAGTTAAATTTCAGAGTTTGTTTTGAATATTAACTGCTAAGCGTTAAGTGTTACTACTTTTCATGTTGTCTGTATATTCAGTCCTGCTCATAATTATTGGCACCCATGAAATTTCAATTCATAATAGAGAATATCTCTTGGAAAAAAAAAGAAAGAAAAGAATCTAATGAAACAATTTTGGTCTATTGTCAATTGATGGTTGATAAAGAACAGCAAATGATAAAACAACAAGTTTATATAAATTTGGTTATTTTTCTGTTTATTTCTGAAGAGCAAAAGAAATCTAATGATAATGTGCCAATAATGGTGACCAAGACTCTGTGTATGTGTGTCTATATAAAATAGAATCAAATTCAACTGTTTAAGGTATAGATAAAGAAAAATAAACAGTATATATTGTGCTAACAAGCACCTGTTTTGACTCTATCATGTTTATAAAATGTAATCCAAATGAAATTATTAAAAAAAAAAAAAAAATTCTTAAGAATAATTTCATATGGAATATATTTTATAAACATAGTCAAAACAGGCGCTTGTTAGCACAATATATACTATTGTTTTTGTTTATATATAGTAAAGAGTGTTCAATATCATTGATAGACCATATATATTTAAGTTGGGTAGCGAGGACAGTCAAAACTGCTTAGTAACTGTCAGTTTCTTGCCTATGATCTGAAAATCGCATAGGCAAGAAACTCAGTTTCTAAGCACCATTGGCTTTGTCTTCAATAGTCTAACGTGTGTGTGTGTGTGTGATATATATATATATATATATATATATACACACACACACACACATCTATGTGAATGGATTAATGAATATATATATGTTTAGAAAGCCTTAGTTAGTTTAGAAAGCGCTAGTTTTATACTTTGATAAAAAGCATATTAAAAAGTATTTATTGTTGATTATGTAAATGAACTCCTTATTAACCGTAACCACAAGTCTCTCAAAAACTCTGGTTGATTTGTATCCACTGACAAATTTTGATGTCTCTCTTGTCTCATATCAAATCATTTTCCTTAGTTTATAACTATTACCTTGGAAAGAGAAAAATACTTTACTGCATAACACAGTGTCCTTTTATTTCTAGTGATAATATTTAAACTAATCAGATTTATGTGATATATATATATATATAATTTTCAGCAATGATTAAAATTTAATGTTCAATTATTGATCCATTCCATTTCCACATGGAGGATTTTCAGATCATTAAGAGAATTCCTATTTGTTTGTATCAATCAATCATTTAATTATTTGATTAGTCAATAAATACCTTTCAACTAATCATTCATTTAGTGAAATCTAGATATTGCATCTCTTGCATGCCAATCTGATGCTGGTCATTTTAGATAATACATATTAATTATGGATTTCCTAATATTATTCTAATTTTTGATCACTTGACTGATCATATATAAGCAATTCATTATAAACATAACGGTATTGCTGAAAGTTATAGTCTTCATTAGTATAAACATTATATTTTATGTTATGGTAATATTTTCTCTTGAGAAATATTCATAGCAAACATCAAATACCAATCACCAAAAAGGTCAAAATGTAATTATGAATTTGTCAGATCTGAGATGAAATGTTGTTTTGATAATGATATATGGCCATTCATTGAGTATTCTGCTGAAAGATAACTAGATAGTGAGTATTAGTATTATTAGTATGAGTTTTTCACACCAGTGTAAGCTGATGGTCTTTCACTGGAGTCTGAGTGACAACAAGTCTTCTCAGCTCTCCTGGACTCTTCTGAGCATTCTAGCTGATTTCAATAATGCTGTTGTCTGGATGGTCTCAATTCTTCCTCTGATTTCCAATTCTTCTAGTCTGTTTTCTAAAATTTTGGGGACCGTTCCAAGTGCACAAAATACAATTGGCATCACTTTCATGCTCATATTCCAGTTTTTCAATTCTCTAGCAATGTCCAGGAAAATTTGTCTATTTTTTGTTTTCTTTCATCTTCACCTTGTGATCTGCTGGAACTGCAAAATCTACCAGTTGACACGTTCTCTTTTTCTTGTTAATCAATACTAAGTCTGGTCTTCAGGCTGGGATAAGGTGATTCGTCTTTATCTCTAAGTCCCAGAGAAATTTTATGTGTTTCATTCTCAAGAACAGATTCTGGTTTATGCATATACCATTTTGTTGTAAAGTCAAAATTTAGTCTTTTGCATGATTCCCAGTGGATCACCTTTTCAACCCAGTTGTGTCTAGCTCTGTATTCTCGTTGTGCTAGTCTGCTACAGTTGCTTAATACATGGTTGATTGCCACATGTCCACACACCCTATATTTGCTGTTCTGTTGTGTCTTATCTATTTTTGCATTGATATAATTTGTTCTTATGGCATTGTTTTGTGCTGCAATTATGAATGATTCGCTTTCTCTCTTGGTTCCTTTCCTTAACCATATCCAGGTCTTTTCATGTACAATTTGTCGCTTGAAATATCCATGGAATTGTTTTTCTTCCCTTTTCTGTTTTGTTGATTTTGTTGTTTGTCTGCTTGTCCATATGTTGCAGCTGCTATTATTGGCAGCCATAAGTAATCTTTCTTTGCTCTTTTTTGTCTATTCTTCAAGTCAATGGATTGTAGCCTCTCATGGTTGGCAAGATCTCTTCCACCTCCCTTTAAAAAAAAAAAAAAAAATACATATACCCTCTCTCTATCATCTCTCAGGTTTAATGCCTTGCGCATTGTCATTAATTTTCTTGTCTTTTGGTCTCTGTCTGAGTTCCTCTTTTATCCATTTTAAGAATGGCTCAGAGTATCTTATAATGGGGACGGGCCAGGTATTTATTCCTTTGATGAGATTTCTGCTGCAGAGCTAGGTTTCTAGAAATTTTCTTGTTCTTCTAAGGTATTCTTTTTTAACTTTTTCTTTGATCTTTGTTTGTTTGATGGTGTCCACTTCTAAGATTCCTAAGTATTTGGAATTCTCCTTTTCTCCAAGTGTTCTTATATTTTCCTGATTTGGTAGTTGTATTCCGTCCATTGTTAGTCTTTCCTACTTTTTCATCACTAAAATGGCACATTTTTCAATGCCAAATTCCATTCCTATATCCTGGCTTTATATTCTTATGGCTTGTAGGGTTTCCAGTTCTTTTTTTGCAAAAATCTTGATATCATACATTTTTGAGCATATAATCTAAGTGTACAGGACCATGTCATAGGCCTTTTTGTAGTCGATCCATGCCATTGTGAGATTTTTGTGCCTAGTTTTAACCTCTTTAATGATATCTAGATCAATATAAAGTAAATCAGCTGTTTCTCGTTTTCCCCTGTAGCATCCTTTCTGTTCTTCCGGAAATAGTTTATGCCAATTGAGTGATATATTTTTTCTTTAATTAGTGTAGTCAGATGTTTACACATAATGGGTAGACAAGTTATTGGCCTATAATTGCTAGGGATGGTTCCTTTTTGTGGCTCTTTCTAGATTAGGGTAGTTATTCCTTTATTCATCCATTCGAGTATGTTTTCTTCTGTAATTATCTCTTCAGTTGTTGGGCCAATCTCTCGTGGATGAAAGTGAATTTTTAAAACCAGAATCCATGTATACTATAATGGCCTGGTGTTTTCTAGTTTGCTACCTTTTTGAGTGTTGCTCTGTGTGAAATTATGAATATATTTGCTTCAGGGCTTTTTTTTTTTTTTTTTTTTTTTTGAGTTCTTTCAGTTCATTTATTATTATTATTATTATTAATTTTGACCATTCTATCATTTAATTTCTATTTAATTTTTTTTATTGCAACACATTTAGCTCATCATTCTACGACGACAAAGAATATTGCAGATCAGAAATAATAAAGGATAAACTGTTTGTGACACCTGAACTCATATCCCCCTTTTATTCCTGTTCTGGTTAAACTCACCTATTGCTTGACTTAATTGTGTTTATAGTGAAATAAGGTCCAAACTATTCCAGTTACATGTTCATAAGAATTGCATAAGATAATAATGTGTGGGGATCAGTTTTGGTGTCCTGGTTTTAAAACTGCATCTAATGGTGAAATTCTAATTCTGGACCTCCTGGTAGTTTCCTGTTTGGATCCCAACTATGTGTTAAATAGAAGAAAATGAGTTCAAAAAAAGAATTTTTAATACCTATCAAAAATCAGTAAAACAAAACATATTTAGCATAAAATAACCTAACAAGGATTGACATGCCATAAAATCCAAAAAAGAGAAAGAAAAGGACCAGTTTAGTTCTATTGACTCTTTGCCTAGCAGATTTCCTTCTAGCATTTGAAAAATAACTGTAGCATAAAACTTTTTTGTTTCATTTTACTTCTAGAAAAAAATAACATTTGTGCAAAAATTTAGATTGTGGCAATTATAATATTAATTAGTTTTAATATTTTTTTAGTGCTTAGCAATTATACTAATACTATTAATAAATCAAATTGTTAAAAAAACAAAGTGTCTGAATCTTCATCAATTGAAAACATTTTTATAAAGGGACGTTAGAATTTTGTAAAGTTTTATTTCAAATTAAAATGTTTAATATTTCAAAAGAATATTTGACTAAAATAAAGAATAATTTTCCTGTCAAATTCAGTCTACTGATATAAAAAAAAGTTTGAATAAAATTTATTTAGAATAAATTTAGAACTGGATGCATTTGATTCTTTTAGGAATTTATTTTTATTATTCAAATATTTATTTCAAATAGAATAATGTTTAAACAGAATAGGTTTATAATATTTTAGTGATTTTCTTTTCTTTCTGCCTCCTACTTCTTAGATTTTATCTCTAAATAGATCATGAGAAACATGAAAGGTTTTGCAGTCCCACATATATACCAAAATTCCAAATTTTCATTTCTAGAATATACTTTAGTCATAATAGTTCATCTTATCTTTGCAGTGTCCTTTGAGCTAAGAAATATGTTAAACTGATATTGCTACATATAAAAAGATAAAATTCATTTGGTAGCCATGTTTTTATTGTTATTTATTATTATTATTATATATTTATGTTTTTTTTCTTTAGAGATATTTTCTTGGCTTTAAGAGTTTTCTAAAACATTAATTGAAAATGCATTAATCCATGATCAAAATTCTTTTTGATCATTTTTCAGATTCTAACACATAAAATACTTTTTTTTTTTTTTTTTTTTTAAATATTATTTCTCGTAATATTCTTTTGGATGTTATGAATAATAAAAAGACAGATCTGAATCAATAGAATATTGAAATTTCAGTTTTGAACATTTTCTGGTTGGAAGCATGCAATGCTCCAATTTATGAAAGCAGCTTCTGTACTTGCTTACCTAGTTAGTTTTCATAATGTTAAATCCTATACATGAACATCTATATGCAAAACATTTTGCTTATAAATTTACTGCTTTCTTCTGTAAAATGATGCTACTTTAATTTTAGGTTTTGTTTTCTTGGTCAGTATGATGATTTTAGTTTATAGTAAAAAGAAATTGAAAAATATCTAGGTGTGATAGTTTTCAATTTTTTGTTTTTTTTAAATTCTTAATAAGTAGTCTTTTTGAGGTATGCATTTCTTCAAATCTCGCTACTGAGCTTAACTTGTGTGTGTGTGTGTATATATATATATATATATATATATATATATATAATGTGATGCTGATAGCTATTTAACTTGGTGTGTCCTGGGAAGCATATATATGCTTTGGATGAGTCGTCGGTAAAATTTATAGGTCCCAATTAAAGCTGTCTAACTCCTACCTTGTAACCTATCCTGTGTAATTCATTTCTAAGAAACTATTGAAATGTATTTACAGTTAGCTTTAAATGGTGAGGGGAGAAAAAAGAAAAACACTGGGATGCATGGATATGATTTTATTACGTCCTTTTAGATTTTTGTGCATTAGGTATGCGTCCTGCATACCTATCAGCATTTCTGTATAAATTACAATAGTGTCAAAATGATAAAGATGTCATTTAAGTGAATTATGACAAAATCAACTTTGATATTTATCAACTTTTTGTTAGAATGGATAATGATTTTTTATTCATTTTAATTTAAATTGCCAACTGTATTTTATTTGGTGTTGAGTTAATTTTACCTTAGTTTTAAAACGACTTCATGTATATATTCTCATTGATTTATGGTTATATCCTGTTTAAAAACATCAATTCCTTTTAGACCACTAAAGCCTAATTAACTACTAGATGCAATTTGAAACCTGATGTGACTGTGAACAGAGCTTAGTGATTTCTATGTACATACGCTGTTGTATGAAATACATGAAAATGTTGTATTACTAACAACAGGTGCACATCGACACTGCAATCTTTTTTTTTCTTTTTCCTAACTCTGTTGAAATTTGTTTTAGCTATAGGGAGAATAGTTGAATGCATACCTTTCCCAAGGGTATTAGCACTATGTGAAATGGAATCAGGCTTGTTTAGGATTTGAACTCTGGTCACCGAGTCCATTTACTTTGACTCTAACCACTACACAACGCACCTCCATATAGCTGTGCATATATTTTACTGTGAAATGACCTGACTATTGCTTTGAAATTTGGAGATTTCTTTTTGTCTTATGAATTATATTTTTCAACTGTGAGATAATCTGTTGTGATTTTGTTTTACTTGTATTCTGTGTTTTGCTGACTTGAGCTATTTTTAGAATCCAGGAAGTGGTTAAAGGATTGCAGCAGCATTTAGTGGAATTATTGGATTAATTTTTCTTTTATTTGTTCCATGTGTGTTTAGATGAATTTGTTTTTGTTAAATGGTGAGAAAATAGGTTAAACTTTTGCGCCACAAATTTTAACCTTCATTATTTTAAGGATAGGTGCTGAAATTTGATATATAATGGTACTTTGTGTGTGGGTGCATATATATATATATATATAAAATAGAAAAACAACATATTCCAAAAAAGATAAATTTATTTTTGATAGTAAAGTCTGCTAAATCTAAAGCCCTCAAAAGACATCAGTCTCAAACCTCCATCAATACACCTAATATAATAAAACTTCCTCATAGACTCATAATTTTACCTAATAACTCTTCCACTTTATAGAGAATAATTCAAATAACCTTGGTATTAAAACAGTCATTTTATCTTCCAAAGCAATTTGAAACTTACTTAACACGCATACATACATTATATATACTAGCATAACAAAACCGCCCTTCGGGCGGTGTAAAAATAAAATATTTGAAATATATAGCCTGAGCCGAGTGGGATCTAAAATTCAATGTCAGAGGGGTAGTATCCAAGTAAAATTAATAAATGAATTGAAGTAATAAAAAACAATGCCAAAATATGCCAAAAACTTTAAAAGGACATTCAACATTTAATGATTTTAGTAATTAAAATCATCGAATTCATTAAAGGAGTAAAAAATAAACAATTTGAAATAGAAATTAGGAAAGTTAACTTTCTACACCAAAGTTTTTCCTGAAATGATATTTAATGATAAAATTAAATTTGGTTTATCAATGAATAAAACAATCAACTATACAAAATGATTTTTTATTGTTTTGATTATTTCTAAAAATTTTGAAAAAAAAAAATAAATAAACATTCACCTTATTTATTTTACATTTAACAAACATTTAGTTTTAGTGTAAATAAATATTACATAAAATAAAATAGAGTAATGATACTTAAATCAATTTTTAAATGCTATATAATATTTAATATTAAATTTTTTTTTAATCGGAGTAAATAAAAATATCTAATTTGTAGATTTATTTTCAACTAAATTTTATTTGATAAAATTCTGTAAAAAGATAAATTCTTAAAAGATTTTCTTCAATAAATAAAATCTTTTGATAAGAGATTCAGTATCAATTGGTCTGTAACTAAAACTATGTTGCTGTAAAATTAATAAATCAAATAAAGTAATAAAAAACAACAATGCCAAAATATGCCAAAAACTTTAAAAGGACATTCAACATTTAATGATTTTAGTAATTAAAATCATCAAATTCATTAAAGGAGTAAAAAATAAACAATTTGAAATAGAAATTAGGAAAGTTAACTTTCTACACCAAAGTTTATCCTGAAATAATATTCAATAATAAAATTGAATTTGGTTTATCAATGAATAAAACAATCAACTATACAAAATGATTTTTTATTGTTTTGATTATTTCTAAAATCTTTGAAATAAAACAATAAATATTCACCTTATTTATTTTACATTTAACAAACATTTAGTTTTAGTGTAAATAAATATTACATAAAATAAAATAGAGTAATGATACTTAAATCAATTTTTAAATGCTAAATAATATTTAATATTAATTTTTTTAATCGGAGTAAATAAAAATATCTAATTTATAGATTTATTTTCAACTAAATTTTATTTGATAAAATTCTGTAAAAAGATAAATTCTTTAAAAATTTTCTTCAATAAATAAAATCTTTTGATAAGAGATTCAGTATCAATTTGTCTGTAACTAAAACTATGTTGCTGTAAAATGAATAAATCAAATAAAGTAATAAAAAACAACAATGCCAAAATATGCCAAAAACTTTAAAAGGACATTCAACATTTAATGATTTTAGTAATTAAAATCATTGAATTCATTAAAGGAGTAAAAAATAAACAATTTGAAATAGAAATTAGGAAAGTTAACTTTCTACACCAAAGTTTTTCCTGAAATAATATTCAATAATAAAATTAAATTTGGTTTATCAATGAATAAAACAATCAACTATGCAAAATGATTTTTTATTGTTTTGATTATTTCTAAAATCTTTGAAATAAAACAATAAACATTCACCTTATTTATTTTACATTTAACAAACATTTAGTTTTAGTGTAAATAAATATTACATAAAATAAAAAGAGTAATGATACTTCCTCATAAGTGGGATGAGCAGGCAAATACCCTTAAATCAATTTTTAAATGCTAAATAATATTTAATATTAATTTTTTCTTAATTGGAGTAAATAAAAATATCTAATTTATAGATTTATTTTCAACTAAATTTTGTTTGGTACACTTATGTAAAAATATGAATTTTGTAAAAAGTTTTTTCAATAAATAAAATCTTTTGATAATAGATTCAGTATCAATCTGTCTGTAACTAAAACTACGTCACTGCTTACATCAAAACACTGTCATTGATAAAAATATTATTTGATTAATAATCAATAGATGCATGCAACATTTTGATTTGAGGAGGACAGAAGTAAGTTTCCATTTCAAATGGTTTCATTTTTCTTTACTCCTTTAATAAATTTGATGATTTTACCGATAATACAAACCCTCTTATATGGAAATTTTAACTCAGACAATATCTTTCAAAAATTAATTTTTATAACCGCCCAGATGGCATTTTTTGCTAGTTTATGTAAAAATGTTTGTACAATAAATTAATGAATATAATATATGTTGTTACACTCTTAATTCATTTTCTTAGAGATTTAATAAATTTTATATCCATTAAAGTAAGCATTAAATTGAATAATTGGCAGACCTGAGCATCTGGAAACCCCCCATCTAAAATTTTTGTTTTTAATTTTTTTCTTTCTTTTAATGGATTATTATCAATTGCACACCAATCTATCAGATTGTAAAAGAAAAAAAAATTCAAAAAAGTTATTTATTTTTCGCGGTGCTCAGTTCCCCGTATAAGTTTATCGTAAATCGATCCCCCATATCAGAACCGCTACAAAATTTATTCATTTATTTATTTTATTGTTTTCCTTCAATGGATTATTATCGATTACACACCAATCTATCAGGTTTTTAAAAAAATTCTTAAATGTTCTTTATTTTTTGAGTTTTCAGGGGTGCTCATGCCGACATATAAGTTTATAGTAAATCGCTGCCCCATATCAGAACCGCTCGAAAGGAAACTGGCGCAAACGTGTCAAAGTTAGGGTGGCCCAGAAAAAACAGAACCCAAATTATTTATTTATTTTCCCATTAAACTAACCTTAAACCCCAACACCAACCCTAACCTCAAATCCTAACCCTAAACCCCCCTAGTTACAATTAACAGTTTTATTACAAAATTTGTGGGTTCTTTTTTTCAATGTCACCTTAATTTTGACACCTTTGTGCAAATTCAGCCCAACTGTTAAGGTAGAGCGGTTCCGATATAGGGATTTACTATAAACTTATACGGGGAAATGAGCACCCCTGAAAACTCAAAAAATAAAGAACTAAAAAGTTCTTTATTTTTGAATCATGCGCTTTTTTTTTTTTTTTTACAATCTGATAGATTGGTGTGTAATCGATAACAATCCATTGAAGGAAAAAAAAAAAAAAAAAAAATTTTTTTAGCGGTTCCGATATGGGGATCGATTTACAATAAACTTATACGGGGAACTGAGCACCCCTGAAAACTCGAAAAATAAATAACTTTTTTGAATTTTTTTTTACAATCTGATAGATTGGTGTGTAATCGATAATACTCCATTGAAGAAAAAGAAAAAAGATTTAAAAAATTTTAGATGGGGGTTTCAGATGCTCAAGTCCGACGAATAATTTTATTTATTTAATTTTTAAAAACAAAACAAAATTTATATAAACTCGAAGTAAAATGCTATTTTCAATCATCTAATACAGAATAGTAATCCTCTTATTGATGAATGTGTATTGTTTAAACATTGTTTAAACATTGAACAAAATACTATTAATTTCTCGCTACAATTAATTTAAATAAATAATGAAAAATAACATTAGTAATATGAAATAACCGTAAACAAATTTTGAATTAAAAATAAAAGTAAACATCTTTTTTTAATTCCTAATAGGAATAATAAAATTTGAAATAAAAAATACTTGTTATATTTGTGAAGGTGCCGCGAAAATTAAAAATAAATTTTATCTATAAATTTTTTCATGGTGTTTGTATCATTTGTTATTGTAAATCGATTAGGTAGGGGACTTCTTTTTTTTTTTATCACCGCTTTTGTTTATACAAAACCGAACTTCGGTTAAACATTGTTGAATAATGAATTTTAAAAGTATTGCGTCAATTATGATAAAAAATAAAGATTAATTTTTAGTTTAAGAAAGAAGCGCTAAGTGTTAAAAAAACAAACACGTAAAATCATTTTTTTGTTGTTGTTTTTTGTCGTCTGTTTCTGTAAGGGAATTTATGACAAATTAAAATTAAAAGATATTTCTTAATTTCTAAATAAATCACGGTCATCATATTTAGCGAAAAAGCATCGCTCAGAACTGGTTGTTATTTTAATTTTAATATTAGTAATATGGAATAACCGTAAACAAATTTTGAATTAAAAATAAATGTAAACATTTTTTTTAAATTCCTAATAGGAATAATAAAATTTGAAATAAAAAATACTTGTTATATTTGTGAAGGTGCCGCGAAAATTAAAAATAAATTTTATCTATAAATTTTATCTATTTTTAAAAAATTCCTAATAGAAATAAAATAATTTGAAATAAAAAATACTTGTTATATTTGTGAAGGTGCCGCGAAAATTAAAAATAAATTTTATCTATAAATTTTTTCATTAAAAATTAACTCTATTAAAACTTTTAAAATATTTTTTTTTTTTTACCGCAATGAAAACGGGAGTAGTCACGGACAAAAGACCATAACTAATAATTTAACGTAAGATTGAAATTAGTGGCTGTATCTTTATTTTTAAATTAATTTCTCGCAAAAGTTTATACATGAAATAATTATAAATACAAATAAAAATTAAAATATCAATTAGAAACTGTTTAGAACTAAACGTGCATTTATTAAAAGATTCGTTGAAAATTGGCTATGCAAATATTACAAACCAGCAAATATTACAAACGCATCTTAATACTTGTATATAACGCAATTTGTTCCTTTAATATTAAGTATAACACAAATTGATTATAAATTAGGTTCTCATTGATAAACGCTAGAGTTTGCTTTGGAATATCTGACGTCAGCCGTGACGGAGTTTCGGCTTCAGACAAAAATGCAGTCTATCTCCATTATATATATATATATATATATATATAATGTATGCTTAGAATTCTATGCCACAAGTGCCTTTGAACCACAAAATCTTTTACAATGTTCAATACAATAATGCAGAGCACTATCACAATATATTAACAGTTGTAGAAATAAGGCAGGATAATAACTCACAATTCATGTCTTTGATTATGTGCATATATATATATATATATATATATATATATATATATATATATATATAAGTGATGCTGATAGCTTTTTAATTTAGTATGTCCTGGGATGCACGGATTTGATTTGAATGAGTCCTGGGGAATTTGATGGGTCCCAACTAAAATTTCTTAATAAATTGCGGAGTTTTTATCTACGAACAACTAAAGCTGTCTAACTCCTACCTTGTACCCCATACAGTGTTATTCGTTTCCAAGATGATATTGAAATGTATTTACAATTAGCTGGAAATGGTGGGGGAAGAAAAAACTCACTGGGACGAATGGATATGATTTTTCTGCGTCCTTTTAGATTTTTATGTGTCAGTGTACCTATCAGCATCTGTGTGCGAGCGTGTATGTGTATATATGTGTGCGTGTATGTATATATGTGTGTGTGTGTGTGTGTGTGTATATATATATATATATATATATATATATATATATATATATATATATACACACATTCTTATTTTCATATTCAACACATAAGAAAAGTGTAAATAACTGTGATTAATGTATTTATATTTTTAGAACTAAGTTTGTTATTTACCTAGTGACTATTTCTTAGTAAGTGTTCACCAAAGTTTATTGATCATAACCATGTAAATTAAAATCAAAGGGTTTTGATTATCATAAAGTTTATATATTGTATTCAATTCCTGAAAATATTTCAGTTGGTATTCATTGGGTGATAATTGGCAAATGGTTTCTTAGAGATAGTTGCTAGCAAAATGCTGAAAAAGTCTGCAAGAATTTTGATTGAATGTTTGTTATTCTGAAATCTTGAATTTTCCACAAGATATTACAATTAATTGGCTCTCTCATTTTTATTATTGTATATTTTGTGTTATAAGAAGATAAAAAATACACTGTATATAATTTAAATGAGATTAAATTTAAGACTATTTTTATAAGCATCTTGATATCAATTAAGTTTCATATATTCATTTCTTTAAATTCTTCTGTCATGTTCACTTATAATGACTCTCTTCAGGTCTCATTTGGGATTATTCTGGTGAGTCTCTTCTGGCTACTTTTAACAATTTGATTTTGTATCATTTTCTTGTAGGATCTCAAAATATTTTTGTTTAATCCTTAAATTTTAAGAAGTTTTATTAACACTATGGAACAGTTAATGTTATTTTTATTTGCTCTGTTTTTAAAAATTTTAAAATTATTTTAAAACTAGTAGGACCTGTGAATATACTACAGTATGATAATTCAATTATTACAATGTTTGATATGTTTATTTAAAAGCTATTGCAAAATAGTTCAATATCTAAAAAGTATAATAATCTCAATTCAACCCCCCCTCTCTCTCTCTCTTTCATCATGTTTGATTTCATTATTCCGCACACTCACCTCCTATCTATCCTTCTTATATTTTTTCTGTGTAGCATGTCTCTTTTCTTCTCTTTCTTTGATATAAACAGAATGGTCTATTATTTAGCTGAGGTGATGACACTCATAAGAGATAAGAATTTGGCAGATGAGCAACACTAGATAATCAGGATTTATACTTTTAGATTTCATTATAGATGATTTAGATGGACTAATTTTTAATCAGATAGTGTTACACAGTCGTACAAATAAGGAACATGAGTATTAATTTATAGATAATAAAGAAAATCTGCTTACTTTGATAGACACCTATATTAGATAAGGATCAATATAAATATTATTTAATGTAACTTGTTTTAAACTGGAAATATAATTACTGGCTTATCCAGTGATTTAATTTTATTTTCATAATAATCCTTCATAACATAGCAAAATATTATGTGAGACCATTTACTACATATTTTCTTATATTGTGTTACTTACAGAAATTTAAGGAAATGGAATCTGCAACCTGAGTTCAAAACCTGGATGAGGTTGTTTGCATTTCACTTTGTGCTAATTCCCTTGGGAAGGCATGAATCCATCTCCTTTTAAGTTATAGGTAAATAGTAGAGTAGGTTTGGCTCTTTTAACCATAATATGGCAATCAATCTAAGAGAAGGAAACTGCAATTCAAATCAGCTTAACAACTTCACTAAAAAATTGATCTAGTGTCACATCCTGACTGATGGAGGGATTGAATAAATACACACTTGCAGAAATGTCACAATTTGAGTAGAAATCTTAACAATTTTTTATTTTTAAAAAAAAAGTTTCATTGAAAAAAAAAATGTTTGTATGTCCAGCACTTTACAAAATTAGGTGAATACATTTTATTGTAAATAACCCTGTGAACATTAGTTGACTGTGTGTCTCTCTGTGATGGTTACAGGCCACTTGGTTTATTTGCATTTCTTGTGTCAATAAAAAAAATTTACTTCCTGGTCGGCTGTCTTCCATTTTCTTGTTGAATCTAATACTTTAAAGATAGTTGCTTGCTTGCTTATTTTATATGCACACGAAGACGCCCCCACCCCTCAACACACACCTGCTTACTTATATCATTGTTACCAAAAAAATAAAATTATAAAAATAAATTTGTCTTTCAATATTATTCAATTTGATATTGTGTGTGTGTGTGTGTATATATATATATATATATATATATATATATATATATATATATATATATATGATTTTTCTATTTTCAAGTTTGTTTCATTGAGACCATCTGCTGTCAAAATTTCAAAATCAATATTTTTGGTACCATAGTTATTTTCAAACTATCTGAAGATCCCAATATTGCTTGGGACAAAAGATTGGGCAGTTAACATTAACTACAACACAATGCAGATAAACTCAGCTGATTTTCTTTCTCTTCTCATTACAATCAACATTTATATGAAGTTTGAGTGAAGAAGAAAAACAAATCCTGGTTTGATAACTGCCATTTTTAAGTGCATAAATAAAAAAAAATCTCACTATGATGTACTATTTTTGTTGGGTTATGGTTATATACACATAAATGCACAAATATAATGAAAAAATTAATAATATATGAGCTAGGGTGGGGGAGTATGAAAGTTGGGACTTAAAGAAAATAGGATTACAAATTTAACAAAAATTCTTAAAATGACAATTATCAACCATAATTTTATTCAAAACCTTTTCTTATTTGCAGTTCTATTATTAAATATAAGCATGTTTTTTATTTAAAAAAAATTTTTTTTATTATATAATATCCCTAATATTTTTCAGACTTTGTTTATAGCTGTGCTTTCCTACCACAAATCAGGTTTAAGGGATGTAAAATTTTTGAAGAATATCATTTAACATTTACTTTTTAAAATTTTTTATTTTTATTAGAATTTTGACTCATCCTTATGTCTGATAAATCAATAACACAGCTTTATTTGCATTTTAAATACTTTTTGTTTAGAATGGGTTAAAAAAATGTATGTAAATTAAGAGTGAGGCTAACAGTTTTTATTTTACACTGACATTATACGGATTGTATTGACAATTTTATGTGCAGTTTCTGTCAAATCAAGTGAAAGAACTTGTGATTTATAACAACTTGCATAGACTATAGTAATGACAGCTTCAAAGTGGAATAGGTTTTTTTTCTTCTCTTAGATTTGTTGTTTGCTTATATATATATATATATATATATATATTTGTTTATTTTAAATGGTATTACTACATTTTTTCATTGTTTTTGATAAGTGACAAGAGTTATTTTACCTTTTTAGAACTGTCTAAATGTTAGTGAACATTTTGATTTTTTTTTTTTCACTTATTAAAAAAAAGAATCAGAATGTCTTTTGTCAGTTTTAGTCTTTTTATTTATGATAGATTGCTACATTAGTGTATCTTGTTAGTAATGCAGGTTTGTGTGTGTGTTTTTTCACAACTAAATGTATATTTTCTTTGCATTCTTCAAAAGCCATTCTATCTTGAAATAGTGTCAATGTTCTATATCTTGTGTGGGTTTTTATGACCAACAACACAATGATTTTCCAATATTTCTTTTATGGTCTTGGTTTACTCTGAAATTTTCATTTCTGATAAAATATGTTTTTTGTTTCTTTAGTTGCTTATTCTAATTTTTATGATATTTTTTACTTTTGATGAATGGAGTATGAATCTGCTGAAAATGTCATAAAATACAACAAAATATATGAAACTATTAATAATTTCAAAATCTTTAGCTTACGGTCAAGTCATGTTGAAAGCACTGGTTCCTGCTAGATCACCAAAGTTAAGCAGCAATGAGTATGTTAAATACTTAGCTGGGTGACTATTTAAGCAACTGTGGTTACTGTAAGCAACCTAATATCAAAATGACTTGATTCTTTTTCTCGTATTCCTTTTTTGTAAAAATAATGATTCAGAAATAAATTCTAACATTTCTAAAATAGGTAAGGGGGGTTACTTTACACTCACACTGTATATGAGGGAACTCTTATACAAAGTATTACAATTTGTGTGGCCATTTTAGGGTTGTAGTTGAATGCAGTTTTACAGTGGAGATTCTTTTCTACTTTCTTGAAGTAGAAAGATGTGGTATCAGTTTTAATCCTTGTCTGTTGATCCGTCCTCGAAGTAGAAAGTTGTATCACAGTTGAACCTGTTGGTCATTTCATTAAGCAGTCCATCTAGCAAGTATTTTTTAGGACAATTTATCAATGCCGTTAAATAGTGAAATTAAATACATTTGGCCATTTTTGATTGTTTAATTCAGCTCCTGCTGTTTTCGGAACAGTATATAAATATAAGTTGTGGTCTTTAGCACACCTTATACCTGAATAATCCAACACAAGAGATGAGTGATATGGCCAAAAGTACAATGAATCTGAATAGTTAGATTAGCATTGAAATGGGATCCTTTTACTTTTTAAAGATTAGATTGTTAAAAATAAATCTCTGAATCCTTGTAATATCATCCTGATTTAATTCACAATATTTAGACAGTTTACATTGGTTTGCTACAACACAAATCACTTGGCTTACTTTTTTTATTTTCTTATATTTTATATTAGAGAGTTGAAAGAGAACATTCTGTTGAAAATAGTTGTGAAGAACTAGAATAATAAATTTGATTTGAACATTTAGAAAGCAAAGTAGATTTGAGAAAATGGTTTATTGATGAAAAAATAACAATGTTTAATATTCAATTATGAAAATTTTTGCTGGAAAAGAGATTTTGGAAATCCGTTTTTGTTAGGGTAATAATTATATTAATTGTATAAAGATGATTTTTTTTTTTTTTTTTTTTTTTTTTTTCCCAGTCCTTTTAAATGTTCATCATTCAGCAGATAGCTTATTGTAACCATTAAACTTTGATTCTAAGCAGAATTAATAATTAATTTGTAATTTTATACACAAGGGCCGGTTTAGCTCAGTTGGGTAGAGCATCTGCCTAGGAATCGCAAGGTTCTGGGTTCAATACCAGTCCTCACCAACTCAGCACATGATTAGCACAGCTTGGGTAATCTGATCTGTGTGGTAAAGCATCTGGAAACTGATGGTAGGTATGGTGCTCCACTTCAGCAAAATAATTTCCCTGATCTAGCACAAGCAAAAAGAGAAAAAACTCTCTTGCTGTTTGGCTGAAACCGACAATAGGACACTCCATAGACTTTACTACTTACTATATATCCCGCACTTGTCATTGCAGTTATCTGCTAACCAGAATATTCACCCCAAAATATAAGATAGATTTTGTTTAGTATACCAATGTAGGAGACCATATTTAAAGTATGTCTAGAAAGTAATGTGACTGGTTTTGTAAAAAAAGAAAATTATCAAACCTCCATCTCCTTTGAAATAGTTTACTTGGGGAAACAATTTACAAATGAGTGGGGGGGGGGAGTCTTTGTGGCATAGTGGTTAACATGCTGGACTGTGATGTCATAGTGAGTTTGAACTCTAGTTGTGCTATTATATTCACTTTTGGACTAATACCCTTGGGAAAGGTATGCACTCCCTCATCCACCCAGCTATGGATTAAATAGTACCACTACTGTTCTTCTACTTAGATGGTTTTGGCATGAAATAACCCATGAATGTTGATATGCCATTAAACAAAGAAAGCAAACCACAATCAAATGAATACATTGTTCTCACTCCTGGAAGTCTTCAACTGACACTGCTGCCTCTAATTGGTTTCCAAATGGCAAGCAAGGGTTAATTCTTAGGAAGAGGAAATAATACCAATGGCTGTTTGAATTTCTTTCTTTTACATTTTCCTGAAGTTTGACACAGAATTTGATTGAATAACACAGGTTAATATTCTTGTGTTCCATGTAATCAAATACATTTGTAATAATTCAAGACTAGCACAAGCTGTGGATATATCACAGTGTGATAATTTAATTCTTACAATGCTTGATATATTTACTTAAGAGTTATTGCTAAATAATTCAATATGTAAAAAGTATAGTAATCTTGATTTAACTCTCTCTCATCCCCCCTTTTTTTTCTTTCTTTCTTTTTCGTCTTTTCATTATGTTCGATTGAAACTGATTAGTGTTATTGCTTCTGTGCACTCAGCCCCTCTCTCTATCTTTCCCTTACTTTTTCTTTCTTATATTTTTTCTGTGTAGCATGTCCTTTTTCTTCCCTTTCTTTCATTAATAAAAACGGAATGGTATATTATTTAGCTGGGGTGATGACCTTCATAAGAAATCAGAATTTGGTGGATAAGCAACACCATATAATGTAGATTTACATTTTTGCATTTCATCTTGGATGGTCTCATTTTTAACCAGATGGTGTTGCAAGATGATAATGGTCATACTTTTAAGGAATACGAGTATTAATATAATTCAAGATTATTCAGCTAATTGTGAATTCTGAAAAGCAAACATGAACTAAATGTGTTTAAGATCAACATTTATCAGCTGATTTTTAATCATGGTTACCAACATGGAAAAAAAAATCCCATTACTTTCTAAACAGACCTTGTATATAAGTAAGGTCCCGTTCCATTGTAGAATTATTTTGAATACCTTACAAAATGATGAGTCATATTGGACTGACATTCTTTCAAGTCTTTATTCAACTATGTGGTATTATGTTTGTTTTATGTTAGCTGTTTGACAGCCTCGTCATTGCAAGGGGACATATAAGACAACACACCCAGATTTCTGCTGTATTTCAACTTAGCAAATGTTGATGATAAAAAAAATATTTGCAATGGTATGAATAAAGGGTCAACCTTTATATAATGCTTTTGTTAGTTACCTTATAAAAACAATCATCATTATTGTCTTTACTTATTGTCTTATGAATGTTCCTTTGCTTTATAGTCAACTAGAAGTGACTATGCAGTGTCACCTGATTTCTTGATTTGTTTACTTTGGAGATTCACAAATGTTGGACATTTTCAAGTAGGATTTTTTAATGCTATTTCTACGGATGACTTAATTTTTAAATATCTTTGAATATAAATCAAATTTTTATAATTTTTGCACAAAAAGCAAGCTCTGGTGATTTTTAATGTGTGTGTGTATGTATGTATATATATATATATATATATATATATATATATATATACTTTGTTGTTAATTGTTTTATTTTCATCCGGACATACATACACACCAACTGCCCTTTATATATATATATATATATATATATATATATATATATATATATACCTTATTTCTGAAGTGAATGTGACTGAGTTTATCTAGTTACCATCACCATCAGCAATTGACATGACTTGATCTTAAAAGGGCAGAAATAATATAGAATAAAGCATAAGTTCTAAATCACAATTATTTGTGTGTGTGGGGGGGGAGGGGAGAGATGTAAAGTGATCTGTTTAAGTGTTTGATAATATTAGTAATTATTTTCTGTTCTTTTCTCTTATCTATTACTGACTGCTGGAACATTTTGCTAAGCTGTGGGCCACACTTTTCTTGATATTGAATATAAGAAGAAAAGAAAAATCAATATTATTAAGTTTACTTTCCATTAAGAAAACTTTCTTATCATTTACTCTTTTCTATCAGCTACATATACAATTGTAATGAGGATTCTTTTTAGCTATAAATTTTCCTGATCTGTTATATGAAAAAACAAAGATTATTTCACATTCTCTTTCTGGCTTAGTAGCCATTAAACAAAATTTATTTCCTTCAAAAATAAAACTATGGTAAACTCTAGTTATGACATCCTTGGAGATTTAAAACAAATCATATTGATAACAATAACAAAAAAGTACAGACAACAAAATAAAGTGAATTCTAGTTATGAAACCCTTAAAGATGAGACTAAATGTATTAACAATGAAAAACCCCAAAAGTACAGCTCAGTAGATAGAGCACCTACCTAGAAATCGCAAGGTTCCAAGTTCGATACCGGTCCCTGCCAACTCAGTGCATGTGTAGCACAGTTTGGGTAATCTGATCTGTGCATTAAAGTGGAGGAGCTGATGATAGATGGCCACTCTGCTAACATTTTTATGACACCCTTGAGGCTTAAAGACCAAATGTATTAAAGTTGAAAAATCCAGACAATAATAACCTTTTTATTACTCTTTTATTTCTATCCTATCTCTGTGAGTTTCTCTTGTGTAGAAGATCCAATGTCATATTTTTGGAAATTAATGCACTTATACTTGATTCCATTTTTAAAATGATTTCAAGCTTAATTGGGAAGATTTTTCTCTTTTCGGATTTTTGTGTTGCTATAGGCAACATTGATTTTCAAAGTAATCTCTTGACAATAATCCTATGAGAATATAACAACTAATGTCTGGTTAGAATGAGATTTCACTGTATGAAGGAGGACTGAAAATGATGACTTCATATCTGCTATTGTGACCTTTTTTGAACAATGGGATCCAAGCACTGCAACACCGATGGGAGAGGAGGACTATGTTGAAAAATCAACCTCATTTGGTCACTTTCCATGAAAGTATCTTGGTCAGCCTATGAACTTTTCATCTGACCCTATATGTGTTTTGAAATTATAGATCCAAATGTAAAGTTTATACAAATGATTTTGTAGGATTTTATTTTGTAAATATGAATTCCATGAAGCATCAATGAGTCTCCAGTTTTGTTTGCTTAGAAAAAAATGAATGATCATTTTGATTCATCTCCTGAAATTTTCTTTTAACTCTGAATTAGATAAGAATAGAACTTGTACAAAATGATGGTTGATTTATTATTAATAACTAGAAGGACCTGTGGATATATCACAGTATGATAATTTAATTATTACAGTGCTAAATAGTTCAATATGTAAAAAGTATAATAATCTTGATTTAACTCTCTCTCACTCTTTTTTTTTCTTTCTTTTCAGTATGTTCGATTGAAACACATTAGCGTTATCGCTTCCGAGTGATAGTTCCCTTTTTCTATATTTCCTCTACTCTCTTTCTTATGTTTTCCGTGTAGCATGTCTTTTTTCTTCCCTTTCTATTTTTTATAATTAAAAACTGAATGATCCATTATTTAGCTGAGGTAACAACACTCATAAGAAATAAGAATTTGGCAGATAAGCAACACTGAATAATAAGGATTTACATTTTTGCATTTCATCTTGGATGATTTAGACGGTCTCATTTTTAACCAGAGGTTTTTACAAGATGATAACGGTCATACTTTTAAGGAACACGAGTATTAATTATTAATAATCATCCCAATTGTATTGACCTTGTAAAATTCTACTTAGTCCCATTAATTTCATTAAGTCATTTGAGTATTTTATTTCTTTGAAATTATCTTTAACATTCATCACCAAATTTGACGAGTCCTAATGAATAAGAATGATGTTTATATTTTTAAGAAAAGCCTTAAGTATTATCAGATTGCAATAAAATTCAAGAATTATCTTCTTGAAAATGCAAAGAGAAATAATTCATCTAAAGAATCTAAAATATGTTGAAACATTTTATAAAGGTGTTAAGCAACTGTGCATATCCAATTTAATATTAATAGATATTTTCAATAATAAAATTATAACATAACTAATTTTCTACTTATTTTCTATTTATTTAACTTTTTCTCTGAATTTTTTAGATGAGGCTTGATAATTTGTATTATTTAGATTTTTCAAACTGTCCTCATCTTTATTGTTATATACACAACATTTTGGCTGTTGTGCCCTCCAACCTTCCCCATGTGTTTCTTGTTTAACTCGGGGGGGGGACTTCCTCTTTGAACTTTGGAATCTTCCCTTTGAACTCTGGAGCTTTCTTGTCGAACTCTGGAGCCTTAACAGAACTTTAAACCTAACCCTTTATTCAATCCACTGGGGAAGACTGTTCTCATTCCATTAACCATGACTGAATACAAGTGTTAAGCTAGGTTAAGTATTCTGTTATTATTGCCCTTGGCCAGGATCAAACCTACAACCTACAGAATAGTTTAATTTATACCTTTCCTAAGGGTATTAGCGCTATGTGAAATGTAAATAGCATCATTTTTGTTGAAAATTGTAGTTTGCATTTTTTTTTTTCCCACATAAACAACAAATGTAAAATCTTTAAAGTAAGAATTTTCATATTTTTTTTTTTTTTTTTTTTGTTAATTTTTGTCAATCTAAAATATTTGTGACTAGTTGATAGGCGAATTTGAGTTGGCATGAAGACTTTATCAGAAAAGTATGCAACTAAATTGAATTTAGTTGCATACTTGTTTCTTTTTATCACTTTTCTCAGACAAGAAATCAGGCAGGTTTTCTTCCAGTTGATTTGCTGTTTATGTGACTCATTCCACTTGTATATATGTAGATCACTACCAAAAGGAACAATACTGATACGACTACAAATTGCTACAATCTAACATCAACTACGTATATTCTAAACACACAACACATGCTTCCCCTATTCTTAGGATTTTTATTAGGAACTACAACTGCACAAAAAATTCTAAGTCAACAAGCAGAAGTGATAGCATCAAGAAAAAGAGAATTGTGATAATCTTCTTGTTTGAGACAATTTGCGACTTCACAGAGTAGCAGATTTATTATACTTATTTAAAACGGGAGTCTAACATTTTATCATTTAAAATATATTTTTGGTTGGTTTGTTGGATTATTAAACCCATTTTTTAAAACTAATTTTTCTATTTAACCCATAGATGGGACCCTAACATCTACTACCACTCTGGGTCAGAGTAAACCTGAGAGTAATGGCAATGAATGGGTACTCCTCTACATTTCCCATAACTCCAGAATCGGAACTTCACCATCAGATAGTTTAATTTCATACCCAGGATTTAAAAAAAATATATTTTTAGTAGATAAAAAGTATGGCTTCAATAATTTTGCAAAAAGTAAGTTATGTAATTATTGTTTTTTAGCCTCTCCCTTTTTTTAAAAACACATTTTATTAAATAAGTATTTCTGTGCAGGTGCTCATGGCATAATGGTTGTAAGAAGTGGACTCGGCTATTATAGTTCAAATGAGGCTATTTGTGTTTCACATAGTGCTAATACACTTGGGAAAGGTATGGATTCAATTATTCTACCTCCAGCTTTGGTAAAATGGTTAGATAGACTGGGCTCTTTAACCTTGGTATGGCAACTAGTGTAGGAGAAAGAAAACTCCAAGTAGTGACCCCCCTCCCCCCACAACCTAAACAGGTTATGGGAAAAGTCATCTTCTATTGCAGTTAAAGCAAATTCTAGTCCCTTGCTTTTAGATATTGCATACTCATACATTTTTAGAACAACATGAATTTTTTTGAATGGTGCCAACTTTCATGAATATTTAAGAATAACATAATTCCATCCATGGAATTATTTCTTGTTAATAAGATTTTTTTTGTTTAATCATTTTTTTAATTATATATAGATTTACTTTCATATGTTACTATCTATACTTTTATAAAGGGCAGTTTGTGTGTGTGTCCAGATGTAACTTCAAAAATAAAACAATTAACCACAAAGTAAATATATATACACATTAAATAACACCAGTTTTTTTTTTTGTGCAAAAATTATGAAGATTTGATTTATATTCAAAGATATTTAAAGATGAAGATATACATAGAAATAGCATTGAAATTCTGCTTAAAAATGTCCATCATTTGTAAATCTCAAAAGTAAACAAATCAATCTACCAGGTATCTCCCTTCCTATTTACCCAGGCAACACTGGGTAGCCCCTTCTAGTTTAAAATAAGTATGAAAGAGTAGATATAAATATAGTTTGTAAGTTTTAAGCTTCAAATATAAACCATTTTTTGTGAATATTTTCATAAAGTGAATGACACATTTTATCAGGATGATTATTTAAAACTGCTTTTAAGAATAACAGTGGACAGAATAATTAAAAAAGGAGAAGAATTGAAATTCTTTTTCTTTTTCTTTCTTCCTGACATAATCATTTTTAGTTTGTGGACTTTTTCACAAGTCTTATTAGTTCTTTTTTTTTATTTCATAAGTTTGGTTTCTTTTAATTTTTCTCTGAATTATTATTATTATTATTATTATTATTATTGTACACAGATGTATTTGGGTTAGTGTCCTCATTTTGGTTGTTGTAGTCATCTTGTTTCAAGTGTTGTACCTTTCAGATTTTAAATTTTCAAGAAAGTTACTATGCCAAACACCTGCAGAAGACTGGAAGATACAATCATTGAAAACTTGTCATCATATGAAAAAGATGAAGACACAAGTCTATAAATTTTATGTCTTTTTTTTTTCTAGTTCAAGTGCTTGTAAAATAAGTTTGCTGATGAAATTTTTGGATTTGGAAAGTTAGTTGAGAAGCTTTGTGTGTTTATGTATATGTATGTGTGTGTATATATATATATATATATATATATATATATATATATATATATATATATATATATATATATATATATAATATGGCATCCATTTGTCTACTAGAGACACTAGCATAGTATTAAAAACAAGTAGAACTAGATAGCCTGGGTGGGTTGATATGGATGATAAGCTGTCACCTACATGTATGTGTATATATATATATATATATATATATTATGGTGGCCACTAATTATACAAAAATTGCATAACTCTCCTTAAAATGGATGGAGCACTCCCAGTGCCCTAATATGCTTATATCAGTAAAACTCTCTTTCTAAAAAGTGGGTGTGTAGATGGTGCAGAGGTAAGAACTCTGACTGATGACAAATCAGTCGAGTTTCAATCCTAGCCTGAAGCAGTCTGCCTTGTCTAGTCAGGCTGATGAGCCGTGAAAACAGCTATATGTGGATGACAATTTATATATATATATATATATATATATATATATATATTATATGTCTGATTTTAGATTCTGTATTGATATTTGATAAATCTTATTCTCTTTGGTAATGTATATTTTCTATCTGATTGAACTGAACATTGAAACCAAAGAATTGGATTATATTGTTAACAGGTTGTTGATTCTTTTTTTTATAAAAGAATAAACATTGAATAAACTTTTAGCACAAGACTCAATAATTTTATTTTTTTGTTCTATCCTCCTTATTGAATACATATTAATATTTTGGTTTGAATTTAATGCAACTACTTGAGAAATATCTTTTTAAACTTTTGTTTTATAATAATCTAATTTTGAAGCGAGACAATAAGATTCTTTTAAATGTTCTAATATCTAAAGGATTTGTTACCTGAAGCAATGAGATATATATTTTTTCAATATTCATTAGATATTAGTATAATTTACATTAAAGATATGAAAATTACATATGGATTGGAATTTCTGATTATGATCAGTGTAGTATCTGTGCATTTGGCTTACGTTCAATGTATTATTTCTCACCATATGAGGGTGGGCTGAAAAGATCATATGATGATCTCTTATCTGCTGTTAATGACCTTTTTGACCAATGGTATCCAAGTACTGTAACACCAATGGAAGAAATGTGTGGACTACAAAAGGAGAAGACTGTTGAAAAATAAACCTCATTTGGTCACATTCCATAAAAGTATTTTGGTCAGCTTATAAACTTTTTGGCTGACCCTTGTACTTTGCTAAATTCAATTCTAATTTTTCTTGCCTAATTTATTGTTTAATCAGTGACATCACAACTTTTCAAATATTTCACAACTCTGTAAATCATTACTTTTACTAAATTAACATATAATTTAAAAAAAAAGATTGAACACGTAAAATTCATGAAATTGTCTTGATGATTTGTTTTAGCTTTATTTTATAAATGATGTAGCAATCACTGAGTGACAGTGACAAAATTTCCCAAGTCAATAAATTTTAGTATAAATATTATGTTGTATCAAGAGAAAGGGACAAAATTGCCTTTTATGAGTTGATCATTATTTAACAACTAAAATCATTTGAAACTGTCAATACAATTAAATAATTGTAAATGTCTTATTAGAATATTTGCTCTAAATTAAAAAAAATTGTTTCATGTAATTTTGTGACAATGATAAATTATGAAAACTTTGAGAAAGATTTTTTTCTATTAAGTATCCAATGACAATAAAATTGTAAAATCCAAACCGGGATAGAGTGGAGAATTTTTGTAATTTTCTGATTTAGAATCTACGAAGTTGAAATAATTATCATAGAATTATAAATTCATCATACATAGGGCTTCCTCTCATCGTGTAATGGTTAGCAAGCTAGTCTTGCAGATCCATTACTGCTGAATAGGTAGTCCAATCCTTGGTGGATGCCTTGTACTTGAAACCTCATGTCACATTCTACCTGTGGTGAACAGGTTGAGTATATAGGGCATCCCATCATGGTGTAATGGTTAGCAAGCTAACCTCACTGGATTCCCCATACTTGTGACCTAGTGTCACATTGTACCTGTGTTGAATGGGTTGGGTAAATACCTATCCATGTTAAACTTATTTCATTTTTCTATTGTGTATTTATTATAATTAGATTATTTCTTTGATCAAAAGATTTTTGTGAAATGTTTTTGAACAATTTGAATTACAATAAATCTACATAGTTGCAATATGAAAATGATTGGTGTCTAGTTGTTTAAAAAAAAAAGTATTTAGTTATCTCTTTGGGTCAGAAAGTAATGAAATATGTATTAGTAATTGACTTGAATATAAAGCGGCAAAGACTGGACTGTCAAGAATATTTTATTTCTTGTCGGTATATGAGAGAAAAATGATGGACTATTCTGAAAAAGGTCAAATGTGCATTTGGCATCAGTTAGTAGGAATAGTACACAATCATTATCTCTTTTTTTTTTTCTGAATTTGGCTTTGACTCCTCTCCTCAGATGTCTCAATGCTTGGCTCAGATTTTTCTGGTTTTTTTTTTGGGTTTTTTTTGACAATCTCTCTCTCTCTCTCTCTCTCTCTCTCTCTCATAACATTTCAATGTGTTTTATGGCTAATGCAGTCAAAACTGTTTTTTGAATTGTATAGATTTGCATAAGTTTATTCGATAATAGAGCATTTGAGTACTTTTTGTGAAATAATTTTTATTCTTTAGAAATCTTTTTTTTTTTTAAATTTTGAAGCTGATTGTGAAAAGTCACAATGTGCATATAGACTAGAAAATTTAAAGATAACTAAAAGTTTAATAAGTCATAAATGCATAAAATATATTAAGGTATTTTAGCATTTACTACTATAAATATACACTTTTGTATGTATGTGTGTGTATATATATATATATATATATATATATATATGTGTATGTGTGTGTGTGTGTGTGTGTATATATATATATATATATATATATATAGGCAAAAATGGAAGTGAATCTGACAGTAATTTTATAAAAATTACACACACACTCATATATATATATATATATATATATATATAAAAATCATGTACTGTATTGCTCTTGCTCTATATTGTTAGTACTGATTTTTGTGGATATGATTATTTGCAAGTTTTTCATTAAATGAGAATTTTTGAATATATCTCCTACAGAAAATTGCTTATGTTGTGCATAGACTAAAAAAAAAAAAAAAAAAAAAGAAGAGTTTGTCATAAATGCTTGATATATTGGACAATGTATCTTGCATTTTCATGTTAGATCATATTGTTAATATTGAAATTTTTAATTCATAGAATATACTGTTGCAGTACAGAATATTGTTTTCTTTGTGTGTGTGTATTAAATGTTATGTATTAGGTATTTTAGTAATAAGTTAAAATTTCAGTGGTGCTTAGATATATATTTTCCATTTTTTGGACTTCCACCAAACCTGTGTCAATTGATGTATATCTTAACATAAAGGATTTAGGAACATCAATATAATATTAATTTGTCAAAAACACCCTAATCAAAGATTTTAGTTATATTCAAGTTATTTTTTTTTTATTCAATAAGTGCACATAAATAAACAAAAGGAGTAAATGAAAGAACTAATACTGAGTAGGAGAACCCCCATCTTTTTTAAAAATACAGTATCACGCATCTATAAGACATGAGTATAATTAGATTTCTTAGAGCTTCTAATAGAACCCCCCCCCCAATCTCATTTTAGCATATTATTCTAGAGATCACTTGCATTTGTAGTCTTATTGTGTGGGATATTAGTTTTGACCCTTTGCCATAACCTGTTGATAAAAGCTAAGGTCTGTCAATTGGGTTGGCAACTGCAACACTTCAATGTTATTGCCTTTAGTCTCTTGAATAATCTGGCAATGTATTTTAAGATATGTTGAAAAACTCACAACTGACCCAAATGAATTTGCGTGTATGCTGTCATGACCATATCCAATATTTCTAAATCTTACTTTCAAAAATTTCCATAATTTGATATAATGGACTGGCACTGTTTCCATTTCCTCCTTTGTTTAACCAATTCTGTCTGGATAGATTTCTTCAACTATTTTTCTTCTAATCTCCTTTTGGCTATCAGCGCTAAAAGATGGTAAATTTTGACTTGTCATTTTCTAGCACTTCATACCAGGTTTTTAGGCTTCAGTCTTGCATACCATACTCGTATATATGTATATTGTTGAATATAGTAGTATTTTATAGAGTATACCTGCATACCTGTGGTTGTATACAGATATACTTATCATCTTTATACTTATCTTGTTCTGAGTATCTGGATCCTATCTTCTGTATGGCTGTTATCTTATCTCTGGATTCTGCTTTCTTTTCTGGATTGTTAGATATTATTCTTTGGGTTGGTAGATAGCTTCTTCTGTTTCTGGATCTGAGTTCTCTTGTCTTTTTGCAGAGTTTTTAAATAACAACACAAGATTTAGCTTTATTTAGAGCACTTTATTATTTTATAAGATCCAGATCAATAAACACGCATATGAGAATTTAGTTTCAATGGACAGATTGCCATTGCGATTGTCCTCTTTGACGCCCAGCCAAACTCTGACTTTCCTAAACTCTTTCTCACGTTCATACTGGCAAACTGGAAGAGAGGTCAAATGCAGGTTAAAATCTGTCCATTTTTTCCTGTTTTTCTATGGCCGTTAGTTTGGATTTAAGCTACACTCATCATACATAATTAATAGGCTACTTATTAATTATGTAACATTAATAGGTAACATCAGTTTTTCTGCTCTTTGGTTATTTAAATGTCTATTTGTAGGCCACATGTTTTATGAATCCAAATTTCTTTAGCCATCTTTTTAAATGGTGCTTATTTTGACTTTTTATATTGACTGCAGTTATCTTTATTGCTCATTGGAAGGCTGAATGTACCTATCCATTGGTATGGTTTGTTTCAGTTGTTCACATCTTGACCTCTCAAGATCATCACCTGTTGTGATGATCTTGACCTCTCAAGTTGTGGTGTAGAGTTTTAGGACATGCTAAAAACTGTTGCCCAGTATAACCATTTATGAAGTTGCATCATCTTCATCCTTATTTCTGCTAACAAACTATGCTTTTTATCACAACTATAATTTTCATAGAAAAAAAAATTCACAATTAGTCTCTCTTCACACACACACACACACATATATAAACAAATTTTTGGTACAGCTAAATTTATATATAATTTTTTAAAATAACATACTTTATTGATCAGCAATTTTTAATAGTAAAAAGAAAAGGGAGCGAAAAAAAAAAGAGGAACTTAAGGGCCCTTTCGACCGGTGCTTTTTCAAAAGTAATGACCAGTAGATCGTTTAAGTCATACTGTATATGAATTGGGAAAAAGAGGGAGATTAAACCATACAAAATGGTGGGGCAATATGAAGGCAAAGGGGGAGGGAAAAATTGTGTATTATACCTTCACGTAATCCCCACTTCAGCTGTCACATCCCCAGCAAAAATTGCCAGGGAGTGATTCAAGTGTCTTTGTCTACACAGGGACGGGCAGTAAAAAAAAAATGGAGACTGCCTCGAGGACATTAAGGTGGTGGCTTGTCCTAGCCCTATGTAGAACAGAAAATCGCTGATCACTGTAGTTGATTTTCCAACTATTTATGCTACAGAGGTGGTCACCAATGGCAGAATCTTGTGCCTGTGAAAGCCCGGATGTGGTTTGGGGAATGCTTCTTATTCCTCTTAGGACGTGTTGGTTGATTTGGACGCTCAACCTCTGTGTTGTCCTACCAATATAACTGGCAGCGCACCAGCATTGATATTTATAAATTACAAAACTTTGTTCAAGGATTGGTAGGACGTCTTTTTGAGTGGAGTGAAATGCAGGTATGGTGATGAAAATTGTCCGGACTTTAACTGCATTAAAACAACGTGTTATGGCTAATTTGATCTTGTTTGCCAACGCCTGACCAACAAGTCCAATCCACGGCAATCGCAAATATACAGTCCACTTAGATGGACCAAACTCTTTATTGTTGTTAAAATTTGATATGGTTTGGTTGATCACCTTCGTAGTCAAATCCTCAGGATACCCATTGTCGGCAAAGATGTTATTAATTTTCGTGAGTTCATCTTTAATCTTGCAATCAGAGCATATTGTCAATGCTCTAAATTTTAAGATTATTCTCAAAACTGATGTTATATTTAAATGAAAAAAAAAAAAAAAAGAAGTTAAATATGTGATGTTAATTTGAAGAAAAAATCAAGCATTTTATTGTTAAAGTTTTTGATAAAATGTTTGAAAGTTTCATAAAATGCACGTAACAAAAATTACATAATACAATCTTTGAATATGTTACCTTTAGCTCAGCCGGTAGAGCACCCACTTCAGAATCACAAGTAGTAGTACAGATTGGGTAATTTGATCTGTGTGTAAAGTGTGTGTGTGTGGGTGGGGGTAACGGTAGATGTGGTGCTCCATCTCTGCAAAAAACAATTTCCCTGGTCTAGTGAAAAGGATATAGACTCTCTCACTGTCCGGCTGATAGACAATAGGCCACTCCAATTTTAATACTGAAGCATCAGTATTAAAGTTGGAGTGGCCTATTGTCCGTATCAGCCAGACAATGAGAGAGTCTATATCCTTTTCAAAGACTCATCTTGGCTCCAATCTGGCTGGTACTTATTATTACTACTCCTAATGCTACACATTTTGTGTATAATAAAAATTTGAATTGATGTCTCATTAGTTGTATCACTAAATAGTCTCCACATATGCCACATGGAAAGATAAAGAACATTGTTTATCAAAAAATCTCTGTGATAAAGGTTTACATAAATTACTTTTTTTTATCAATTTCAAATTCAATACTGCAGTGGTACCATTACAATCTAAGATTAATAGGACTTGTAAAACTCTTTATTGTTGCAAAATTACACAAATTATGATTTTCAGTTTCGTTTTTATTTAGATTTTTATTTTTATTTAATAGCATATCAACTTTCCTGGTTTATTTAATGGCAAAATCATCTTTGTAGTAGAATAGTAGTGGCACTATTTCACAAATAGGGGGGAGGGGGAGGGGGTCATACTTTTTCCAAGGGTATTTAGTTCAAAAGGGTTAATAGCGTGACTAGAGTTTGAACTTGCTTACTATAATATCACATGCCAACATATTATCCACTACTCCCCCCTGACAATTCTCACTCAGACTTAATAAAAATGTTTGCTATTTATGAGGAAATCTCAAGTATGTTTGTGTGCATATATATAGCACTTAATATTAATATTATTATTCTTTTGGTTGTTGTCTCGGACAATGCCAGGAAATTCTGCCAGTTATTGATAAAGTGTAGGGTTTCATTTTGGATGGTGTCCTTAAAATGAGGGATTATGATAAAGTATTATTTAAGGAGAAATCTTTAACTATAGTTAAATTATTCCCATCAAAATTGACATCATTTAAAAGAGCATAAAATGTTTTAATTTTACATATAATATTGTATGGTACACAAATTACTTAAAAGAACATAATATTTCAAAATTAGTGTATTCATGATTCAAAATTATATATCCCACTATATAACTATTGACACTGTTGAAAAGAAGATAAATTTATATTCAATTAGAAGCAGCTACCCAGTATCACCTGGGTAGTGTGTGTGTGTGTGTGTGGGGGGGGCAAAAATACCTAGTGTATTGATTTGTTTACTTTTGAAATTCAAATTCCACAAATTCTGGACATTTTTAAGTTGAATTTCAATGCTATTTCTATGTATATTTTAATTTTTTAAAGATCTTTGATTATAGATCAAATCTTAACTTTTGCATGAAAACCAAGAACCGGTGATATTTAATGTGTATACATATTTACTTTGTCATTTAATTTTTTTGTTTCATCCGGACATACATACATACACACCAACTGCCCTTTATAGATAGATAGATGAATCAATGAATTATTTTGACTTGTAGCAATTGCTAAGCTTTGGGGCATTTTTTTTAAACCAAAATGCTATGTTCATGAAACAACTAGGATAATTGCTAAGGTGTTTGACTTGATATAGTAGGTATCTCACAGTAAAGATCTGACAAGACAGGTAGGGACCTTATATTATTACAGGGAGACACATTGATCCCCAAAGAAGCTTGATAATGGATCCTATCTTATAAGGTCAGAGGAAGAGATGGGGAAGAACTAATGAGGTTTCTGATTTAAAGAGATTAATTAAGGGGGAATTAAGAGAACTGACTGGTTCCTATTAAATTGATATAGTATAAAGAATATATAAGGGTCAAACCCAAACTTGCAGTTAACTAAAAAATAGAGTATAAACATAGGCATTCCCACTCCAACCCTTTGGTGGCTTAGGGGTGGTTGGCAAGTTGACATTGGCTAGATGACTAACCAGAAAGTTTCAAGTTTGAACATTTTTGTGACATGTTATTCCTCTTTTTTGTGTTTCTTTAATTGGTCAAAGTTTTGTTTTTGAGAGAAATAAAAATATATAAAAAATTATGAATCAGATCTTAAATATGTCCATAAAGCTATCTACAAAACATACCTGAAACTAATTACTGTGATCTTGTTTGAAAAAAAAAAAATTACCACAAACTATTCCCTTACAAAACGTGTATATATACATATTTTATTATATTATGTTATATATAACATATGTTGTGTGTGTTATATATATATGTTATATCTATATAAAGAGTTGTCCTTAGTTAACCCACAAGGTTGATATGCCATTAAACGAAACCAACATTAATTGGTCAAAGTCTGAAAACTAGGGAATTTGGATTAGCTGACTTAGATCAACTGAGGAGATACTGTCTTTTGCAAGGGAAATTGGTTATTGTAGTGAAGTGGGACGAAGGGGTTCAAACCCACCTAATGCTAAGCGTCTCTATGTCTGATCTGTTCTATCATAGCTGTCATTTGCAGTTCTATCACTGAACAGAACAAACCCTTTTAAGACCATCAGGGATTTGCATATGTGAGCAAGTAGCTCAATAAAAAAAATAAGCCACATGAATGGAGGGCAGTACAAATGTTGAAGTGAGATGACTTGAATGGTAGATTTGTTAGTTGTCAACTGCTACAAGGATCAATTATCATCAATTGGAAATTTAAATAAGTTTGTCTATCACAGTTAACAAGATAAATAAACAACTTGAAAAGAAAAGAAAAGAAAAAGACGCCAAGAAGAATATACTAGCAGTTTGGCGGGAACCACCAAGTGATTAGCAGCAGATACTGGCAAGTTCCAGCAAGTTAGGTACCCTAAGTTAGTAAGTAGCCTTACAGAAATTTTGGTAAGTAACAGGTATCTTGGAGATAAATCCAGAGTTCCTAGTTAGCAGACAAATCAGCTTTGTACATGCTGTAAAGTAGAACAACTAGTGTTCAAATCTAAGATGACTAATGATGAAGCTGACTGATAGTCAATGTAATTCCTTCAGATCAGGGTTCATAGTCTATTGATTAGCTGAAGTAGTTTGATTGGAAGTTCAGTCTCTTGTCAATCTGATTGTGGGAAGGCTATCAGGTTGCACTCCTATCCATTATAATATGTTAAAATATATTTGTGAAGAGAAGTTGTAATCTACATGAATAAATGAAAATGACACTCACTTGCTATTGTTCAAAATCCATTTGGCTTCTTCTTTGTCGTATTTCCAAACTACTTGAACCTGACAACTTGATTAATTGTGGCACACGTCTGGCAACAACTCAAGAATGCTTCAAACTTGAGCTTGGAGATCTCTTCAGATCTTAGACACATGAGTGAAGAGATCATCATCTCTGAGCATTGTCAGGTTAAAAACTGATGATGATTGACCACAAAGACCCATCAACCCATTTTGTTATAAAGATATGTTTTACAAACCTCGAATAGTTGCTTAGTATCTAATATGAAACATTTCAGTTATGAGCATTTTATATAGGGATATTTAATATCTGAAAGTTTTGCAATATTTTGGTAATGTGTGGCACAATTTAGCAGCTCTAGATGCTTTTGCTGAGGTTGTAAAGGTGGCAAATCACACTGGTCTGTTTGATGCTGGCTTGCCTGATACTCTCTAATTACTACTCCCTGGATTTAACTCTGAGTATGGTCTCAGAAGCCAGGGTTTTAGGCCTGCCTGACCATGTCTAATTGTTGAGGTTCTTGCAACCTAAGCAACATTTCTTGAACCATCTGGTTACAATACCATGAGCAACTGCATCTTCATCTTTCATATAAAAGTTTTGGTTGCTACTCAGCATTATAGCCCAGTTCAAATGTGAAAGTATTAGTTCTTGAATTTGTCTCCATGTTCATCTGTGCAACTTTCAAATCACATGTAGAATGAAAAATACACACAATGTGTTGATGCACCAATAACTATTATACTACCAACCAAAGTGTCGGTACCTTTCACAGCTTTGGTATACACGCCACAGACTAGCGCATACCAAAATATAGCAAGTGAATTACACAATTACTAAATATTTTTTAATTGATGTATATTGAAACAATTTAGTATTGGATATTTTTAGTTGGTATCCTATTTCAAGTACTATGATTGTGTTAAGTCTGTGTAAAACAATTATGTTATGTAGTACGGACATGTTGTAGAATGTTGGCTTTTTTAGTTTTTGACTATTAGCGTATAAAACAAAGTAATGTGTTGTATATTCCCATGGCATTTAAATATTGGCTTTCTTAGTTTTCTAAATGTCAGTGCTTGTCTTGTTTGACTAGCATTGTTTAACCATGTGACAAATTGTTACAGCTAATTCCAATATGCAAACAATTTCAACAAATACCTATTTTACACCTGCACGTTTTTTAATGATCAAAACACCTGTCTTTTTTTTTTTTTTTAATCGAATAATGATAAACTTAAACAATATATTGCTAGTTTTATATGTAAATGTTTTAAATGATTGTCAGACATCTTTATGTATTCTGAATAAAACACATTTATTTTTAATGTTTGTGTTATAAGCAAATTTTGTATTTTAACTGCTAATAAATCTACTTTGGAGATCGGATTGCTCATTTGTTATTTGATTATGATATTTTTATGCCAATAAATATAAAATTATGTTGGACTATCTTAGAATTTTTTTTATAGATCTGCTGGTATTAGTTGCATTTTGAAGATCTTGCAGTTTTATATCTTTTCTCTATTTTTTTTTAAGTAGTTTTTTTTAAATTAAAAAATTTTTTTTTTTAGAAGGAAGTCTACACTTTAAAGAAAAGTAGAGTACATACATTGAATCAATTGACAATATCAGATTTAGGGCTTCATTTAATTGTGAAATAATTTATTTGAGAATCCGCTATCAGTACAGCTTATACATCTTAATGATCCATTAAAATTCCAACCATCTTTTTATTATGAATACTAATCCATAGTTATTATCTTGAGGAGATTTTTGTTGATACGCTTGATTTGTTTTGCTATTTTTAACAACAATGGTTCACTTTATAAAGTTTCTCTTATAATTCTAAAGAAAACTTTGATGTCTGTATGCATATATGCACAAAAAAGAAGAAAAAAGGTGTCTACTAAAGAGATAGCAATAGAGAGGATAAAGTGGTTAACTCAATAATTAGTATGTAGAAATAGTTTCTAATAGGGACTACCAGTGTGTGTGTGTATGTATGTATATATATATATATATATATATATATATTATATATATATATATATAATAAAATAATTTTTTTTTTTTCTTTTATAGATTGTAAGGTTTCATGTATGTATTTGATAACAATGTTATAAAAAATAAATGGAGTTTTTTTTTTTTTTTTAAGCATGAAAGAATAGTGAAACTAATAATTAAAATGGACTAATATTCAATAAATCCAGTTGACTTACCCATTTCGTTTGGATTAATTGTGTACTAGTTTGAGATTTATATACTGTCAGTGTATGTGACATTGTTCTTTATTTTATGTAAACTACTTTGTATGTAATTTTGAACCCCCCCCAAAAAAAAAAAAAAACAAAAAAAAAAAAAAAAAACTTTATATTTTTGAACCAAGAACTCTTCAAGGTGTCTTTTAGTAATTCTTAGGGAATTGAAATTCTATAAAAACAAGGGGTAAATGGTAATTGAAAAGTCCAACTTGTAGATATATCAGATGAATAAAAATTTTGTAATCAAACAATTTTTGTCTTGTCATGGAAGAAGATACTTAGGGTGTCAGATATGTGTTAACATGATAAGAATATTATTTCCTTTCAGTTAACTAATTCTGAGTGGGCACTTTTTTTTTCTCTTGTTATCTTTACTTGATCTAATTGGGAGCAATAATTATTTGATTGAATTATTTGGTTCTCTGGAAAGAGCTCATGATAGAATATTCCTTTCCAATTCCATGCTATACATAACTTCACCTCAAATTTTATTATAAAGACCAGTATACTTAGAGGTATTTCATTTTGATTGCCCCACAGTCTCTTATATTTTGTAAAATATTCATTTTCATTGCCTGTTGCATAAATAAGTACAGACTAGTAGTTTATAAATTTTTTTCACACCAGTTCTAACTGATGTTTTTTCACTGGAGACTGGGTGACAGCAAGTCTCCTCTAAATATTCTGTTTGATTTTAGTAGTGCTGTGGTCTGTATGGTTTCGATTCTTCCTCTAATTTCATTTGAGTATTTTTTTTCCAGGTTTTTGAGGATTATTCCAAGGGCTCTAACTATGATTGGTATTACTATGACTTTCATATTCCACAGCTTTTTCAGCTTTCTGATAAGATCAAGGTATTTGTCCATCTTTTTATCTTCTTTCAGCCTCACTCTGTGTTTTGCTGGCACATAGAATCAACAATGTTGACAGGTTCTTTTTTTTTCATTATTAAAACTGTCCTTCTGTTCTTGATTGGCTGATTCATTTGTATCTCAAAGTTTCAGAAAAACTTATCTATTTCATTTTCAAGGACAGATTCGGGTTTGTGCATATCCCATTTTGTTAGTATGCTGAAACTTCAATTTCTTGCACAATTCCCAATAGATCACCTTACCCACTCAATTGTGCCTGTTCTTATACATCTTTTGTGCTAGTTTGCTGCATTCACTTACTATGTGATTAATCGTTTCGTCTCTATTACTAGATAGTCTACACTTGCTATTCATCTGAGTATTATCAATTTTGCCTTTCATATGATTAACCCTAATGATATTATTTTAGAGATTCAGTTTCTCTCTTTAAGTTTTCCCTTCGTAACCATGTTTCAGGTCATCTCATATATAATTTCCATTTTTATTTTCTACATTTTTAAAAATATTTTTGTTGCCCTGTTACTGGTTGCTGTAATCAGTCTCTATTTGTTCTTGTTTATTCTTTGAGTCTTTTATATTTGCTTCATTGATGAAGTCCTCTTCCTTCTTCTTGTCACCACACATCAAAGTGACTAATGTAACCACACTAATGTAAATCACTTCCAACACTTCAATTAGATATTTTTTATTATATTGCTTATCTCCTGTGTGTTATACAAGATTGACTATTTTCACATAATGGTCTGATTTTTTTGATTTCCTTTTTTTTTTCTTTTTTTTGATCAACCTCAAAATGTCTTTTGACCATGGAGAATCATTTAGTGAGTCACTGTACTTTGTTGATAATTTGCACAATTTTTTAAATTTAGGTTTGATTTGCCTTTTACTTTAAAAAGCATCTCAAAATTGTTGTTTATTTTCTTCTATCTTTAATGTCAGAATCAAAAACGAAAAAAATACATAGATTTTCATAAAAAAAAATGAATGCTGTCACAATGCAATCAAGTGGTTTTTGTTTTTTGTTTTGTTTTTGTTTTTTAAATGAGAGTAGTTGAACACTCCTAATGCCATCTACCAACAAAAACCAAGCAATCTTTTTTGTCCAACCCATTAGAATGGTTTAGTGTGTAATACTTAATCAAAGTATCTCTAGCGAGAGGTAAAGTAAATTACCTTGTGAGACTACAGATTGAACTCACAACCCCCAGGTTGTGAGCGGTGACTCCTGGTAAGTGTTCTGTCACTCCTGTTGGTTGGAGTGGTTTGGCCAGTGAGGAGGCATAAAAGCTGAAGCAGTTTTTCTTGGGGTGGGATTACTGTTCTTAGCTGAGAGAACTGGTTGTCCGTAGCAGTCTTACAGAAGATCAGGCAATTTTTTAAAAAATTACTCAGATCAGTATCTTTGCTCCCAAAAAATAGTCAATTTTGATAAACACATTTTCTATTGTGAAATAAAATCTTTAGTTGTCATATTGTGGCCTATTATTGGTATCGGTCAGACAGCGAGGGAGTCTATCTCCTTTTCACTAGCACTAGACTTGGGAGATTGCTTTTGCATCTAGGGTGGAGAGCTTCACCTACCATCAGCTCTCCGCTTTATTGCACAGATCCAAGCTGTGCTACTCATGTGCTGAGTTAGTGAAACTTGGTATTGACCTGGTGGTTCCTAGATGGTTGCTCTACCAATTGAGTTAAACCAATTTTATACAAAACATTAAATTAGTTCATATTTCTTTTATCATTTTACAAAATTCTTTGAATTAATAATAGATTTTGTTTATTTCTAGTAAATTGTTAACATTAATTTTATTTTCTATTGGAATTGTTTCAACTATTCAAAGAAGTGTTTAAATTTTTTGTCAATTGTAAAACTGTTTTGATACAGAATTTTGAAAATAAAGAAAAAAAAAGTATTGCTAAAAATGTATAAATCTGTCGGTATTCAAATAAAAAAAAAATTGTTTAAGTTTATTATTTTCAGCTGACCATTCATTTCCAAAAGACTGAATTACTTGTGTGACCTTTTCAATTAAAATTTAGTTTTTCTTCATTTTTGCACATTCTAAAAGGTGCTTCTTATATTTTTCAATTTAAGTGCACTTTTGTTCAGGAGACGATTAGTTTAAGTGTTCAATTTGGTAAATAATTAGTTTATAAAAATATTTAAACTAAAAGTTAGCATTTTATTCTAAACAATATGTTGTAACTATTTCTCTATCTTTCTCTCTCTCTCTTTCACAATTTTGTTGAAGGTTTCTTTTAGAAGTTTTAGTTAAGTGATTTATCTAATGTCTTTTGTATATTTTGATAAGTTAACCAAGAAAAAGTTTCTGATGTTCTGATCTACTGTTAAAACCTATTTTTTTTACTTTTTTCTTTCTTCACTTTTCAGAGAATAAAAGCAATCAACATTTTATCGTTATACTCTACACACCCACAAATCTGTAGATTGTGTAAATCTTAACTAGAATTCATTATAACTTGTCAACTTGATATTTCTTTGTGATTTAGTGTAAATGTTGCTAAGGAAATAATTTACTCTAAAAATACAAGTGTTTGAGTTGATGTTCTTTTCAAAATTATCAAATTATCTTATTAATAATAATTTGTTTAACTTAGTATTTTTTCAAAAAAGGGAATGGAAAATTCACAAATGATCCCCAAACCCTGCATGCATATCCCAATGAGAGGAAAGAGATGCTCTTGTTTGCTGCTAACTTTCCACAGATGCAGTGACAAGTACATCAAAAGCCATTGATTCCTGATGATTGAGATGTCCTTTGGATTTTCGCTGAACTGCTTTGGCCGGGTTTTGGCCCTAATTACCACTGGATGCCAAACCTGGTGCATTTTGGGTGGCTCTAACAAGAACTTAAATTCCCAATGGCATGGCTCTGACACTATTATGTTTACGCTGCCTTTCTGTGATGAGGAGGGATTGGATTTAATAAATTGCATGATAGCTGTTGAGCAAAGAGCTTCCTCTGCCTTTTTACAGGTCTTGTTTTTCATTCTGCAGGGTGTCTAGCCACCCTCCTCACCAGACAAAATCTGTGGGGTTACTGGTTTAGTCGCTGATGATCCGTGTGTGTGTTCAGGCAGCTGATTCACTTGTAGATATATTTTATTGAACATGACAGACAAGGATTTAGTGTTTAGCTCTTTAATCAGCTTTTGTTGGTGAACAAAATGTCACAATTGTGGTTGTAGGCCGTTTAAAAAAACATCTTTGGTCATTGTTGATGACGAGAAGGGAAGGTATAGTTAAGAAAACAAAACAAAAGATCAATCAAATATATTTTCTTGATTATTCAGTTTTTATTTTAAAATCCCTATTTTTCCCAGTCGTTAACATGATGATGTTAATTGATATATGAAACTGGTTTCATGTAACAAGTCACATTAAAATTCTTGTTTAAAATATTTCATTTTCCATCGTTAAGAGAATTTAATTTATTCAACTCTTTCATTTATTTTCTTCTCAATATTCAACAATTATCTTTTAATGGTTAGTTTTACAAGATTTTTCATAATGAGTTCTCTTAAAATTAATGAGATGATTGTTTATGCCAGAGATCTTAAACAGTTGATTTTATAATATCATAATTTTTTTAAAGACATAAAAATATTTTCCTTCACTTCATATTGAGTAGTAGTAATATATGATTCTTCTTAGTGTACATTGTATATAAGATTTTCTACTTGTTTCTTTTCACCAAATTCTAATTTACTCTGAAATATTACAGTCATTATGATTTGTTATTGATACAATAAACTTATCTTATTATTATGGCAATTTAAGGGATTGTATATGAAGTCCGATGAGGATTTTATATGGGTCAGATTTAGCTCAGTCTGTAGAGCATCTGCCTAGGAACCATAAAGTTTTGGGTTTGATATTGGTCCCTGCCAATTCAGCATAAGAGTAACATAGTGTTGTAGAGGAGTTAACACCCCTTCAAGATGGACTGGTTCATAGCCTTATAAGAGTCGACATAGCAGTGATTAAGTCGGGAAAAATCTATTTGGATGAAATCACTGCGTTTGACTAGGCATTTGACCCTCCTCATTCTTGTACGCTTGTCTTGGGAATTGTACTACTTGTTTTGTGTTATAAGTATCTGTTAGCACCAGATACAAGTGCTGAATAAAATATATATCAAGCACACTATTTCTCTGTGTATCTTTTACCACCTCAACGATACAACACATAGCTTGGGTAATCAGATCTCTGCAGTAAAGTGGGAAGCTGACTGTAGGTGTGGCGCTCCATTTCAGCATAATCTTCCTGGTCTAGTACTAGTGAAAAGGGGATAAACTCCTTAGCTGTCTGGCTGATGCAGACAATAGGCCACTCTGACAACTTTTATTTTTATTTTTTTATATGAAGTCGGTTAATGATTTCAAACTTGTCATTAATTCATAAGACTTTTTTTTCAATTTCTTTTTATATTTGTATTATTTTAAGGGTTAATTAAATAATGTACCAAAATGTTCATCTGCTGTTACTTCAAACATCTTTAATCTTTGATAATAATTATGTGAGAACATAAAGATAAATGTGTTGTTAGAATCTGTGAATTATTAAATTGTGATATTATAAGTATCATTACACAAGTTTACACTGTATTACTCTGCACCTTTTGTCTGTTTGCTGCACCTTTTCTGCCTGTTTGCTGCATCACTCTTTCATTTTACTGCACCTTTTTGTCTCTTTGCCACATTACTGCACTTTTCTATCAAATGAACATTCGTTGTATTAAGATTGTTTTTCAATTTTCTCTACTATTTTTATCTCCTCTCATTGGTTGTTAGTTTAATGATTTATTCAATTAAGTTGAGTTAATTTTTATAATTGATGTTGTTAATGACAATATCAGTTAAGCTTTCATCTTGATAATTTAATTTTCTCTTAAAACGTCTATCTGTTGGTATTTGAGAATTACCCAAAACATACTTTATATTATTCAAATGAGAAAATATTTGTTGATATACATTTTATTTCTATATAATAAGGTAGTAACTCACAGTCAGTGACAACTTATATAAGGGTTCCTATCAAAGTGAGATGGTTAGAAAGTTCACTTAATAAGATATTGTTAATGAGTATGATCCTCACCAAGTGCTGTACTATTGTGTCCTTGGCTAAGAAATAGATCCATTAACATTTTATCCCCTGCTGCTGATTAGAGATATCTGTTAATTGTAAATAGAAAAGAAAAATCTATTTTCATTCATAATGTAGAATAAACATCATACTGGTAGAAGAGTTCCAATTACCATTGTATTGGTAAGACAAGGCAACTGTAACTTAATACAGATCTTACCTTGCTGCAAGCCTGCTGCAGAATGCCAGAGTATTTATGAAGCTTCAAAACATCATAGAAACCAAGCAGCCAATCAGGAGTCAAGGAATGGAATCACCCAAATACATGAATGGAGTATTTCTGAGTTCCATAAATACCAGCTGTTTTGGGCACCAGTCAGTAGTGCTTAATTGCTGTTGTTCAAAGCAACAGCATACTCGGCTCACAACACAGTTGGATGCTAATCACCCAACAAAATTCTACACATAATACTCAGCATCATTGATAATATGCTAGAAGGTATATTCTTCATTAGGAAAAAGAAAAAAAAAATTGAACTCTTTCTTTTAATTGAATTTTCAAAAATTGATCTATTGTTAAACTTTCATTAGAAAGATTAAGAGATAAAGTGAATTGACACCTAAACAACTATGATGAGCCTAGCTGTTTAGATGACTGGAGGAGGTGTAGGTTGCTTTATGGTTATTGTTGTAGGAAACTGACTAGATGAGCTAAGTTCAAATTCTGGATAAGGCTGTTTATGTTTCATTGCTTACTAATGCCATTGCATAAAGCTCTCTTCTCCCCCCAGCTATGGGTAAATAGTAGGATAGATTAGGCTCTCTAGCTTTGGAGAGAAGGAAAACTGAATTAAAACCAAACTTCACCTTGGGGTTGGGTATCATACAATAAAAGCATTAGGCCCATAAAAATCACTGTCATATAGACAAACTATGCCAAATTTGTACAGACCAGATGGCAAAGGTTGAGGGGCAAAAGCCCACCATCCAAAAATGATAGAGGTGGTAAAATGTGAGCCATAGCTTTTTATTCTATTTCCTATTTGTCTTTTAATGCATGTAGAGGGGACCACTTGTGAATTTCCTATTCCCTGGGTTACCCCTTTCATGAATTCATGATAGATGAATTTGTTGGATGGAGCTGGCTCAATCGACCCAGGGTGAATGCCATCACAGAAAGAAAGAATATTAGTCTGTTTAATCTACAATATGTATAAATAAGACCTTGACCTTGTTCAAATTGAGGGAGTGTATATTATTGTCTTTTTAATGAACTACAAAGTGGTTATTAAAACAAGTACATATTCAACGTTGTCTATCTTGATCACTAGACTTAAATTAGAGTTTATAGTTGTTGTCACTCCTTTGTTTAATGGTTCTTAAAATTTTTCATTTCACTATCTAAGCAGAAGCTACAGAGAGATAAAGATTAACACCTCCACCCCCCAAAAAAAAAGAAATAATATATATTTAAAACTAAGAGGTTAAAATAAAAAAGTCCAGGATATTTAGTAATCTCAATATGACATTGATACAATGGAATAAATATTATAGTTTTTGCTGAAGAGAAAGGATCTACTGTCTCTGGTTTGAGATTTTCACCATTTCCCTTTCCAGAGCAAATAGTTAAAATAAGAACTTTTAACTGATTCATCATTCTATTGATTTAATTTGTGAACATGTTGATGACTTATTTCTCTCAAAATTAAAATAGATTTCTGAATTTGAACAAAGCTTTCTGCTCTTTTCTGGTTGAAAAATAAATTGAATTAATTTTAATAAAAATTAGCATATTTTAAAATGTAGCTGATTGTATGATAATTTTAATATTGGTTTAATCTATTTCGGTCAAACTTAAAATGTATGAAAAACTTAATATTCCTTTTACTTTAAGGGAGAAAAGTAGTTTAATTACAAGAATTTGACTGACCTATATTTGCCCCCTCCCCCCCAAAAAAAGAAGAAATTGTTACCAGCTTTGTTAAAGTTAAAAATTACTGAAATTTCTCATTCATCAAAGGAAATTTTTTATATTTGAAAATTTTCCCCTTTTTTGAATTAAAAAAAAAAAAATACTCTACCTCATTAAAAGAAAATTTTGATGGCAATTAAATTCAATGTTGAGTTGCAATCTATCTCATAAGTGACATTCCCCTATGGTTACACTAGTGTAGGCTGATCAGCAAAAATCCTACATCAATGAACTCTGTGCAGATTCTGGATCCTGCAAAGAGGACCTCCCGGGGTGATAACCAATAGGAAGGGTTGGAAAGAGAGGATCTTGGATATCCATGCTGTGACATGATGATATTTCAATTAATTGCAAATAAGGGAAATTCACTTTTAATTAGTATTTAATGGTTCTCTATTTGAAATATTGTAATGATCCAAGAGTGTGTAAAGACTGTCCCCCCACCCCCATATTATCATTAAATTGCAAATTAAACTGGAAATTGCTTTGTTCTTTAAATTAGAACATTTGAAAACTATTCTCACTATGATGAGCCATTTTTGTTGTTAAGATAACATACATACAAAAATCAGATCATTGTAATATAGATTCACTCCAGTATGCACCATTATACCCAGGTCCACTCTGACCAGGAGTGGTAGTACCTGTTAGGGTTCCATCTATGGGTTAAATAGAAAAACATTAGTTAAAAAAATTTGAATAAAACAAAAACGTCTCCAGCATAAAATAACGCAATGGGTTGACATGCTGTAAAACCCAACCAACCAAACCACCACTCTAGTATGTGGTGGAAAAATTGGTGTAGTAATAATTTTTTTTTTTCTTTCTAATATGGTTTATCTCCTAAGGCATATTTAATTGTTTTATTACCTTTTGAAAAGAAAGAAAGAAAGATATTTACATTTATTTACTGTTGGAGTTCTTTTAATTACTCCTTTTTGTTTGTTCTGGTAATATTGCTTTAAATAATACTGAACATGCCTCAGGTTATTATAACAATGAATTTTCTTATTAATCAATTTGTCTTACATTCTTTGTAATGGAATATTCTGGTGATGTAGAAAAATGTTACACAAAACAAATCATTTTACATATTTAGATAGATCAGTTAACCTTGAAGGATTTAAAATTGATATATTCTGTCAAATTCTTGAAGGTAGGAACATTCTTGGAACATTTCAATAAGAAAGATAAATAGACCAGTAAGAATCTCTATTCCAAGTATCACGTTTTTTTTCTTTTTTTTTTTTTTTGTGGACCAGAGAAATAAAATGATGTATTCTTTGTTGCTGTGTACATTTTGATCTTTATTTATTTGGAGCATCAAAAGATGTTTTCTTTATCATTTATATATGTTAAATATATATGTGTGTGTGTGTGTATGTATATATATATATATATATATATATATATATTCTTGTCCATGTAGAGAATCTGTAATAGTTGTTGTGGTTGAGAAACATGATTTCTCTTTATTTTTTCATGTTCTTCACAAGATTTACATTTGTTTTGAGCTATTTATACAAATCTGTATAAATTTTCTGTCTACAACGTCTACTTTTAATCTACTCTAAAAACATTTACCACATTTACATCCAAATCATATCTCAGGAATTTTGTAACCAATTTCTTTTTTTTTTCTTTCTTTTTTTTTTTTTTTTCATCTTATGAGACAATGGATCTACACCTGGATTTCTATACATGTCCGGGCAATATTGTATGGATAACCAGTAGTTGTCAATGCAGTATCCCTTCTTCACAAAATCCAAGGTCAAATTATTGTCAGAATGAGGCTGAACACAATGTTGGATTACCTTGATTCCAACTCCTTGTTTAATCAAGTTACCCTGCCATGCTAGTAGGATTTTTGCATTTAATTTTCCTTCTAGATTGGTTGCTCTTACCAAGAGTGCAGTTTACCCAGGAAGGGAGAGATGGATTCATGCCTTTCCCAAGGACATTGGTGCAAAAAAGAAAAAAATGCAAGTAGCCATGTCCAGGATTTGAATTCAGCTTGCCAAACATCATTTTCTATGCTAAATAACCTTTTGTGCTCCATGCACCTCCACAAGATTTAATAATGTTATATACATTTATATATTCATAAGATATGTATGTACACTTGCATATAGATAGATAAACGCTAAAATTGTTATTAACTTGGATGCTGCTTTTATATTTATTTTTTTATAAATTTTCTGTTGCAAACAAACAAAAATTTTTTTGTGTAGAACCCCCCCCCCCAAAAAAAAAGAAAGAAAAATGATATAAGAACCTCTACTACAGCAATTACAAAATTTGACAAAGTATTATTATTTTTTTCTTAAGCAGTTGTAGTAGTGATAATATCCCTGGTTGTAGAAAAATGAATTGTCAAATCAAGTACAAATTTTGGATGAAGTTGTTTGTATTTCCCTTTTGTACTAATGCCCTTTGAAATGGCAGAAATCCATCTTTTCTTCTTCTAGCTATACGTGAATAGGATAGACTGAGCTGTTCTTTAGTTTTGGTAGAGCATCTGGTCTATGAGAAGGAAAACTTTGAATTCTAATCCAACTATGACAGTGGATAGCATTTGTCCAACAAAACAGGAGAGGCAAATGGCATATTGCCAACCCCCCCCCCCCTCAACACCTTCTTTCCATTAGAAGTCGTTACAGAGAAATGAAATGTTTTCTTTTTTGCATTTTCTTTTTTTTTTTACTTAATTTGTTGGGTTAAAGAAAAACCTCAAACAATTTATCAAGTGTTATTCCTTTCTTGATAAGCAGAGAACTTTTCCACATATTATTGTATACTAGCAGGACCTGTGGATATACGATAGTATGCTGTAGGTCTGATTTATAATTCATCATCACAAAGTTGTGCTAATAGCATGGATTCCCTTGACTCTCTCTCTCTCTTTCGCCCCATCTGTCCCTATCGAGCATTGATCTTGGCAGGTCCTTTATACGGCATCCAGTGTCTGCAATGTTAATGAAAATAAATCTTTATTAGCTGGCCAACACTGGTGTGTCCATGTGTTGGAGTCCACTGCTTCTTCAGCAGTACCCAGCATGTTTTTATCTTCCTTGAATGGTTTCTGAGCAAATCTAAATGTGCCCAATATTTAAAGATGAATTAAATGTTGTGGTCAATTCATACGTTATGGTTGCTAAGAATTTTAAAATTTTGTGAATTTACTATTGTTGCTGGATTAAAAAAAAATGTAGAAACTATTTTCTATGTTTTTATCAACTTTAATGGTATAATTTTTTCTAATCGTCTTTGCATAGTCAAATATTTTAAAGTACCTGTAAGTCTCGGTCATTCTAGTTATATATTAGAATGACTTTTATTTTTATTCTCATTATGTGATTCAACACTTCTGGAATGGAATTCCTTCTGTCTTTGAAGATATCTTTGCATTTTTGAACATGAAATTATATAACTACATCAATAACAACTATTGCCTTGATGCAGCCCTGTAGGCTGAGGCTTTAGAATACACTGACTGCATCTCTGCAGAGGTGTAAGACGCCACCCAATGGGGTCACCTGTTGGTTGTGGGTGGTGACTCATGATGCTTAACGATGGAACCTTGGTGGCTGAGCAGTCCATGACATGCAACACTCCACTTTGGCTCTTACATGGGCTAGACGGGCAGTCAGAGAGGCTGGTCTTGTCAAGTCCTAGCATCAAAATGATTGTTCAAACCCTATTGCCCTTATGGCAATCATCTAACCCTTTTTGTGCTAGAAGGTGGTGGTAGCTGAGGGTTTTAATGTCCTGGGTATAACGTTAAACTCTATCTGATGGCGAAGTTCCAATTCTGGAGCTCTGGGGAATGTGGAGTACCCCTTCATCACCATTACTCATGGGTCTACTCTGACCCAGAGTTGTAGTACCTGTTATGGCCCCTTTATATGGGTTAAATAGAAAAATGTATTTAAAAAAAAAAAAGTTTCTATCTAGAATAAATTGAAGAAAACATTTTCGACATAAAATAGCCCAACAAGAGTTAACATGTTGTAAAATCCAACCAACCAACCACCAACAACTACTGTCTCTATCTCAGTGAAGCTTGATGATGACAATGGCAACTAATATAGTATGTTGCCTTCTGCTACTAGAGAGTCTGTCTTTTTAACTTGATGCTTCCAACTATTAGAAAGTCTATACCATTGCCTCTTTTGGATGCCAGTGTCAGTGGCCTGATTTATTGGCAACACTACAAAGTCTTGAAATTGATGAATTCACTTTGTCTATTGACTCAAGTCAGCTGACTTATTGCCAACAATACCTATGTTTCTATAAGAAACAACAGAAATGATGTTTAAGTTTATTAATGCTATCATGAGTATTTTAAAATATAACAAACTACATTAAATGAATTATGTATTAATATGAATATATTTTTAAAATTGTGTATTCATAGTGTTAAAAAAAATGCAACAGTTTTATGAATAACAATATATGCCATTGTTTTATGCAAGGACAATGGATTATATTGAAGGAAGTTATAGATTTAATATTTAATTCAACTCCATCTCACCTTTTTTGAATGTTTTGTGTATTATAGTTTTTACACTTGAAGTTATTAAACTTTTTCTTTGTTTTGAGTAGATACTATTTTTCAATCTGTTTATGAATTAAATATGTAATTTGACTCCATCTTCAATCTGTAAGACCATAAACGTTAATGTTTCCTTTTTTTTTTTTTTTTTAATTTCTATTAAGTTTTCATCTAAATTCAAATTTGTGAAATTTATCAAATTTGTTTCAACATGTCATTTAAGTGGATTTTACTGTATATAATTTAAACTCTTAATAGTAACTTTTGAGTCTGGAAAATATAGGTTCATTATATTTTGCATTGCCAATTAACAGTTTAACCCCCCCCCCAAAAAAAAAACCCACTGGTTTTTATAGCAGTCATTATTGGTTATAGTCAATTTACCACTTTTAATATTTTATTCTAGGATAACAACACTAATGTTAGTTTTAGTTGTTTTCAGTTATATTCTTTAATGAGTGCCCTATTAATTCAGGACTATTATAAAAACAGTAAAAAAAGATTAAGATATTAGTAATTAGCATATAAAAAAAAATTTTAGCGAATTTTAGTGAAATAAATTATGTACCTTGGAGCTCAAAATTACGTACCTTGGAGCTCAAAATAAACATGAACATGTCTTGCATGCAAGATGAGTGAAGGGCTTGAAAAAGAAAATATGGCTGCTGTAACACCGTAATTTGAGGCAACATGGTCTCTGAACAGGTAGAATTGTTGAGAATGTATTTGCATGAGTTCAAATGTTTTTTGAGATTGAACTCTGCATAAAACACTAGTGAACAGGTAACAAGACAAGAGGATTTGGAGTGTGCTATTGAGTTTATGTTGGAGACTGCTGTGTTATTGTTGGGAAAGTCATTACAGGATCAGTTGGCAAATATCAGGAATTAAAAAAAAAAAAAAATATTCAAAGAATGTTCAAATAGAATAAGAATAGAATTTGATTTCTTAACTTGTTAAATCTTTAATACTTCATTGGCATTGCAGTCTTGGAAGACTATATAGTTCTTGTGCCCCTAAAGTTATGCCGCCTCCTGTGACTGAAGTCCAATGTTCAAAAAACATTCTCGACCACAGATGTTGCATGTGAAGGCTGTCCCTGAAGATGTTGATGTGCCGGTGCTTTGTTGCAGCTGCTTTCTTCTGGACTTCTTGGCTTTATGGTGTTAACTTGTTAAACCTTTAACACTGGAAAGTCAGGATCTCAATTTTAGAATTTGTAAAATCTTAAAACTCTATTTACTGTATATTCTGTTCTGTACTCTTAGGAATAGGGTAAATATGTTTACTGCACTTTTTGTTTATGTCCTTTTGTAAATAATTCCAATGTTTTTCTCCCTTTTAGAAAGAAGAATTGAGACATGATCCAATTCTGTCAGTTGTTGATATATTACCATTGTTATCTTTGCATGGAAAATAAAGATTGACATATCAAAAAGAGAATCACCTAACATGTAGGCAACCTTTTTACTTACTCTTCTTCACTGTTGATTTTCTTCTCTTACACAAGCTACTCTCTTTTTGAAAACATGAAATTCATTTAAAATCTACAGAGTCTGATTAGCAAGTCGTTCAACCCTCGGCTTTCAATGGATTAAACAAACTTTAAGTATCTTCATTTGTAGGATGCTATTTCCTTTGGGTTTTCTTTTTTAGATTATATTGCAAAATGGTCATTTTTTATTTAATCCTCATAAACTTCTAGTTTTTTTTTTTTTTTTTTTAAAGATTTTTTAAAGTTTTAAAGGTGCATGAAATGCAAGTTCAGCTATTTTTTAAAAGATTCTAATAATCTTCTACTGTAAAAAAAGGTAGGTAGTGATCATGTATCCTAAAACCTCTTTGTCTTTGTATAAATAATAAATACTATTATACAAAATGTTGAATACATTTTGATCCATTTGTTTATATAGTATGTTTTTTAAAATATCATATAATGTATTCTGAAAATTACTTATAATAGTAAACTTTCAGAATTTTCTTGAATGCATTTAAATGCTATAAAAGGAAATGTGTTCTTTTATGGAAGATCTCTTTGTCAAATGTAGCATGGTTGTAATTATTTCTTTATTCACTAAAATAATGTTTGAAGAGACTGCTTTCAATTTGTTTTCATATAGTTTTCATTTTTGGTGAATTGACTAGGAGTGTAAATTAATTCTAAAACTATTTTGATTATTCATAACATCTTTGGGAATTTGTATATTCCACTTATCTATACTGACACAATTGATCTTTTATTTATTTCATTTGAATTATATATTTGATTTCTCTAAACCAATGTGTGTTCTCTGATAATATTATAAAGGTTAGAAATAGAATTCATTACAACCTAATTTTCTATACAATACATATGAATCTATGACTGTTTTCACTTTATTATGTTTAATTATTCTCTTCAATGAAATTTGAAAATAAAAATTGGAATCTCATGAAACATTATAAAAGAAAAACAAATTGAATGCTAATGTTACAAGTATAAAGTCATTAAAAATATTCAAAAATTATTTTTACAATTTTTTTTTTTTTTAAATCAATTTATTTATTGTTAGATTGTTTCTTTCAGAAATGTAATTAGATTTTTTTTCTACTGTTTTCTGCTTTTTAGTATTAATTATTATTTTGAAAGAATTTCTTTTTACTTTATTTAAAATAAAGTTTTCTACTGTTCATAATATTCATGTTTGATATGGAAACAGAAAATTGTGTAAAAGAAAAAGAGGGTTCTGTTTCTTTTCTTTATTTTACATCAACATTTCTGTGTTGTGAAATGATACAAAAGCATGGTGTTTAATTCAACAAGAGAAGTTAATATTTTTCACTTAATGCATTAAGGACCATTCTTGTGTGAAACTTGCTAATAAATCATTTGTTTGAAATTAGATGAAAAAGAAAAAAAAAAGTTAAGTAAATGAAACCAGAAAAAGGCTATTTCAAAACCTTTAAAGCAATTTAAAGGCAACCACAAGCAAATACTTTTTTTTTTTTAAATAGATCTAGAAATAAAAAATAAGCTAGAATTTCTTGTTGAGAGTTTGCATATGAATCTTTTAAATTTAAGATTTATTATGTCATGCTAAAATGTTATGAAATAATAATCTAACTATGCATATAATTATATTCACATGAAATATTACATTTCAAATCTAAAACATCTTTAGTTTGAATCTTTGGGTAAATTTCATATAAGAAACAAAAGAAAATATGATTAATTTCTTTATAGACTTTACTCTAATTATAGTGTATTTATTTTGAATATTTAGTTTCTCTAGGATATTACAAAACCTGCCTAATGTCTTTTGTAAATTTATTCTTCCTGTCATGGTATAATGCTTAGCAAGCTAGTCTCACAGATCTATTACTATTGAAAAGCGATTTTGATCCTTGCTGGGTGCCCTATACTTGTGACCTTATGTCAAATCCTACCTGTAAGGTAAATAATTTATCTCCCCCTCTTGGTGGGATTTAGAATATGCTGAGTGCATCTCCTGCAGCGAGGTAAGTTGCCCCCACCCTCAATAAAAGGTTGTTTTGGGTATGATACTAAACTGCACCCGGTGGTGAGACTCCATCTCTGGAGAGTGTGGGGTCACCTCTTCTTTGCCATTATTCCCAGGCCCATTTTGACTCGGAGTGGTAGTACCTTTTAGGGTCTCATCTATGGGTCAAATAGATCTGTTAGAAAATTACTAGTATTATATAGGAATATTTGAAACTGTATAACTGTGCAAACATTATTATTATTATTATATCAAATATGAATTGAACAAGACTTTATTTTATTAAATAGGAATAGTTACTTGAAACCATATAATTGTGTATAAGTTATTAGTATTCAGAATAGTTACTTGAAACTATAATTGTTTAAAAATAATTTTTTATCATTAATTACTTGGAACTATATAATTATAAACAAAACTTAGGCATTAAATAACACAAGAGTTGACATATAATGAATGGTAACATCTTAGTGAGTTCAAACTTCAATTGTTGCTATTATGTTCACTTTCAAACTAACCCTCTGGGAAATGTATGGCTCCCCTCCCCCACTATAGGTTAATAGTACCACTAATGTTCTTCTACAAGGATAGCTTTGACATTAAATAACACATGAAGTTTGATATGCCATCAAATAGAAAAAACAAAAACAAGGGTTGACATGCCATAAAACCAACCATCCAACCCTTTTAAGATGATATATCTCTGTCAATAACTATTTTGTCTTTTTCAACATTTCTGAATTTTGATGATTATTATAATAGTGTTATGTTACTATATGAACAATCAGGTATTTCTAAATTGATTTCTAGTCTATCATAAGAGGTAAAAAGGTTTCCTTAGATGATTATGAAAAAGAATGAAATGCTTGCCTATTTTTGATTTTAATCAATTTGATAAATATTAGAATTTGGTCTTTAAAACAAATGAGAAGACAACCACAATCTTTAGCTAATAGAAAAATGTGTTAATGTAACACTTATTTTTTAAAAAAAGATTAGGTTCAATATGTATTTATAGTGCAATGAATCTTTAATACATACCATGTTTATAGAAATGAGAATGTTCAGAATTCTCAAATTGATCACAAGTAACGGGGTGGGGTGGAGTTTACAAGCTTGTTGAGAAATAAACTCTTTCCTCTTAAGTTGTTAGAGGTGTATACATTTAATGTGTTATGTAGAATGGTAAACACAATATGTCCATGTGAATTGAACAAGAGTTTCAGTTTGGAATTCTCAGGAGATTATTGATATAGCAAGGCACCTGAAGAAGAAAAAAAAAAAAAGCTTGAAGAGAATAGATAACAGCTGAAATGTTATGTCTACCAATAAACAAGAAGATAATTGTTGAAATGGGTTTAAGCACAGTCCTCATAGACATTCAAATACATGTTGAGTTCCTTTTCTTTCTTCTTTTTTAACTGTGAATGTTTCCATTTAGACATTTATTCTTTTAAAGAATTTAATTAAAAAAAAAAAAGAAATCTGTTATCTGGTATTTTCCAAGAATTTTTATTATTCCTTCATTTAAAGTCAAAACTTTGTTTTGATTTATAAATAAGTAAAGTGGCCTATTGTCAGTATCAGTCTGACAGTAAAAGAGTCTATCCCTTTTCACTAGACTAGGGAGATTATTTTTGCTGAGGTGGAGTACTACACCTACCATCAGCTGCCCTGATGCTTTACTGCACCAATCATATTACCAATTGTGCTACTCATATGCTGAATTGGCAGGGATGGGTATTGAACTAAGAACCTCGTGATTCCTAGGCGGATGCTCTACTGACTGAGCTTTAATATTTTTTATTTTGAAAATTTAGATTTTTTTCTTTTCTTTTCAAACAATGCTGAAACTAAGTCCTTTTTATTTTCTTCCTATTTGAACAGTGGCTGGAGATTTTATAATCTCAAAACTTACTAGACTTTTCTCAATTGAAAAATAATCTATGTAGCAAAAAATAAGTGATACTTAATTCAAGATGATTTAAATTCTTTCAAGTCTGGTAAAAATACATGAAACTAATTTTAGTTTTAAGGATGTTAAACTGACAATTTGTTGGCAGTGGCTGCAAATTGAATTCTATGCCCTTAATGAATTGATGTAAAAATAACTGTGATATTATTACTGTTATTTAGTGAATGTTCACTAATGAATTGGCTGCAAACTAACTTTTATGCATATTTACTTAATGAATACAAAGATTTAAAAAAAAAAAAAGTAAATTATTTAGTAAGAGCTTTAAAAAACCTGAATCAACATTTTCTGATTGTAATTATTGAGAATAATCTGATAAAAATGAAAAATTTTCTGATTTGATATTTTCCTTTTTAGATAATGAGTTGTGATGTGAATTAGTCAAGAAATTGATTTATATAGGCTTTCACAAGAAATTAGTCTTTTTTTTTTTCTCCTAGTGTTACAGTTATTAAATTAAGACTTAATTTTCATCAAATTCTTGTTGATGGTCAGCTTTAGAAAGTCTACGGATTGGAATACTTTTTCATTATTTCAGTCTTAAATACCTGATAAGAGTTGAAAATTAGTTAGATTAATTCTATTAATAATATTATTTACACATTGAAATATTAGTGGAGTTTAAAATTGTTGAAAAGCAAATCATTTGGTGCAAGATATTAGAAATGAAAGAAAGAAAAAAAAAATCAAACTTACTAAAACAGAATTGATTTCTTACCTTTTTATTCTTTGAATTTTGATTGTAAACTCTATTGAGCTACTTTGGTAAAGAACTTTTTTTGCTTTGTAATTTAGGATTTGATTATTGCTCCAAGAGAACTAACATCATATTAAGTAGTAGGAAGGGTGGCCTATTGTCTATATCAGCTGGGCAGTGAGGGAGTCCCCTTTTTGCTAGCACTAGACCAGGGAGATTGTTTTTTGTTTGAGGTGGAGTGCCACACCTACCATCAGCTCCCTACTTTACCGCACAGATCCAAGCTGTGCTACTCATGCATTGAGTTAGTGAGGGCCAGTATCAAACCCAGATCCTTGTGGTTCTGAGGCGGATATTCTACTGACTGAGCTAAGCCAGCCCTCTTGATAAAACATCATCTGTATTGTATATTTATTTTTTGTTTTTGATAATAAATTAATGATAATAAAAAACAATTTCAAGATGTTTACTGTATCTATGATATTAATAATAATTGACCCTTCATATTTGTTGAGACTTTGAATGAACTTCGCTCAAATGTTGTCATTTCCAGAAATGTATTTTTTTTTTTTTGTGATGGCCCCTGTGAGTTTCAATTTGTGTATGACCCTCCCCAACACACACACGAAAATGACTTCATATCAATCCTGACTTGGTGAAAATACAAACTTAAATTTTGAGCCTACCTGCATAAACGACGCATTTTAGTTCTTTGTCACCTGCTTTCCTCTTGAAATGTCCCATAAAAAATGATACTGAATATTGGGGGTGGAGTTGGGGGTGGGGAGAGAAAAAATTGATTTGTGTAATGAAATTTGGTTTAATTAAAAGCTGTCTTAATGTTATTTGTGTGAGCCATTAAAGCAGTTCTATTCCTTTGGGATACTAATACAATTTGTAGAGAAAATTAAATTAATATTATTGCAATTTAAATAATACACATTTTTTTGAAAACCTTAAATAATATAGTGGTGAATCATGGATACCCAAACACATCCTGTCCTGGGAATGGCATTAAACTGCATCTAATGGTGAAGTTCCAATTTTAAAACTCTGGGGAGCATGGAATACCCCTTTATCGCCATTACTCCCAGGTCCACCCTGACTGGCAGTGATAGTACCTGTTAAGGTCCCCTCTATGGGCTAAATAGATAAATGAGTTTTTAAAAAATGTTTAAAAGAAATTATTGAGGTTTAAAAAGAATTTTGAATACCCATCAAGAATGAATAAAATGTCTTTGGCATAAAATAACCAGACAAGGGTTGACATGCCATAAAATCCAACCAATGAACCCAAACATATCAGATTGAAACTGGTGAATGGCATTTCCCTGAACAATTAAGGGACATTTTCATAAAAGTTTTACAATAAATATTAAAGTAGAATGTTTTATGTAAGTTGAAAAATAAAAATAAAAATAACTCTACAACAAAAATAAAGATACATAAAAATATACCAAAGTTAAAATAGACTTTTAGCTATCAAGTATATGATGGTAAATAATTTATTATCTTAAGTCCAAGCAACATAATTGTCTGTTATTTAACAAGAGCAAATAATTCTTGACATCTTCTTTATATTATGTTTGTATATTGCTGTTATACTATCAAAATATTGACAAAGATAATTTATCAGTGATATATGAATTAATAACTTCCATGAAAAGAGCAGTTATATAATAATAACAGTAATAATGATATATTGAAAGACTGGCTTTTATTGTTCAAGGCAAATTAGAGGTGTCTACTCACACATTTTCACAATATTTTATCCTTTATTTTAAATGGGGTTTTGAGAGCCACATATGGCCTTCAGCAATAAATCATTTTCATATATATCTTCATTTTGACTGCACTGATACACAAGTTATGAAATAATTAATTCATTGTTTTGACAGTTTTATTTCTCAGAATAGTAAACTTTTCTTTAACATTAAAATTACTATTTATACTATAAAATAATCTCATCCCTTGCACTCAATCAATCTTGTTTATTTAAAAAGAGAAACTAAATTGTTTTATCTACTATTCAAAAACTTGAATACACCCTTAAAAAAAGAATTTGAAATTCAGTCTTTCACTATTAGAATGGTTGTGGTTTTCAAAACTTGTTTACATAGAAAACTTCATTCAGTTTAGTATAACTGATTTGAATTTATAAATTTGGACGTTTGATTATAAACTCCAAGCAAATAATGAATGTTACTGACATCCAAATTTTATGTGAATTTTTTTTTTTAATTTCATAAATATTTTCATTAATTGGGAGAATCTTAGACAAATGCACGTTCATTATTTGTCTTTATCTATTAAAATAAATTGAAATAAAAAACAAAAAAATTATTGTGTAAATCTAATGCCTAAATCAAGTAGTATAACTTTGTCTATATTGGAGTCCAAGATCAATAAATTCTATGTAAGTTTGATCTTTGAGGTCATTGGAGGTCATCAGATGTTAAAATAACATTTCTGACTAAACAAAAGGAAATAGTAACTTTGATATGAAATACCAAAATGGTTTTTGACTTTTTAAATCGTGGGACAGACAAGATCAGAACCATGTTATTTGCATGGCCAGTTTACATGTTAAATGTTCATGATTTTCATAAGTAGAGAAAAAAAAAAAAAAAATTTTTTTAAATATAGAGGAGCAAGACATATTGTATAAAGAGACATTCTCAGAAGCTAAACACTGTTTTAAAAAAAAAAAATGTTTAAAACTATTTTCATTGTGTATTTATGTTTATATTTCTGTATTCATAGAATTTTGTTAAAATGTTTAGGTCAGTTGGTAGTGTCCGCCTGGGAGCCACAACGTTTCTGGTTCGATACTGGCCTTGCCAATTCAGCGTATGAGTAGCACAGGGATCTATGCGGTAAAGTGAGAACCTGATGGTAGGTGTTGCACTCCACCTCAGCTAAAAAAACAATCTCGTTGGTCTAGTGCTAATGAAAAGGAGATAGACTCCCTCACTGTCTGGCTGATACAGACTTCATATCAGATTTATTTTATTTGTCTTTTTCTTTTCTTTCAAAGCAAGACTGGTGATTTTATTTTTTTTTTACTTGTGTTGCAATAATTGAAGCAGATCAGTGAGATTTTATATAAGGTTTTATTTGTTTGTTTTTAAAGCATAAAAACCTATTGAAGTGCAATAATTCCAAAAGGTCTTTATCTTAAAGATTATCTTTAATACTTCTTTGGTATTTTTGCTAATGTCTTCACATGTAGATATTTGATAAGATTAGCTTAGTCTGGTACAGAACAACATTAATGGGTCATCCAGTAAAGAGCAATTGGTTTGTGACAGGTGTCCAAGCTGACTTCATGTATCTTAATTGGGATTAACAAAAAAACAATGTGCAAGAAACACTATTAGACTAGCAAGTTACTAATTTTCTTTTGAACAATCAAAGGTTGATAACATTTAAATGCATTTGTAGCTGAAAGATTAGTTTTATAGTTGCTGCAATTGTTCTATTTTGTCTTTCTCGTTTATTTATTTTATAAAAGTTCTCTTAACAGACAAAAAAAATCTAAATTTGGATTTGATTCTTTACTTTTAACACCAATCAAATTTTACCTATATACATGGTGTTCATAAAGTCTTGCAGCAATTTTAAAATTTAAAACTTAATAACTCTAGTTGTACAAATGATAGAATCATTTAGTAAAAACCAAATGAATGTTCAACTCTTGAAGTTATTATTTTTTTATGTACGTTTTGATTTCAACAAGACTACCATCTTTGTTGTTGCATTTTAAATCTGTTGCACAACTTTATAGATACTCTGTATTATTTGCCATAATTTGTCTTTTTTTTTTTTTTTTTAATCTTTTTGTTTTTAAAATTAAGTATTTTTGATGTAGATTTCTTTTGGATGTTATAAATGTTTGAATTAAAAAGTATTACTTTTCCTGTAATACCCTATTTAGAAATTTCACAACTTAGGTTTTTAATAATCTTGCAAATCTACTAGGATGAGTCAAAAGTTCTGCAATATTTTGTTACATGATAGTTTGTAGCACGTATACTACATGACTGAAACAGTTCAAACTACCTTCTGTGGTTGGTATTATGGTAGTTTGTGTGTTGACACATTGTGTATTACTTCACTCTGTGTGATTTGAAAGCCACACAGATGAATGTGTGAAGTAGTCTAATTCGGGAACTTGCATTTTATGAATTTGAACTGGGCCTTAATGCCGCAGAAGTAACCAAAAGCATATGATGTGCGAAAGGTGAAGGCACAGTATAGTACCTAGTTGAAGAAATTTTGCTTGAGTTGCAAGAACCTCGATGATTAAAGTCAGGTGGGCTTAAAACTCTGGATTTCAAGACTGAGCTCCAAGTCATAGAGGTAAATCTGGTGAGTAGCCCTTGGAGAGTATCAGGCAATCTCTGCATCTCCTAGCTGAATGTGGTTCATCACCTTCATGACCTTGGCAAAAGAATCTGTACCTGCCAAATTGTGCCTCACGTTACCAAACTATTGCAACATTTATTTTTATTCTATTACTTCTGTAGGTGAGTGAAATCTAATATAAAAGTCTAAAATTTGTTGCTACTTCAAAATTTTAGGGATAAAATGTTCTAAAATATTTAATTTCCTAATATTCAAGTTGCGTTTGGGTATAATATAACTAGAAACCAGATCCTGGGAATTGATATCATACAATGATTATAAGAGTATAAAAATGTCCTTAGTGTGAAAGCATGATTTTTTTCATGTAAATAATGAAAGTTATACATACACAAAAAGTCTAAGGGATTGTTGATGGTGTACAACTTGACATTTCTAATGGTTTGTTGGGTAAGATTTAATTCTATTAATAAAAGGTCAAACCTATCAGTGTTACAGTTTGTTCCCTGGATGAAATCCCTTGTCCCTCAAAAGATAATTACTCTGACACCCAAAATAAAATCCATGCTAAGTACTGACTGATCTTGGTAAATGTAAGGACATTTATTTATTTATATTTTAAAAGGTTTTTTTTATTTGTTTTGTTGTTGACAACAGTAATGATGAATGAATAATGGAAGTGTTTTTTTTTTTTTTTTTTTTTTTTTTTTTTTTGTATCTTGAACCAAAATATTGATTCTGTTTATGTTGTAGAAATGTACTTGGATAACTGAATCCAGTTATTTCAATTGTCTGGCTGTTCTGGGATTAAGATTCTTGGTCAGTATGAATCTTAAAAGAATCTCACAAGAAGAAAACTGAGAATAAAATTATTTTTGAGATGAGGTTTAATAATTTATATTGTTATTTATTATAATTCTTAGACTTCCTCTAGCCTTATATGTCATTATCCCAAAAGATTTCAAATTCTATTTTGATAAAACAACTTTGCTGCCATAAAGTTGTCAGTGAAATCTTCAACATCAAAGACATCTTTAATTTTCTGACCAAAAATGAATGCTGTATTGACCAACATAAATGATGGTCTTGTGAATGAATGTTTTTGTGAGGAAGAATTTCTTATACCAACATTATTTACTTTTTGGGTTAACAAAACATGTGAATAAGCATTGTCATGCAACATTTAATCATTTCCAGTTTCCACATCTTGTTAATTGCCTCTTTCCTTCAATTACAATACTCAAGCTGTGAAGGTGATCATTGTAACACTGACTATAATAATAGATTCACCAGCCTTCAACTTGTGATATACCTTTCATATCCCACCAAATACAGAGCAATAACTTTTTTTCCAAAAAACCTTAGGGCTTGATAGGACTTGATGCTGAAAGCTCTCCTAAATCCATCAATGATTTTCAATACTTTGGATTACTATTCTAAATTTACTTTTCATCTCCAGTGACAATCTTCTGTTACATAACTAACGGTTGTGAAAAAACACAGGAAAAATGAAGGACAGATTTTGATGTGTTTGACTTCTATGCAAAAAGTTAGTTTAGAGAGATTTTAGTTGGGAACTGAACAGGATGGTCACAATGGCAATCTGTCCATTGAAACTTAATTCTTACTAATAAAGAGCTCTAATTAAAGCAAAGTCTTGTGTTTGTTAACTAAAAACAAAACAACACAAGACATCCCAGCATCATGTACAGAAGATCTATCCCAGATTAAGAACATCTACCAATCCAGAGATGAGATAACAACCATACATATAACAAATACAGAAGATAAGATCCAGCTACTCAGTATAAAGATAAGTAAATCTGTAGACAACTACAGGTATACTAGTATACAAACATTTAAGAAAAGGACCATGCAACACTTCCACAAAAAAAAAAGTTTTCATCTCTTGCAAATAGTGAAATGCAGATTAGGTGGGGACAGTGTCCAATGCTTTGCTTTGATGATTTATATGAAAACTATTTTCTTTCTCTTTGAATCTTTCCCATATTCAAAAAAAAAAAAAGGTCTTACAACTGTTTTTGTCATGGTTTATTGGAATTGTCAACTTTAGTTTAAATCCTAGATGAGTTGTTTGCATTTCACATCACAGCCCTTGGGAAAAAAAGACATGAATATATCTGTCCACTTCTCATCTCTGGAAAATATTACCACAGACTAGCCCTGTTGAGGCAACCAGTCTAAGAAAAGGAAAACTGAATTCAAACCAGCTTTACCACTTCAAAATTGACCTTGGGTCACATCCTGTTCATGGTGGAGTGGTTAGATAAATACATACAACTGTTCAGTGATCAAGTTTTTTAATTTTTTTAACCACTTCCAATGTTGATTGTGTGTGTGGGGGGTGTCATTGTCCAAAAAGAGCTTGCAAGAAATCACTTTGACATTTTTGTACTCTACCAGTGCATGGTTTGTCATCCAAATCAAATTCACCTTTCTTGAACTCCACAAACAATTCACAACACGTACTACCAACCAAACCATCAGCCATGGCCTTCATCAATCATCTTCTTCTCTCACTGTCTTGCCCAACTTACAAAAAAAAAAAAGGGAACAACATGCAGTGTGGCATATTGTATTTTGTTCATGGCCATTTTTTTCTTCTTCTTCTCCTCCTTCACTCTCTCAATGCAGGATAAATGAACATTGGATACAGAACACGCAAAACTGATTTTCAACTGTGCATTCAAAGTCTCTAATTTAAAAAAAACAGGGTGCTGGGAACATTTGCACACACTTAATAGTAAATCAGGAACACTGATAGAAATAGGGAAAAACCCAGTTCTCTCACATTACTTCTAGAATAAAGAAGTATTTTGGAGGAATGGGATTAAGAATTAAAATTCTTTTTATTTGCCTATGTTAGATTTATAAAATATTGAAAGTGGGGAAAAATGGCTAAGTTGTTACTAATCTTATAAACAAACAGAAACTGATAACATTGGAAACTTCAGATGTTTTTATTCATTAAAGTATTTTACAAGTCAGTATCAAGAGATTAAAAAGAAAAAAAAACTTTATATAGGGATGATATAGCTCAAAAAGAAAAAAAAAATATCTTAATGAAATTATGGGATATTAAAAGAATTAACAAGCAGCATATTAGCAAAATCAATTAATATTAACAAAAACAAAAATCTTAAAATGATAAAATCAAAAGAATTACAATATTAAAAAGATCACATTTGAACCTACAGAAAAGTTTATCTGAAAGTGAAATTATTTTATTCAAGAAATGTTTCTCCTTATTTTATAACAACTTTCATTCTTCTTACCAGCACAGAAAAGATTAGCACAATATATACTTTTGTTTTTTCTTTATCTATTCCTTATACTGTCTGATTTGATTCCATTTTTTTATATACTTTCATAACTATTAAGATGAATGAATGAGTAAAAAAAACATTAAAAATATTTTCTATATTTTTAAATCACTAGAAGAAAAATTAGCATAAGGTTTTGATAGACATTTAGCATGAAGTGCAGACCCTATGAAATTATAATTCACTTACAAATTGTACTGGAAATTGCTTTATTCTTTTAGTGCATTTTAAGTGTATCACTCTAGATATTTCTATGATGTGCTGTTTTTGCTGGGTTATGTTTGCATACACATGAGAATTTTAGTTATATATATTTGTATAGATCAATACTGCCAATGATAGGTTAAAAATTAAAATGGGGTTTTGTGGTTAATAGAAGTTTTATTGAAAAGTTGAAGGTCCCTGACTTGAGGGTGTCAACTTTTGACTTGTAGAAATTGAATAATGTTGTTTAGGTAATAACATACAATATAGTATTTTAATAGCAAAAATGTTCAATTTTCTGGCGGAAATGGCTTCTAGAAGAGATTTTTGGAATCTTTTCCCTGTCGGTGGCATCTTGATATCTGACATTGTGATCTTCTTTATTCTCTATTTTACACTCGTATTATTATCTAACTCGATCTTCCTCTTTATTTCTCTTTTCCATCTTTATCCGTTCACTAAAGAGCACTGAATGATGAAATTATTCAGAAGGCATTAGATGTTTGTTCTTGGATAATAAATTCAATAAATGATCCTACAAGTTTTGTCAGCCTCAACCAATTGCAATTTCTATTGAATTAAACTCTTGTTTGAACAAGAGAACCACTTTAATCGACCATGTTGATTGTTTCTAATGAAAGGGTTACCAAATCATTTGCATGATTTACTCTCTAGACAATTTCATCAACCCCCCCCCCCTTTTAGACCCAATTATCAGTGTCTGCTTATTGTTTGTGGTTTCTTTCCAATGAAAAATATTGTTTGTAAATTGAATCTTTTATTCACTAATATGCAAAATATTCATATTTTACTTAATTTGTTAGCAACAATTAGAAATATACAATTTGATTTTCTTTTTAAAATTTCTCTCTGCATAAATCCAATGAATATATCATGTGAAAATGTCAAATTGTTGGTTTATGCTTCTATTATTATAGTTATTCACGCTAAATATGTAGGGTTTTATGAGTACACATATAATTACTATAGGTCAGGGGTTGCACTTTGTATCCATGGTAGCATTCAAAGATGTTTTAATGGCACACAGGAGATACATTTTATTTATTTTTGATTCAATGAATTAAAAAAAAAAAAAGAAAAAAAAAAAGAATTATTGCCTCTTTTTTTAATTTTTATTTTTAATTTTTTTTTTTTTAAATATTTTTATGTTTATCTAGTATGATATAAAAAAAATAGTTTGTGCTATTTTTTTATTTTTATTTTTTATTTATTTTTTATAGGGAAGGGGACAGACATTTCCTTAACTTTCCACTTGTTATTATTGAATTTACTTATCATAAAATCTAAATTTTATTCAATTAAATTGAAAATAAAAAAAGTTGCCAAGAAGGTTTATATTTTATTTAAATTTTCCAGTTGAATTGCAAAGAATTTTTTTTTTTTTTCCCAGATTCTCACAAATGTGAGTCGATGCTCTTAAAAATGTTATTCCCTTCTGCTATAGGTACATAAGATGAAACACTTGTTCAAAAAGTTAGATTATTATTGCTTTTAAAACTTTCTATTGGTTATTCAGTAGGCATTTACTAAGATCAGTTTGACACAAGGCCAGGAATGTAGGGCACCATTGACAATCAAAATCTGCTAGATTAATTCTCAAATCCTTACACCATTCATTTAATGATAACAATATTTCCTCTTTCTGAGAAGTTAAAGGGAAGTCTTAAAGAGAAATTGACAAGACTAAAAAAAAGAAAAAAAAAAAAGAATCATATTTATTGTGAATAAGGTGATAATGCCACACCTACCTGATGTAGTACACTCCCAATTCAAATTAAGTTTGAGGTTATTTTGTTCCACCTCTTTACACTTATCACCCCCCCCCCCCACACACACACCTACAAGCTTAACAGGTAAGGAATCAAGATTTATTACCCCGAGTTTACTTCTGTTATTTTAGTCTTCATTTTGTCTTTAGCTGACATAGGTGAGCATAAGTACCTTTTTTTTATATATCACAATATTTATCTAAGCTTGCCTTAACTTTAAATATATACTCTTACAGAAAAAGTAATTTGGGTAATTCTATAAGACAAATACTTTGGAGGTGTGTGGTGTAATGGTTACCATCTTAGGAAATGGACTCGGCCACCCAAGTTCAAATCATGTATGAGGCTGTATACATTTCACATAGTGCTCATACCTTTTTAGAAAAGGTATGTATACAACTATTCTTTCTCTAGCTATGAGTAAATAATAGGGCAGACTGGGCTCTTTAACCTTGGTTAGGCAACCAGTATTTTAAAAGGAAAGCTCTGAATTCAAACCTGTTAAACTCCACCTAAGAAATTAACCTTGTCTAGTATTCAACTTGTGTGAAGGGTTTGGAGTGTGTGTGTGTGTGTGTATGTATGTATGTATATATATATATATAAGTAATCCAGAGAAACCCTGTTTCGGTGTTTCACGCCTCTTCAGTGTAACTAAACACAACAACTACCTATGACCAGGATCGAAATCTAACTGACGTTTTGTCCGCCTGATCTCTTAACCTCTCGGCCATTTCACAGCTGCTGTAAAGGGTGGTGTTTAAGCTATTAAATACATACATTTGTTTATATATCTTACGATCACCAGAGAGATCCAGTCTGTATACAGATGATCATTGCTTTATATATACTGGCAGTGAAAGTTAATTTAAGTATCCCCTAAAGAGCTCTACCGAGGAGCATATAATATATATATATATATATATATATATATATATGTATATGTATATATAAACAAATACTTTTGATAATATATCCAAATTGCATTTGCTTTATTTGAACTTTTCAAGTTTATAAATTTGAGCAAAATTTAAATCTGACCATATATTCTTTTACTATTTCAATTTGATTTTTACAATGACCACTATTGCTCGTTTACTGTGCTCAGAAGATTTGGGTTTAGATATTTGTCGTATTCATTTTTCTTTTTTCTAATTTGTCATGAAGATAATAAAGTTGTAAATTATTACTCACATTGTATCATTTACTTATGTCTATCTTGAAAACATTACTTATTGCTTTGAACTTTGCTAGTCTTTTCTATAAGAGAAATTACTTTTTCTGATTGACTTTTTATCTATCAATATATCTTTCCTCATTCTTTTGTTATGCTTTCACTTTCAGTTTGTACAGCTGTTGTTTCTATTGATGCTCTAATATCTTGTTTCTTTACTTAAGTTAAATGCAGCTGTTCATAAGTGTTTATTTATATTTGAAATACAAACAACGTTAATAATTAGATGAAAAAGTAATTGAACTCCTCTACTTATAAATGTTTAAGTTATGAACTTTCAGAGATATGAACAAATGTCTCTGTAAATTGAAAGTTTAAACACCATACTGGTCCAGAAGTTCTGTCACCTTGACTTTTAAGGAATGGGGTGCCCACACCTTTTCTGTTTGTGAGCTACTTTTAAAATCACCAGGTCAAAATAATCTACCTGCATTAAAAATGCTAAATATATTTTTTTATATGTACTTAGTATACTTTATATATACAAATATCTACATACCTTCTGCATCACTGCATGAACCTGAGCCCTGTCAGCTGGGACTTTAGAATACACTGACTGTGCCTTTGCAGAGGGGTAAGACCCCCTCCCCAACCAATGGGGAAACCTGTTGGCCATGGGTGGCGACCCCTCATGCTTAAAGATAGAGCACTGATGACTGAACAGTCCATGACATGCAACACTCCACTTTGGTCCTTATTAGATGGGCGGTTGGAAAGGCCCCTCTGATCATCAATGTCAGCCCTGCCCCCTAGCATCTGTGTAATTATCCCAACCCTATTGCCCTTATGGCAAGCCCTCCCAAGCCCTAGCATCTGTGTATTGTCCCAACCCTATTGCCCTTATGCAAGCCCTAGCAGTCTGCATCTGTGTAATTATCCCAACCCTATTGCCCTTATGTCAAGCCCTAGCATCTGTGTAATTATCCCAACCCTATTGCCCTTATGGCAAGCCCTAGCATCTGTGTATCCCAACCCTATTGCCCTTATGGCAAGCCCTAGCATCTGTGTAATTATCCCAACCCTATTGCCCTTATGGCAAGCCTAGCATCTGTGCTATTGCCCTTATGGCAAGCCCTAGCATCTGTGTAATTATCCCAACCCTATTGCCCTTATGGCAAGCCCCAATCCCTTTTTTATCATATGTGTTAGTGGTGTAATGGTTAAAGTTGTAGGAAATCGACTCCTCAACCCGAGTTCAAATCCTAGATGAGACTGCTTACATTTCACATAATGTTAATACCTTTGGGAAAGGTATGCATCCAACTACTCTCCCCCCAGCTATGGATAAATAGTAGGGCAGACTGGGCTAGGTAACCAGTTTAAGAGAAGGAAAACTCTGAATTCAGACCTGTTAAAAGAAATTGACCTTGTGTCCCATCCTGCTCATGCGGAGAGGTTGGTAAATATGTATATGTACTAGAAAGAGGTGTTTGAGGGTCTTCATATCCTGTGTATGATGTTAAACTCTGAAGTTCCAATTCTGAAGCTCTGTGGAATGTGGAGTACTCCTTTATCACTATTACCTCCAGGTTCACTCTGACTTGGAGTAGTAGTATCTTTTAGGGTCCCATATATGGGTTAAATAGAAAAAATGAGTTTCAAAAGAATTAAGTTAAAAGAAAAAAAAAGAAATTGAGTACCTATCATGAATGAATGAAATAAAATATCTTCAACATAGAATAACCCTACAAGGGTTGACATGCCATAAAATCCAACTAGCCAAATCGCATGAACCCTTATAGATCAATATAATTAAATATATTTATGATCATTACCATATGTCAATCAAGTAGCACCTGCCATAGGGGAGGATAGATGATATCTGGGGAAAAAAAAATGCATTGCACAACCTTTGTGATCTGCAAATCATCCCTACTTTAAACGATTATATTATTAAAGCTGCTCATCTTACTCAATAAACATAGAATAATTGTTGTTGTCTGTCTGATGACATGATGTTATTTGTGATTATCCGTGCGTTTTTTACACAACATATATTGTAGACATCTTAATTCAGTATGTTGAAGTAAGATATCACCTGATATGGTGACACCAATATAGTATAAACCAAAGAAAATTATTTAAGATATTTTGTGATATTTATAAAAAAATGTTTTTTGTTCTTAATTTTCTTATTGAACTGTAAGCTTATATTAAATTATATATGCAGCAATAAATCAAAATTTGACAATACCAGATGTTGGGTTACTTAGACTTGTTTTCACAATGCCTACTTTTGCTATTGCTTATTAGATACTGATACTTTTTAAAACTTATAAGCAAATACATTTGTCTTATCAATATTTATTAAGATTAGCTTAGTACAAGGCCAGAATAATGAGGGTCACTCAGTGAGAATCGAACTCACTAACAATTCTGCTAGTTTAGCTTGATAAACATTACATCATGTATGAGATATCCAATGGGACACCTAGTGAAGAATAAACTTGCCTCTCAGTACTAATTGATCTGCAAGACTACCTTGTTAATCATTACACCACAGAAATGTCTAAATACACTTGTCTTATTTGATCTGTAAAAATCTATAGTTTAAATTTGTTAAAATTCTATTGATATATGAATGTTTATCTCAAAATATTTATATTTAGAAACAGTTGGATAAATATTAGTTAATCAAATATTAAAATACCAGAAATTATGAAAGGAAGTAAAATAGAAAACATTGATAATTAATTGAAAATTTTTGTTTTGTTTGTAAAGTTAAAACAAAAACTGAATTACAAAAGACTTTGTTTTGTTGTTGTTGTTTTTAAATTGTGGTATGATATAAATTAGCTTAATTGCCACCTAATAGGGTGGCAATTAAGCTAGCTCTTTGGAGGGTTTAGATTTTGCAATTAATTTTGATTATTCCCAAATTTATTTCCAAGTAATAAAAATTGTTAGCAAAACAATTATTGAAATTAAAACTTGGGAATCCAAAATTTCAGGATTGCTGGTCTGGATTGGAATGTTTTTAATTTACTCACATTTATTTCCAAAATGGCATATGTTTTGACTACAGCATTGAGGAGTAAAGTTGAAAAAATGTGACACACTGACATTCACATGTATTATTAGAGATGAGTAATTTTTTTGTTGTTTTATTTTAATCAGTTAAAAAAAAGGGAATTGAAAAAAAAAAAAAAATTCAATTTTCATGTTTAAAAATGTTTTAAAAGGCAAGTTTGTCCCATGTTTATTATTTATAAAGTTTCCTTGTTTGAAACAACAAAAGAAAAATCATTGTTGGATTGAAACCTGAGAAGGCAGACGTATGACAACATTATAATGCATAAATAAGACAAAGAGACAGACTTGGTTGTAGAAAGAATTTAAATTTCAAGGATAGCAGACACACACATTAAGAATAAAATTTTAAAATGGAGCTGTACAAAATAGACTTGTAAAATGGTAGACCTTTTATGAACTGTAGGAAAAAGTAGGGATAATTTTAGAAATGATGGATGATCATTTATGTGTCTTTTAAATTTTTTTTATTTTACTTTAACAAAAAAAAATCTTGGTCATCAAAAACAGTATGGGTGTGGCATTTTTTCCCTTTCTTGATAAAAATGCAAGATATCAGTCAAATGGCTATTCTGTAGAAAGTAACAAAAGAAAAACGTGAGTAAGTATTCCTATTGATTTTTCTCCCCCCCCCCCGTCTCCCTCCCCCCTTTTCTTCCCTCTCTTGTCAACAAAAGACTTTCTGAGACTTTTTTTTACTAAGATATATTTCATTGGATGTTTTGTTAAAAAAAGATATGTCCAAATAAGGTTTTGAAATACTGTGACATAGATTAACCTTCAATATATAATTTTAGTCTCACATCCCACTTGAATTTTATGTGTTTCCACAATCATCAGACAATCATGATGATGATTGTGGCAACAGCTGAAATTCTGAGCAATCGACACACACGTACATGGGATTATAATTTGATATTTTACAGTTTAAACCTGCTTTGCTGCTATATTATAGACCACTTTTAAAAATATTTTTTCTTATCAGTATGTTTATATATATATACTCACACACCAGCCCCTCCACGTGAGCAGGATATGACACAGGGTCAATTTTTCTCAGAGTTTAACTGGTTTGAATCCAGAGTTCTCTTAGACCTGTTACCATAGCAAGGTTAAAGAACCCAATCTATCTTATATATATGAGATACTCTGATCAATTGGCTGGTCATGTCGAGCCCTAACACCTATATGATTATGCCAACCGTATTGCCTTTATGGCAAACCTCCAACCCTTTTTATCATATATGTGCAAGAAGGTGGTCGCTGAGGGTTTTAGTGTCCTGGGTATGACATTAAACTGTATCTAGTGGGGAAGTTCTAATTTTGGAACTCTGGGGAATGTGGAGTACTCTTTTATCACAGTTACTCTCGGGTACATCCTGACCTGGAGTGGTAGTGCCTGTTAGGATCCCATCTATGAGTTAAATAGATAAAAAAAATTGAGTATTAAAAATATTTAAGTGTGTGTGTGTTTATTAATTATAGATATATAACCTCAATTACTGTGTTTAAAGGTTGCAAAATCTACCAAGACACTGCTTGATAGCTGTGATAGAGCATATATAGGCAATATGATATATTTTCTTGTGTTTTTGGCCTATAATGACTTGATATATTGAAGTTTCAGTGTTCTTTGAATGAAAATTGTCTCCAAGTAAATGATATTTACCAAGCCACTATCAAAGTTAGAGAAGATCAAGAAAAAAGTTTCCATTGATGGAAGAGAAGGAACTGGAAACAAAGGGACTATTTCCATAAAACTGTTGATCACAGATAGGAAATAGGCTCACAGCATGATTCTTTCAAAATATACATTGAACCTCAAAGATAAAAGTGATCTTAACAATATCATGGTAAATAAAGAAAAACATTACAGACATATCAAAGTGATTTATCTTTTGTTTAGAGAAGAAAAAGCCTACAATTATATTTCCAAGCCAACAATATCTTTTAGATAAAAGATCAAAATGAAGCCATAAAAATAAGTTTCTATGATGCTATTTACCACTTCATCATGATTCAAATGATTAGAAGCAAATTAGCAATCATCAATTAAAAATATCTTTAAATATTTATTTAAATTTAAACAAAAAAAAGCTTAGGAATTTTTGAGTCTCACCAACACTGACAAATGAAACTGAAACGCTTTCTGTTCTATTATCATTAAGAAATAAAAAAAACATCTGGAAGACCCTATCATTAAACTCCTGAATAGATTAAACTCTATGTCTAACTCTAAGGAGTTTATGATATGCTGGATCCCAAGCCATATAGGAGTGAAGGGAAATGAAAGAGCCGACTCTGCAGCTAAATCGGCTCTAGATTTGATCCTCGACAAGTTCAAGATTACATATACTGACTTGAAACCTAAAATTAATAGATTCCTTCATACAAAATGGCAACAACGCTGGAATAACAATATCCACAATAAACTCTTCCTAATCAAACCCAATTTGGGAGACTGGAGACCAACTTTAAGAAAGTCTAGAAAAGAACATGTTATTGTGTCCTGATTACGCATTGGTTACACAAGACTAACGCACTCCTATATACTCAAAGAAGAACAACCACAGTGAGAAACATGTCAAACACTTATTCATGGAATGCAGGTTTTTTGCTCACATCAGAAACCGTTAATTTAATGCAAACAATATGAAAGATCTATTTGAAAATGTCAGCATGGAGGACATTTTGTCCTTTTTGAGGGAAATAGAATTATCCCATAGAATATAGACATGAACAATTTCTCATACATGTTATACCCATAGATAATCTAACAAATATTACAACACCACAATAACTATCTTTGAATCTATTGTTCTATAAACGTTTTAGATCTTCTGTAATGTAAATCTAATTTCAATTTTATATTCTGTATTTTCTAAGAACCATCCTCTTGTAACACTTGTAAAGTATGTCGAGTGGCCTATTGTCAGTATCAGCTGAACAGAGATGGAGTCTATCTCTGTTTTGCTTACACAAAACCAGGAAGATTATTTTGCTGAGGTGGAGCGCCACACCTATTTTCAGCTCCCAGAGGCTTTACTGCACAGGTTACCCAAGCAGTGCTTCTTATATGTTGAGTTGGTATCAAACCTGGAACTTTGTGATTCTTAGGTGGATGTTCTACTGATTCAGCTAAATATTTGTAATTCATCAGAATGTAATGATATTGCTTGATGATTGGGAAAACATGTAATGATTCGTTACAATATGTTGTTTTGATTTCTTTTTTATACTGTCACCCCCCCCCTTCTCTTATATACACTTTCAAGGAAACTTATATTAGAAGCTTTGCATCTGGTCTTGAACACAACTTTATTGTATTTTAGCAGTGAAGGAAAGGCGAGACAAAACTTAATGATGTCAAAAATAGGATTGTTGTACCCAGTAAATTCTTGTAGGTAATTAGAGTATATATATATATATATATATATATATATATATATATATTCCAGTATCATCCTACATGGAACTATTTGTTGATTTTTACAGCTGGAAATTGTAGGCATACCATTTGGCCTAGCCTTGACCAACTATTTACACCCACACTTAGTTGTATTTTGCGTATAGTGTAATTCTAATATTAGGCTAAAAATTAGGTTTCAGAAAGACACATGATACACAAGTATATACAGTGTATTTTTTCAGATGTTTTCTTTTTTTTTTTTTTTTTTTTTACCAATATCAAAGAGCAGTATTAATCTGCACCAATTTGAAAATGCCTTAAAAATTTATACACAAAAATTTCATAGTTTAAAATTGTTTTCTTTCCAGTTTTTCTAGCTACAAGCTGAATCTTGTTTTGTTTTTACCTACATAAGAACAATTGAATAATATTAAGTGTAAAAGTACTAAAGAGATCTGGATTTACTTGCTAGTAGTTGTTATGATTGAAGGACACAAAAGTATGGAAGACTAGAAAAAAATAGATCTACAAGTAAATCATAAAGCTAAACAAGCATTGTCTAAAATGATATAAACACAACATTCCTTATATGGAGAAAAAAGAATAATGATAAAAGAAAATGTTGAATTTAGTTTTTGTTGTTTGAAATAAATTTTAATGCATCAATATCATTTGAAGGGGGGGGGGACCCAAAACAAAAAGGAATATAAGTTTAAATGATTACAAATATTAAACAGAATAAAACACATCCTTAGTATTTAAAATGTAATTTTACCCTAGATTCAATCAGTAGAACAGTGAATATTCTGAGGTCCTTGAGAAAAACTATTTAAAAGTCAGATTAAAAAAAACAAAAAAACTTTCATATGTTCAATATTATTGCTTTATAGTTGAAATGATTTTGTACATAAAAATATTCTATTGATTTGCGACCGAAATTGATTAAAAAGATTCATACATGTTTATTTTTGAATACACAACAATTTAAAAAAACAACAGCTTTTTCCACAAGCATTTTCAAAAGTAGGATTCAAGTAAAAATTATTTATATTAATAGTATTATTAATCTTTTTTTGAAATCTACTATTTTCCTAAATGTCAAGTGCTCTTTTTTTATTTTTTATTTTTTATTTTTTTTATTTCATGGAAACTTAGTTTTTTGTTGTCTATGTGTAAGTAGATGGTTTGAGATACAGCTGTATTTTTAGCTTATATTTATAAGTTCCGTTTAATATTGCTTTTAAAGCATTTTTTTTTTGTTTTTTTTTTTTTTGAGAAATTTGTTATTGTCTTAAATATTCATTACAATACTCATAATTTTACAATTAATCAAAAATTAGTTTTGGTTTATTTGTATCACAGCATATCAACTTATGGTTTATTCAATACCAAAATTTGATGCAAATTTGCACACCCTTATATGGTTTCAAGTTGTCCTCGAGGTGTGTGGTGTAATGGTTACCACAGTAGGAAATGGACAGTTCAAATCCTGGACGAGGCTGTTTGAATTTCACATAATGCTAATGCCCTTTGGAAAGATATGCAACCAACTATTTTCCCTCCAGCGATGGGTAAATAGTAGGGCAGACTGGGTTCTTTAACCTTGGTTAGGCAACCAGTCTAGGAGAAGGAAAACTTGGAATTCATACCTGTTAAGCACTGCTTAATAAATTAACCTTGTGTTACATCCTACTCATATAGGTTGGTAAATGAATATATGGTTTCAAGTATTCCTATGCTAATATGAATAGTTAGCACACAATTATATGGTTTAATTATGTTTTTTTTCAACCGGTGTGCTGCGGCACACTAGTGTACTATGAAACTTCCGTGGGTGTACCATGAGTGAGGAGAACGGTTGATCATCCTCCTATATTTTTATTCTATTACTTTAATATTTTTTGTTTTAATTAAATATTTTTTGTACTCTTAAAAATAAATAAAATAATTATATGTTTATATACTGATGGTGTGCCTCGATCAATTTATTGCCCAGCTCATTGTGCTGTGAGATGAAAGAGGTTGAAAAACTCTGGTTTAAGTATTCCTAATTTTAATAATTCATACACAATAATATGGTTTCAAGGAACTATTCTTATTTAATAGTAATAATGTTTGCACTCAAAAAGTAGGGAAATCAAAATATACATAGAAATAGCATTGAAATTCTACTTAAAAATGTCCAGTATTTGTAAATCTTAAAAATAAACAAATCAATGCACCAGGGTACCACCCTCTACCCAGGCAATGCTGGGTAGTTGGTTCTAGTATTCTATATTTCACATAAACTGAAGTATTTCTATTGAGCGTTCAATACTCCCTTTGTTGTATAAAAGTCTTTGTCATATTTCAGGATATTTTCTCTACTATAATTTGTGTATCAATTGAAAATAATGTAAAAAGTAAATGTACCAACATCTACAATAAATGGGTGTGGGGAATAAAAAAAAAAAAGGAGAAACTAGACCAAAGAATGCTTAGACACAAAACACATTTGTTAAAAATCTTACCAAACAAGAATGGACAAATAATAAAATCTACATTTTAAAGATTCAACTTGAATATATTATTATTTACTAAACTTAGCTTAGTGTGGCACAAGGTCAGTATAATAAGGCATCCCAAAGCTAATACTTGCTACACATCCTTGCTAACTATTACCTAATGGTGATGTTCTGGCACATGAGCTAGTATATAACACTTTGATATAATTTCAAGAGTTGTTTGTCTTCATTAATTAGTTATTTATATTCAAGTCATTATCATTTGTTAGTGTCAGATTCTGTGCACAATATATTCAATGTTTGACATTGTGCATCCAAAATCAGGTAATAGATATTTTTAGTAGCAAAGTTTTACTACAAAGTAGATTTTTATGCCAGTTAAAGATTTAACATTGTTATCAAAACCAAGTACTATCTACTTATGTCACATTTAGTATTAGTATCATTGTGTTGAACTGTATTAGGGTAAAATAAACTCTATAGTGTTGGATTAGTGAAGTCATCATTATTTATAATTGATAAGAAAAGCTTAAATCCTATTGATCAGATTTCTATGTTTATACTAATTTTTAACAAACAAGTTTAACTTAAATGTTTTTATACTTTGAATTGGATTATGGTAGTTTTGTTTGGATTCTTTCTCTAGGATATCTCTCTCTCTATCTATCTATTTTAAGGTAAATATAGAAAGATTTTTAACACATCATTTTGAATTTTATATTTGTAATAGTTTAAACTGAGTTGTAATGGATCTTTTAATTGTGAAGAATATAAATGTTGGGTTTACAAATGTAAATAGATTTTAGTTTAGAAAACCAAGGCAGAGGTTGGCCATAATTGCCCACTAATGAAAGTTTAACAGTTTTAGTAAAAATAAAGTGAAAGAACTTGAGTATACAAATTGGAATTATTTAAGATTTCAAAATGATTGCTAAGAAAAAAAACCAAAAAAACTTTGTTAAATTAGTTTGGATTTCAATTGAATGGAGAACAAGAAACTGAAACATTAGCCAAAATCATATCAGGACCTGTGGATATACTACAGTATTAAAAAGTATAAGAATCTTGATTTATCTCTATCTCACTCTTTTTTTTCTTTTTTTTTTTTCTTTCCTTCTTTCCATTATCTTTGATTGAAACATATTAGCATTATTGCTTCCGCACTCTCTCTCTCTCTCTCTCTCTCTCTCTCTCTCTCTCTCTCTCTCTCTCTCTCTCTCTCTCTCTCTCTCTCTCTCTCTCTCTCTCTCTCTCTCTCTCTCTCTCTCTCTCTCTTATATTTTTTCTGTGTAGCATGTCTTTTTTCTTCCCTTTATTTCTTTGATAAAAATGGAATGGTCCATTATTTAGCTGAGGTCACAACATTCATAAGAAATAATTCAGCAGGTAAGCAACACCAGATAATCACGATTTACATGTTCGTATTTCATCTTGGAGGATTTGGACAGTCTCATTTTTAAGCAGAGGGTGTTCCAAGATGTTAACGATCTATAATTTGGTCAAATTGAACTTTCAATGAATTTATTCTTTTTTTGTTTGAATGAATAATTCTATGAAAAAAAATAAAAATAAAATAAAAGGCTATTTGTTGTCAAGCTAGGCGGGGGGAGAAAATCTTATTTTGATTGAACTTGTATTTAAGAAAAATATTTTATTTTAATAATTTGATAGTTTTATTGTTGTAGTAGTTGATAGTTATTTAGTAATGTTAGCTTAGATGTGTTACTAGACCAGAAGTATGGAATGTCCATTGAGAATCAAAATTGCTATCAATGGTCTACTAATCTAGCTTAATAACCATTACACCACATGAGGTGCCCTAGTTGAACTATTTGATATCAGTGTACATATTTTTAAAATAAAATTTTGTACATATTTTATGATGGAGAATTTTTTCAGTCCTCGTATTACATTGCATTATTTTATTTATTATCAGATCAAATCTTCACCTTGTGAGTTATCTTATACAACCACCAAACAAAAATAGCTATTCATCATAAAAAGAAAAAAAAACAAAAAAAAAAACGCTTTATTTAACTATTAAGTTTTTAGTGCATGAATTGGGTATATTATGGACTATTATTGGTGAATACTATTACATTCTTATATGCCTGATATAGTTTAGAATGGATGATGGACGAATCCCGAAAGACCTTCTTTATGCAGAGCCTATGTCTGGTAAAAGACAGATTGGTCGCCCCCAGCTGCGATTCAAGGATGTCTGCAAGAATGATCTCAGGTGCTTTGGCATTGCCCCTTCCAGCTGGGAAAATTTGACTCAGGACCGCCCTTGGTGGTAGCATAATCTCCGTAGAGGACTGTTCATGTCAGAAGTCACCCTGACGCAACACCATGAAGCTAAGAGGTATAGAAGAAAGCAGCGGCAAAAAGCACTGGCACATCAACATCTTCAGAGACAGCCTTCAAATGCGAAATCTGTGGTCGAGAATGTTTTTCAAACATCGGACTATACAGTCACAGGAGGCGCTGTAACTTCAGGGCACAACAACTTTATTATAGTCTTCCGAGACTGCAATGCCAATACAGTTTAAAATCAGTATTTTTTGTGTGGCTTGTACTTAATTAGTTCCTCTTGGCACTATTTATTGAACTGTTATCTTTATGGTAACATATGGACCAATGATTTAACTAGATAATTACCTTTTTATTGACAGTATAAAATGTGATTAATCTATTCTTTCACACATATTTGTGATATTCCAATATTTTGAGTAATGATTGTGTGAAATGAAGAGTAAATAATCAAAATCTTAAGTAAATTGGCACTTTGTGATTCTCCTCATAGTAACCAAAGTCTATAGATATGTAGATGGCTCTACATGAATTTTCATAGTAACATAAAGAACAATATAACTTTTACTTATCATTTAATTACTGATATAACTTATAAAGCATAAACATTTAATTATTAGTAAACTTGTATTTCAGGTATTCTTTTTTGGCAGCTACTGAAATTATTTTATTGGAATTTTGTTTGATACACAGGTATTCTCAGTATTTTCTAATTATCATTGAAACTGTCATTCTTACATGATTAGATTAACTGAAGAGAACTAAAATATCAGGTCTTGCTACGAGTATGTATTTACCCAACCCATCTGCTATGGGCAGGATGCAACACAAGGTCATTTTTTCTAAGCAATGTTTAACAAGTTTGAATCCAGAGTTTTCCTTTTAGACCAATTACCATACCAAAGTTAAAAGTTCAACCTGTTCTATTTACCCATAGCTGGAGGGAGAATAGTTGGATTCCTACCTTTCTCAAGACAATTAGTGCTATGTGAAATGCAAACAGCCTTGTCCATTAGGTATGCTACTCTCTGCTAAACATCCTCAATGAATGTCCCATATTTGCAGCCTTGTGTCACATCCTACCTGTGTTGAACAGGTTTGGTAAATACCTACTATCTGCAAAACAAGGTTGAAATTGAGGTTAACTTTTTAAGCTGGTTTTTTTTTTTTTTTTTTTTTTTTTTTTTATACAGTTGGGTAGGAGGAGAAGTGTTTGAACATTTGCAAAATATTTAATCTACTTTGAATGCTTAGATTTATTCTTAATTTCAGCAGATTATGTATTTTCAGAGAAAATAAACAATTATGAAGAAAAAAAAAAGAAATAAATATTCCCAAACATAAAATACAGAATAAAATATTAATAAAATGTGTGTGTGTGTGGAGGGGGGAGGAGGATTTTTTAGGACACTGATTTTTATATTTCTGTAATTAATTGAATATCCCTCGTTTCCAATTACGGCTCAATTTTTTTTGTGTAACCCTTTATAAACCCTTGAACAAGATTCTTTTGAAATCTTTGCCCTCTCTTCTTTGCAAACAACCTTCAAATTATTAATGTTTCTAGTGTCCCCTCTTATGAATTCAACCCTTCAAGTTTCATCATAATTTCTCAATTGGGATCGAGTCAGGAGATTGACGAGGCCACCAAAGTATCTCGACATTGTTCTAACCAAACCATTCATAAAATGATCTTGTTGAAAGATCCAACCCTTGTATCAAAGAGAACAAATTAGCTTTCAAAAATACTCTTATACATTGCTCCATTCATATTTCATTCAGTCACATGAAGTGCCTTCATATCATTGAAAGAGAAACTCCAAACTCTGATACTTCTACCTCTATTTTTTCATTTTTTTTATTATGAAGATGGTGTTTTTATTGTTTTTACTAATAGTCCTATTCATCTTTTCTCTATAAATGACATGCTGTGTTATGGCCTAAAAAGTTCAATTTTTGTTTTGTTCAACCAAAGAACATCTGAAAAATAATTAGTCTCCTCACAAGTAAACACCATCTGTGTCGGGTTGCATAATGTGTTATTGGAACTATGTAAGCCAGTGCTGTTTCATTGTTGGATCATCAACAACTAAATTCATAACCCTACAGGTTTTGTGGCTAGACACCCTGCAGAATGAAAACGCAGACTGTAAACGGCGGAGGAAGCTCTTTGCTCAATGGCCATCCGCCACATTATTTCTAAAGTCTGACCCCCTCATCATCATGGCAGAGCGGTGTAAGCTTGGTTGTGGCAGAGCCATACTGTCGGGAACTTTAAGTTCCTGGTAGGATCACCCAGGGGTATTCGGGCCACAACCCAGCCAAACGGGCTCTGGCGAAAATACAAAGGGCATCTACATCAGTAATCAACAGCTTTTGGCGTACTTTTCACTGAGTCTGTGGGATATCTGCGGCAAACACGGGCATCTCCTTTCCCTAACTGGGATATTGTGAATTTCTTATTCCTTTGTTACTCCTTCCATGAATTCATCACGGATGAATTTGTTGGATGGAGCCAGCTCAACTGACCTAGGGTGAATGTCGTCACAGAAAAACAAAAACCCTGAGAATTATGATGATTTTGTTTTTTTTTGAATTGGTATTTTCTATGAGGCTTGGGATTTTCAACCATTCTTGTAAAATTCATTGTTAATAGTTCTTTTAGTTTCAGTTGCTTTTAATAAATAATCTTTCAAGTTACCATTTGATTCCCTTTAATGTTTGCATTTCCCATGGAGCACCTGTTCAAAAAAAGGTTTTTAGTGGTGCAAAATTTCTTCCACTTCAAAATAATCAACCCAATGCTACTAACAGGGATTCTTAAACATTTTGGTAAATGATCAAATCTTCATTGCTTTATTATGTCCTTCTTTTGTTTGATTGAGTTCCTTTATTTTAAAAGCATTGTTACAACAATACAAAGTAGTGAATGACAACTGTAATAACATTTTATACCCTAATAAAATATTCAAAGTGAAGTACATTTGGTGCATTCTTAGTGCTTCTCTACAGGTGCCAAAATATCTACATCTGCATTCCTTAAATACCATTTTTATGATAAATATTCAATAGTGTCTTAATACATTTTTCACTGTTACTTTTGTTGATATTTTTTCTGCATTGTATATTTAGAAATATGTATTTGTTTCTGAGTAATTGTTAATTTTATATCAAAATGCATTGTTTGTAAATTCAAAGTAAATGTAAACTTCAAAAATATATTCAATATTTTGCAAGTGTCCAAATATTGAAAAAAAAAATATTTCTCATATATTCAATAGTTAATGAGAGTATCAGTTTTTCTGGTTGTAAATGTCAGGAGTTGATAATGAAAAAAAAATTGTTTATTGAAATCTTGGCACTTTGAACTCATAAATCCATTTAACACAATATTGAATTCTTTTTGAGTTGAGAAAGATAACATCAAATATTAATAATAAAACTCTGGCAAAGATTTAGAGATTGCCTATCAGAAGATTATATTCTAAATATTGTGTTAGTGTCAATAATTTTATTTTTGTTATTTTTATGCTGCGGAAAATTGTGTTTGCTATTAAAATAAGATTGATAAGACATAAGCAAAAATCTGAAATTTATGCCCTGAAAAGGGATTTTGTAACTTGACATAGTTATTAGATAAATTTTGATCTGAAATTTTCACTTTATGGTTTAATATGTGATCAATGGGAAAGTGTTTGGTATATTGCATTAAAGAGAGAAAAAAAATTGGCTTCCAAAATACATTGTTCCATTTATGTTTCCTTCAGTCACATGAAATGCCTTCATGATAATGAAAAGAAATCAATCTGATACTTTTACCTCCTCTTTTTTTTTTTTTTTTTTTTTTTTTTTTACTATTGAAATGTTTTTTTATTTATTTATTTATTCTTATTCATCTTTTTTAAATACATGACATGCTGTGTTATGGCCTAAAAAGTTCAATTTTTGTTTTGTCCAATCAAAGAATGTACTTTAAAGAAATAATTAGTCTCCTCACAAGTAAACACCATCTGAGAAACATGATGACTTTTCTTTCTTTAAACAGAGGTGTTTTCTATGAGGGATGCGATTTGAAACCATTCTTTTGCAATTCAATGCTAATAGTTTTTTTTTAGTAACTGATGTTTCAGCCACTCTTGCAGAATGAATGAATGTTGTGTAAAATAAATGAGGATATATAAACTCAAAGTAAATTAAATAAAAATTAGTAGGACTTGTGGATATACCACAGTATGATAATTTAATTATTACAACATTTAATGTTTATTTTAGAGCTATTGCAAAATTGTTCAATAATCTTGATTTAATTCTCACTCTTTTTTTCTTCCTTTTCTTTTCATCTTTTGATTATGTTCAATTGAAACAGACTAGCATTATTGCTTCCGTGCGCTCATCCCCTCTATCTTTCCCCTACTCTCTTTCTTTGTTTTTTTTTTTCTTATCATATTTTTTCAGTGTAGCATGTCCCCCCCCCCCCCCGGTGTTTTTATAATAAAAATGGAATGGTCCATTATTTAACTGAGGTGACAACACTCATAAGAAATAAGTATTCGGCAGATAAGCAACATCAATAATCAGGATTTACATTTTTGCATATCATTTAGGACAACCTGGACGATCTTATTTTTAACCTGAGGGTGTTGCAAGATGATGACAGTCATACAAATAAGGAACATGAGTATTAATATATAGATTATGTTCAAAGTATGATAGAAATATTGACATGATTAAATGTCTACTGATTTAAGCCTGTAAAATTCAAATGTTTAAATCCATATTTTGGAATAATATCTTGCTATTTATATGGATCTTTTATAAACAATTATCATTTTATATGAATATCTAATTTTGATTAACTGTTAAATCTGTTATTATTTATGGCATTATCATCAGCTGTATGAAATTTCAATACTAGAAGTTTGATGAAAAATAAAATAACTTTAGCAGAAAATCTTAATTGCCATTTCATTCTGTGTTACCCTTTTAAAAATCATTAATTTTTAGGTTAATATCTTCACATATTCTAAAGAAAGCAATGTTGCACTTAGGATTATTTAAACTAAATAATATTATTCATATGTAGTCAACAATACAAGTTTCTTTACAAAGGTTGTATAATTTTGAAGAGTGGATGTAAACCAAGTGTAGTATGGATATTTGTTGCTACCTTTTGGTTGAACCAATGTGAAAGCAGCAAATTTGTCAGGTCATGTTCTTCATTTACACATTTTTTATAGAAGTTGGATTTTCAGGTTTTGATGATTTTTTTTTTCCCCTTTTGGGGTGGGGGGATTTTTTGATTTTATTCTTTTAGCAGAGGATTTTCATTAAATTTTGCTTTAACCTAAAGAAGAAAAAAAATCCCCACTAAATGCTTAAGGAAGAGTTTTGGTGATAATGCTGTAAGCTAGAGAAATACTTTTTTTTTTTTTTTTTTTTTTTTTTTGTGATACAAATGCTCCAATGGAATGCCAATATCTGTTGGCAATGACAGTCAGAAAATATAACAAGAATACATGAAACAAATGCATGTAGAAACGCACTATCCATGATATTTGTGGGATTATACAAATGTATGGGACCATTCAGTATATTTTAGCAGATGTTTTAAAAATGACGAGTTTTAATATTATCAAGAGTTTTATTAGATGAAGCTTTTTCAAATAGTATTGATTTTTGAGTAGCTTAATTTTATCTGCTTTTTATTGCAATCATTCAGTCTGTGTGTGTGTGTGTGTGTGTATATATATATATATACCTGTAGTGTGGGATTGTCACTGTTTCAGCTTTTACTGGAACGGTGTGCCAAAATGTAGTATTATTGGAAGAGTGCTCAATATAAAAATAGAGCTGTTATATAATAAAATAAATATATAAAGGTTTTACATATCTATTTATTTAATGACAAAGGAACAGTCACAACCATTTTGGTTTCATGCGTGCGTAATTGCAAACAATCTTCAGGTGACGTTTCAAATGCATTTGAAACGTCACCTGAGGATTGTTTGCAATTACGCATGCATGAAACCAAAATGGTTGTGACTGTTCCTTTTGTCATTAAATAAATAGATATGTAAAACCTTTATATATTTATTATATATATATATATATATCCTATTAGTATTTTATTATTCTTTGTTATTAAATATAAAGTACTCTGTATTTTAAATTTGATAAACTTTAATATTTTATTTATTATCTATATACTCTTCACAAGTAAAATGATCGTTTCAGTAATGTGAGATGAGATACAACTGAATAAATTTGTCAAATTGTTTTAAATTTCATTATATATATATATATATATATATATATATATGACTGTAGACTGTCTAAATAGTTTGGATGATAAGCAATTAAAATGAATCCTGAGACATTACCACAAAAACTATGAACTGCTTGAGCAATGACTAGAAACAAAAAAGGACATTGGTGTCTGAAGGGAAGTAAAAAACAAAATTCAACTCAAAGCTGACTTCATCACCAAGATCCTAATCACTAATGCAATCACGATCTATGATTATGTCTTGAGTAGTCACTGTCACCAAATCAAAGTTGAAGATGGGGAGAAAAAAAACAAACAAACCTGTTAATTTAGCAGCAATGTCAAGTTGACATTGATGTGGGTTTTTTTCTTTCACATCCAAAAGTATTATTCCTTCTTCCCTCTTGTTAAACTGTAAATGGCAATTTTCAAGAGACTGAACTCTTGATATGGTGCCAACACACCTGCCCACATGTCGGTTGTTATTCAACAATTCTTGGCTTCCAAAAAAAAATGTGCAAGTTATTCTTCATCACCCTTGTTAATCTTATCTCACTCCATGTGACTTAAAAAAAAAAAAATTTTTTTTCAAGATAAAATTCTGACTGAAAAGTTATCATTTCAATACATTTGAGGGGTGGGGATCCAGGTAGAATTCCAGTCACTTTTGAGGTGTTTCTAACAATACATAGAATCTTGCGTGGAGGAACCCTTGATGGAATCACTACAAAGCAGATTTATTTGGAAGGAGAAGGGAGCAATTAGAGTAAATATTTTTTCCAGGTTAAATTTCACAAAGGTTTAGCTAGCCTCTTATGTACTAGCTAAAATAGTAGCATAGAATTTGTATTTAAGAAAAAAAAAGCGGGATTATTTATATATGGATTGGCACTTCTTATCTGCCTTAGACTGGAATAAAATGATGTTCCTGGGCATTTCTGTTTGAGATCAGAATGTAGTACCTGTCCATTTTGTGAAAAGTGTTACCCCTCCCCTATTCCACCACAACAGTGTTTTACAAAGGTGAATTGTGTATTATAATTATTATTGTATTTCAGTGTTTAATCTTTTTGAAAATTTGAGGATGAATTATTTTCTTTTCATGTCTATCAAAAAAGTTTAGTACAAGTACAAACGTTTAATAATATAAGAACATTTATGCATTTTTCTGTATTTATGAGATGAGGCTTGATATGAATAATTTTGATATTTTGGATTGTTGTTCTCATCTTTATTGTGGTATGTATAAACACAATATTCAGGCCACTGTAACCTCACACCTTGTTTAGGTGTTTTTTGTTTTTAATTACCTTAAAATAAGGTGGCATTTATGCTGCTTGGAGCACCTTGAATTACTGGTAACAATATTTTTAGCTCAAAAACTATGTTTGAATTCAAGGTTATCATCTGATGATGACTTATTCTATCAAAATTATTAAACATTTATGCAGCTAGATTAAAATACATAAAATTGAGCATACTGTATAGGTAAAATAAAATTGAAATAAGTTTGTTAAACTTGATTACTGGAATTGATGCTGTGTTTTTTGCTTAGGCCATGTAATTATCTTTTATACAGAACTTCATACATGACTCAGAAAATAGTAATACCATTAAGAAAGCTTTCATTAGATTATAATGTTGGGCATAGTTTCAAGGGCTAAACATGGTTAGGTTTTAGCCCAGAGGACGCCAACAATATCACCAAACTTTCTTGGCTCGGTTACAGTGTACAAAATGCATGATGCATACAGGTGCAGCCCTTATTCAAACATTGGAACATTTTAATATATTTTCTCTTTTTCATCAATGCCAAAGTTGAGTTAGTCATAAAACTTTCACATCCGTTTTATTAGGAAATAGGTTAATTTTTTTTAGCCATACTTTCTGCATGTAAATCACATATTGTCATACTTTTCCAATTTATATTGTTGGGTCCTGTAGAAGCAATATTCCAATTACTGTAAAATTGGCAAGGCAACAAGGAAGCTGTAACTCAATACGGATCTTATATTGTCACAAGCCTACTACAGAATGCCAGATTATTTATCTGGCACCATAACACCACAGAAGCCAATCAGGATTCAAGGAATGGATTCACCCAAATGTATGAATGGAGTATTCCTGAGTTTCATAAATACCAGCTGTTTTGGGCACCAGTCAGTTGTACTCGGTTAGTTGTTGTTCAAACCAATAGTATACTAACTCACTTCGACAGGTCCCAGTTTACATTTTCTACAAAAGAAACTTAACTTTACAATGTGAACCTATTTGGAATTAACTGATTAGTTAACAAAATCAGTGGATTAGTTATTGATCTCATCTGGAAAGCCACCCCCCTCCCCCCAACATTACAAATTTTCTGTGACTTTTTAATCCTTCTGACAATTAAACAGTAATATTATCACACTATAATAATGAGATGATAATATGATTCCAAGTGTTCCCTAGTCAATGCATATCAAATGTAATAATACTATGATTGATCAATTATTGTTTATAAATTGGCTCATCTAGTATTTAGAGGAAATAAATGATAATTATTTTCATTGTTACATTGAGAACAAAATGTTTGTGGTCTTCAGAATGTTAGGAAATCAGGTTTCATTTGTTGTGAGATTTTCATGAAAATTTCAAAGTACCAATGAAAATAATTATCCTCATTTATTTCACCTAAATACTAAATGAACCAATTCATAAACAATAATTGATTAATCTTAGTATCAAATAATATTAAATCATGAAATTACTTCATTTTAAGTGGGCCACTTACAACATGAGGCACTTTAGTGTTTGGCAGTCTATTTGACTGGAACATTAATTCCTTATATAAGTAATTACAAGAAGTGATGAAGATTTTTTTTTTTTTCATTGAGGGTTTATACTAAAAATACAAAAACTGAGGAGACATTTACTCCTATGGTTAAATCCATTTACTTCATTTTGAAAGTCTTAAGTGGCCATTAAAAGACATGAAATTTATTTTGAGCCTTTTTAGAATTTAGTAGTAGATATTATATACCATCATCAAATCATGCTAACAGTGGATTCCGTTGACTCTCAAGAGCTATCTGTCCCTATCAGTCATTACCTCTGGCTGGTCCTCAACTTTGCATCAAGTGTCTGTACACATCTATTGTATGTAAGCCTTTGCTGGTCAGCCAACACTAGTGTGTCCATGCGTAGGATCTCACAGGAGAATGTCACTTATAAGTTCTTTCTTACTTCTACAGCAGTGCCCAACATGGCTTGTTAGTGTAACTTGGATGGTTTGTGTGATAGGAGGTAAGTGACCATACAGCTGTTATTTTGTAGAGTACTGTTTCCAAGTTTTGTTCAAAACAACATGCAGCATCCTTGTGTAGTTACCATCTAGCTTTTTCTTCAAGTTTTATGTTAAAGTTCAAATGGTGCAGCCATGCAGTAGTACTGATATAGCCACAGCTTGCTTTACTTTATCTGAGAGATCAGAATTCCATAGGATTGACAACCTATCAATTACAGTCCATGCCTTTCCTATACATATATTGACATCATTTTCTTTAGATGAGATATTGCTACCTAGCTATGTGAACTGGTCTACTAATTTTAGTTGTTTTCCATTTAATGTGGGAAGGGCTCCATTTTGATTTAAACACTTGAACTCTTTTCTATCATTGGATTTATTAGGAGGAGACCTAAAATGGCAACTAGAATTGTAACATGTCCTATATGACTTCTATGTGTGTGTGTGTTGGTGGGGAACTTATTCACTTTGAGTTGATATGTTTAAGATCATAACACATGGTTGGTCTTTCTTTTATATTCTCCTCTTGGTCCATGTTCCTTGTTTTTAATGTCTGGCAACTGGAGTGAGATGCTGTTCCTTCTCAGCGGAATAAAACTCTTCTGTCGATCTCTTTATACTTTCTGCTATTTGTTCTCTCTTTGAACTAACACCGTTTTTAATGGAAATCAATTTCTGCTTTATCAAATGTCACAGTACCAATGATTTCTTTTATCCCAAGAGAAATTCCTGCATCTTCTAAATAGGTGCCTTTTTGTAAATTTGTCTCCATTCACAAAGCACTACATATATTGTATATAATGGTATCATAAGGTTTTTATTCTTTTTTTTTCTTTAAAAAAGAATGATCAAAAGTACCTTGAGTGTTTCTCTCTTTTTCAAAAATGTATTTTTACTAATATAATGATATTTTTGTCAGTTTTCTAGTGCCTCTGTAATCTCAGCAAATTTACTTTACACTCCTCAACAAGTGTTGGTAATTTCAGCTTTGATGTCTATGTGTTCTATAATGTTTCTTTTGTTAGAAAGATCTTCACAGCCCCCCCCCACCCCCTACATCCCAACAGATATTTACTGATTAAATACCTCATTGTTTCAACTTTTATAAGTGATATCTCCTATATCTCACCTGCAATGGCCATAACAGCCTGGGGATTAAATCAAAGTATACGCTCTACAATTTCACTTTGCTAGTGTAATAGTAATCATTATTGTAGCATAAAGCATCATTTTAATTGTTGTATTCCCTCCTTCCAATTGATAGTAATCTATAATTACTTAGGGAATAGCACTGATTTCTGCTATTAACACATTTTTTATTTGGTTTGTGTGGGACTTTGAAAAACTTTCCTAACTGCTTCCTACAAAGACAAACTGTAGCATTTACTGGTCTTTCATGTGAACTTCTGACTATGAAATGATTATTATTTTTATCTATAAAAGCTTTCAATTGAAGGAACATTTTTCTTTTCTTTTTCCCATCATATTACCCAATCTTTGCTCATTATACCAAAATGGAATGGTGAGATGATGCAACTTATGATATTGATGTATAACAACTTTATCTTATGGATGAATATTGTTGATTAAAAAATAACAAATATATTTGAAATATGAATTTACCCAACCCATTCACTATGAGTAGGATGATTTGACACAACTAATCAGTAGTAATGAATCTGTGAGACTAACTTGCTAGCTATTACACAAATATATTTGAAGTGTGTATTTACCCAACCTCTCTACCACTGGCAAGATGTGACACAAGATCAATTTTCTTTTTTTTAAGCAGAGTACTGCTGGTTTGAATTTACTTTTCCTTCTCCTAGACTGGTTCCCTTACCAATGCTAAAGAACCCAGTCTGTCCCATTATTTACCCATAGCTGGGGTGAGAAGAGATGGATTCAAACCTTTCTTGAGAGCACTAGTGTTAAGTTAAATGAAAACCTTGTCCAGGATTTAAACTCTATTTGCCAATTTCATTTCCTACAATGATAACCATTAAGTTAAGAGTGCCTCCTATAATATATAATACATTTGAAGTATATCAATGAGATTCTTCCCTTTTTAAATACAGAAAAACAAAACTATTTTAATGACCCAATTGAGCCTACACAATAGCACAGAATGTATCTAGTTTCTTATTTTTTGCATTCTATGTTTGTTGTAACCTAAAATTTTTTTTAGAAATTTCCAAATTTTTGTATCAATATTTTTATGTAATTATTAACTCAACACAAATTTCTGGTAAGAACATTGAAAATTGGTTGAAATGAATTGAGATTTTTTTAGAGTTTTTTTTCTTTCTGTTTGGATAAATTAATTTCATTTACTTGGCTTCAATCCTCTCTAGTGAGTTTCTTAATGTTTACTTTTTACAAAAGTACCATCCATAAGCACTACTGATTGGTGCCCACAAAAACTGGTATTTATGGAACTCAGGAATACTCCATTCATGTATTTGGGTAATTCCATTCTATAAGTCCTGATTGGCTGCTTGGTTTCTATGATATTATGATGATTCATAAATACTCTGGCATTCTACAGTAAGCTTGCAACAAGGTAAGATCTGTATTAAGTTATGGTTTTCTTGTTGCCTTCTCTTACCAATTCAATTTTCTTCCAGTATGTTTATTCTACAATTAAGTGATTTCTTGATGCACATATAACTCTTGCTCTCCTAATTAAATTTTCAACTTTTTTTTTTTTTAATTTTTATTTAAGGAATAAGGTGTCTGTGTACTTTTAGTCTATCCTTGTTGTCCATTCACCCAATGAAAATAGATCAGAGGTACATAGGTTTTTTGATTGGTGTATATTTTGCAGAGATGTACTTACAAATATTTCCCTTTGTTTTTAGCTCTGTTGGCTGGGGCTTTAGAATACACTGACTGTACCTCTGCAGAGGGGGCAAGCCCTAGCACTTATATGATTGTCCCAACCTTATTGCTCTTATGGCAAACCACAACCTTTTTATCATATGTGCTAGAAGGCAGTGTTTGAGGGTTTTAATGTCTTGGGTATAACGTTAAACTCTATATGATGGTGAAGGTACAGTCTGGAGCTCTGAGGAATGTGGAGTATCCCATCATCACCATTACTTCCAGGTTCATGCTGACCTGGAGTGGTAGTACCTGTTGGGATTCCATCTAAGGGTTAGATAGAACAAAATGTTTTTTTAAAAAATGTGTTAAAAAATATAAATTTGAGTACCTATCAAGAATGAATAAAACAAAACTTCTTCTGCATAAAATAACCCAATGGGTTGACATGCCATAAAATCAACCAACCGTTTGTATTTTAAGTTATCCACTCTTCTCTTCCTGGAACAATTTCCTAGTTAACTTGTATAGATTCTTATAGATCAAAAGTCCATTTAGTCTTTATTTTCTTGTTGCCATTTCTTTGCAGACTTTTGCTTATGAAATGATGAGGAAGTTTTCTTATTTCTTTTAATTGCACTTTTATCTTCTTCTTAAGATATGGCTGTATCTTGTAGGTCTTTTATAAGGAACTAATATTTCACTTTGTCATTTCTTTCTTTTTCTTTTTTGCTTATCTTGTTGGTTTCTACCCCCCCCCCCTGCCAAAATACTCTTGATAAACCGCACAATGTCAGTGAAGAAACACACAATCTTTCCTTAATAGATCCTCTTTAGTTATGTTGCAGAATGTAAGACAGTTCTTCCTGATTAAGATTTTTTTTTATATGCCCACACAGCTTTTACCCCCTCCCCAGCATTTTGTATACAGGGCTAGTGCTAGAGTCTTATGTCCCCCCCCCCACAATCTATGATACAGGGTCAATCTGCAACATGTCAATTTTCATAAAGTAGTATTTATAGAAAATAGACACGCCCTGCCCTGTATGTGTGTGTGTGTGTGTGTGTAATATATATATATATATACTTTGTATTTAAAAAAAAATGTTAGGTTTGTGTAATTTTGTTGCACATTCATAACGGAGGTTTTTGTTTTAATTCGCAGATAGTTCCCCTTTACAATCTAAAACTTGATATTTACAAACTTTTGAATAAAATTGATATCTTTATAATTTCCTTCTATAATCCTATCTCCATCTAAATCAGATTTTACAAAAAAAAAAAGATAACAAAATAGATTTTTTACTCTTGCATTTAATTCTTGTTTTTTTTTTCTTAGGTGATTTATGATTAATCTATTCTAGAAATTCAGTGCTAAAGATTGAACAAAGGATTTTCATGTTATGCTGTTTTAATCAAAGCTAACTTTTCAGAATGAAAATTAAATAAGGTTTGTTTCACCCCCATCCGCACCACCACCACCCAGGAAGGAGGGAAGCAATTTTGAGTTATGCCCTCAATCATGCATTCATCTCTGCTCAGGAGGGACTCAACCTAAAAATGTAATATCCTGCTCATGGTGGAGAGGTTAGGTAAACATCATTTCATATTGTTTTTAAATTTCTCAGAAAATCTTCAAGAAAATGATAATAGCATTTTATTTAAAATTCTAAAATGAAAACTTAATTTTCTTTTTCAATATGATTAATTCAGCTTTATTTTCCATAAGGGCTGATTTAGCTCAGTCAGTAGAGTGTCCGACTAGGAACCACAAGGTTCTCAGCGTATGATTAGCACAGTGAGTAAAGTGAGGAGCTGATGGTATGTGTGGCGCTCCACCTCAGATACAAGAACAATCTCCTTGGTCTAGTGCTAGTGAAAAGGGGATAGACTCTCTTGCTGTCTGGCTGATACTGACTTTAGGCCACCCTGACTACTTTACTTTATTTTTCATATTTTATGTTTATTTCATTTGTTTACCTCCAACTCTCTCTAATGACATCACATTATAATATTATACTAGCAGAACCTATGGATATACAACAGTATGATAATTTAATTATTACAACATTTGATTGTGAAATATGTAAAAAGTACAATAAACTTGATTTAACTATTTTTCTTTTTCTCCTTCTTTCAATCATGTTTGATTGAATCTGATTAGCATTATCGCTTCTGCGCACTCACACCTCTCAATTTTCCCCCTACTCTTTTTTTTTTTTTTTTTTTTTTTTCTTATTTTTTTTTTCTTTTCTGTGCAGCATCTCTTTTTTTTCTTTCCTTTATTTCTTCATAATAAAACAGAATGGTCCATTATTTAGCTCAGGAGATGACACTTATAAGAATTCAGCGGATAAGAAACATCAGGATTTACATTTTTGAATTTTGTGATTTTGAATTTGTTTTCACCCCTCCAGCAATGTCTTTGTCTGACCATCTATTTGTCCATCTGTTTCAAACTTGACCATTTGTAAATTTCAATATTTTTTTCAATTTTTTGTTTATTTAATCTGATTACATCTTTGCTTCATTTCTCTAATGATCTAAATTTATTCAATTATGTCTTAATTCTTCCCTCTTATCCAATTAAATAACCTTACAGGTCATTGCAACAATTTATTTGTGACTCAATTCTCATTTCTATAAGACCATCATGTTGATGCATTTATTAACAATACCTACCAGTTTTTCTTTGTCGTATCTTTATCTGAGCAGCTACCTTGTTTGCAATAATCACTGTTTAACTCACCATCATCAGCAGCAGCAGCATGATCCTCATCAGTGTTATGTCCAATGTAACCATCATTAAGGAGGTGAGGAGAGATACAAAACCTGATCAGTATTCTTAAAGAATAAATCACTTCTAGCAGCACCTGTGGATATACCACATTATAAAGATTTAATTATTACAAGATTTTATGTTTACTTAAGAGCTATTGCTAAATAGTTCAATATATAAAAAGTATAATAATCTTGATTTAACTCACTCTCACTTTCTTTCCTTTATGTTTGATTGAAACAGATTAGTCTTATCGCCCCCTCTTGCTATATTTTCCCCTACTCTTTCTTATTTTTTCTGTGTAGCATGTCCTTTTTTTCCTTTTCATTCATTATAATAAACACAGAATGGTCCATTATTTAGCTGAGGTGATGACACTCATAAGAAATAAGAATTTGCTGGATAAACACCCCCAGATAATAAGGATTTATATTTTTGCATTTCATCTTGGATGATTTGGACGGTCTGATTTTTAACCAGAGGGTGTTGCAAGATGATGACGGACATACAATTAAGGAATGAGAGTATTAATATATATGTATATTTTAGAAGAGATTTCTAAATTGGATAGAATAAAGATTAGATAATTTCTTTTTATTATAAATATCATTTATTCTTCCATCCCACCTTTTAAAAAACCCGAATAAGAAAGGGACGTAAAGATGAATGTTGATTGGAATGAAAGTAGAACTAAAACTGTCTGCCAATGATGATGATGCTGCTGCTGTTGCTGTTGCTGCATGTCCAATTAATTTAACTCTCTTTTGTTATTCTATTAACAAAATTTCTCCTCTTAAAAGTTGCTTTGATGAACGCCATGAAGCCACTTCATTTGTTCAGAGATTTTGATCAGTTTCACTGAATTTCTTTGCATTATTTTTTTAAATTTATTTTATTTGTTGTTGTTGTTCTAGCAAGGTAACTTAACATTGCTCAAGGGAAAGTTGCTTTTAATCATTTAAGATGCTTAGAATAATTGTGTCGGTTGAGAGAATCAAACTTACAAAATTGATTCATCATTTAAAAGAGATGGGATATCATTTTTATTTTATACCATAAAAGATAAAGAAATGCAGAGGGGAGCAAAAAATTTCAAAGTGATACCCCCCCCCCCCAGCATAATCCTTTGCCAAATTTGAATTTAATACCAATGTTCAGATTGTACATATTTTTTTAATTATTTCTAAAAATGAAAGACAATAAAAGAATTCTATCAACAGTGAACTTGGTTATATATTAATCAAGTTCTTTGCTTATAGGGATTTGGAGGACAAGAATATTTTGGTTGGTGCTGAGATTTTCTTATTTTAAAAAAGAAGAGAGGGAAAGGGAAAAAAATTCTTGTGTGTGAATGATAAAGATGACATACTGGGGAATAGAATATCGGATTAATTGCAACTTTGACCGTTGATAGAATTATTAACCGAATAAGTTGAGGTTATAAAGAATATAAAAGTACTCAATATGTTTGTAGAACGGATTTATTAGAAAGGTATAGATGGATAACCTACTTAAGTTTCACCAAAAATGGATCATCAATAAATTTTTTTTTTTTGTAGATTATTTTTGAGGGTCAAGAATTTTATTATTTTGATTCTGAATCTGCTGGGTTCCTCAGTATAGACGTGTTCAAATCTTCTATATTAAATATGGGTTGGATTTTTTTTTTTTTTTTTTTTTTTTTTAGGGGGGAAAAACCCCAAACTGTTTCATAATTGTCAGAAATTGTAAAATAATCCAAATTACCTGTTAATATGCATTTAAAATTAGTTTTAGATATTTAAAGATAAAAAAACCTTGAATATTTAAAAAATATTTGAAATAATTACAAATAACTTCTCAGTAAAAAGGAAATACCTAACTGTAAATTATTTTCTATGTAAAATTTTGTATTTTTGTTAAACATACAATTGTGAATGGTTTTAATGTTTTATTATAATTTTGATTTTCTTTTCTCCAATTTTCTAAACTTTTTTTTCTTTCTTATTTTCAGGTTTTGATTTTTTTTTTTATTTAGTCTCAATTACTTGGATATACACTTTAATTCAGGTAAGTCACTGTTCTTTTAATTTAAATATCTTATCTAATTAAGTTAAATTTTCTTTAACTTCTAAGCATTAGTACATTACCACATGATGTTATCCTTCACTTTCTACTGAAAAAAAACCCATTAATATTATAATGATTATAAACAGAAATTGTTATTAATGACATTACAAAATAATCCCAAACAAACTTTAGTATGATTGTATTATAAATAATGTATGAAGAGTAGATTTATTGGTTGAAATTTAAAAAAAAAAAAAAAAGCATAATCTATTCCACTTTGTAAATTATAGAATAGATTTCCTCTCATTACACATTTTTTCCCTTTTTCTTTCTTTTTTAAAATTTTTTTTAAACACTATTTTATAATCAGTAAATGGGCAAAAGCTTGGACTGTTTGCCCAAACTTTTCTAATTCCCCTATGATACTTGCATTGGAAAAATAAGGTTTAAAAAAAAGTCTGGCTTCGGGTTACCCTTATTGCCCCATTACCAATTGGTGAAATCTCTTAGAATACTTATACGTTCAGATGTGTAAAAAAACAAAACAAAAAAACTTTTTATATATTATAAATTTCCATGTGTTTTCCATTTTCCTAGTAATACAAGTCAAGTTTCTCTCCCTCTCTCTCCCCTCTTTTCTCTCTCTCTCCCCTCCTGCTTTATGGCTTCATTTCCAGGAGAGATTGTTTTTGTTTTAATTAGAACTGGTGCTGTCTATTGTGTAGCAACATCTTGAAAGCTCTTTACTATTTTCACTTTTTTGTTCTTGTTTAGTGATTCAAAAGTAAATATAACAGAAAAACAAAACAAAACAAACTTTGTCAGTAAGCCACAGTAAATTACTAAGAAACAACAGAATTATTATATGCCCCATTCGATTGTTTATATATCCTATATTCAGTGTAATTTTTCTTGTGACATAGCCAAATTTTTCTATTGGTTTGAAGAATGTGAGGATCATTTTTAATGAATAAAAATTCAGTTTTAATGTGTAAAAGGAAAGACAAATGATTTTAAAGTTTTAATCAAGTGTAAAATCCAGATATTGTTTTTAACAATTTTTTTTTGTCTGAATATCTGAGGTAAGGAATTATTATTATTCACTGATGTGCTTGGACTTGTGTCCTCATTTTTTTTTATAAGCGCATCAGTGAATAAGTGAATCTTAAAAAAAAAAAAAAAAAAGATAAGCTCCATGAATCAATTTGCATATATATAATGCAAAATTTCTATGCTTGAAAATATAACCAATTTGACCCCCTCCCCGACCGCCTCTCCATTCTTTGATCTGCTGTTTATTATTTTAATAATGCCCTTTTGTAGTTTAAATTGAAAATGTAAATTTGAAATACTCAAAATAAAATAGTAGCACAAGTGAAATAAGTAATTTTCTTAAAAAAAAAAAAAAAAAAAATTAATAAAAAAATAAAATACATATAATTTTCATCTTTATCAGATGAAAATTATATGTAATTTATTTTTCTAATCATTTTTTTATTTTATTTCTAAGAGTGTTAAATTAAAGTAATTTATTGATCAGGAAATAGAACATTCTTTTTAAATTTTGATTTTTTTTTCTCTCTCTGATATTAGTGATCCTTTTTTTTTTTTAATGGATCTCACTCATTGAGGAAAATGGAATTGTTGATTTCAAATTCTGAATGAGGCATTTCCCTTTACATTAATGACTTTGTGGAAGGGTGGAAATTTATCATCCTCAGCTCTTTAGTTTTGGTAGGGCAACTAATCTAGGAAAAGGAAAACTGAGTTAAAAAGAAAAAGCATACCAATATGCCTTTGGTTAGTGTGGTGAAGGTATATTTCTTTCCATGTTTTCCAGACCTTCAGGAAGGTCTTAGTCCTGCAGTGTACTGAGAAAAGAACTGATAAGAATGATAGGCCCCCCCACACACATACACATTGTGTATAAAGATAATAAATAGGTGTAATGATCCAGTTTTTATGCACCCTACTTTCTACTAACATGATCGTAGAATGTTTCAAATAATTCTGTACTTCTGCACAAGCAGTTTCAATTTTTTGTTTTGTTTACCCAAATAAAATTGAAATAGAGAAGTTTAAAACAAGATGAGAAAAATTGATTTAAGAGTAATTTATTGCTTGAAATTATTTGGAGGGGGGGTAGAATCTTTTTTATTTAGTCATTTTGTAATACCTAATATTTTTCTTAAGTGGAGGGAAAATGACTAATTAGAGAAATTCTATTTGTAGTCACTTTTCTGATTTTTGAAAAATCTTTTTATTACAGTTATCAATTGTTAAATGATTGATATCATATTCTTAAATTTTTGGTTGTCATAACTTGGATAATTTTACATTGACATTTTTAGCCGCTGTAAAAATTGTACATTTCAGATGTTCGTTACTAATGGTCATTTCATATGATTCTTTTTTATTTCATATTTTATATTAGAAAAAATTGTAAAATTCAACTTTGATATAATTATCAATTTAAATTGATATAAAGAATTTTTTTATTCATTATTTTTCATTTTTATTAATTTTTAGCATGTTTTAGTTGATCAATTCTTTAGTTGTATAAAGTATATTATTTGTGTTTTCATTTGGTTGGAATCTGCTACTTTCTAATTTCTTGCTGTTTAGAACAAAATTTAAAAAAAAAATGTATTGGGTAAAGCTTGATAAAAAGTAGCACAAAAGATAAATGAATCAAAATTAATTATAAAAACTAGCAAGAATATGCACCCCCTGGGCATAAGTATTTAAGTTTTAATGTAAATAAATATATTGAATTAGAAAGACTAATGAAATTAAATAAGAATGCATATAAAAAGATCACACTTATTTTAATTATGTTTTAATTGTTTTCTATATAAGATCATTCATAGGATTAATTTTAATGTTGGAAAATAAAATAATACCAGAGATCAATAACATCAAGTAATTATTTTTTAAAACCAATATGCAAATTAACCACACGATATATTATGTAAACCTTTATTTCTTAGTAATATATGACACATTGCAGGATTTTAAATGCACTAATAACATTGGCTGTTTTGAGGCAAATCTAACTCAGATTTTCATAGATAAAATGTGCCTCTAATAAGATAAAGATTTTAGTTGGAGTAAATCTGTAAAATTTTAATTTTACACTTGTAAAACAACATATTTTACCCCCTCTCCCGATTTCTACACAATATATGCAAATGCAATAAAGTTGTATTAATGTATATTGGAAAGAGATATTAGAATGGAAAATAATTTTAAGTGTTTTAGTTAAATGAATTTAAAAAGTGCTGCTTCAAGTGGGGTTAAGTATTATAATTTCAACAAAGTTAAATACTTTGTTATTTTTGAATAATTACAAGGTAGATTGATATTAAAATCACCTGTCAACTCTTCAAATTCATTTTTATCTATTTTTAATTTATGACTTATCTTGGTTTATGAGTTCTACTTTGCTACTCTCCTAAAATGAAAAACCCAGTTATATTTAATGCATTTTATAATTTGGCTTCAATATATTTTAATATTTATGTTATTCTGTTATCAAAAGATACGTTGCACTTTAGAAAGATTTTGGTTAGCATAAACAATTTATGTTAACAAAATTTTGCACATAACATTATCTAGATACAGTTTCTACCAATTTACTATTTGTGCCCCCCCCCCATACTCTATGAACATACTGGTATAACGTTGTATCACCAAAGTTAAGCAGCAATGAGCCTATTCAATACTTAATTGGGTGGCCATGTAAGCAAGAACACGTAATGTAAGCAACCTGAGTCTTTTGTTTATCAAAAATGACTTGAAAAGGGTTGATATATCATAAAACCAATCAACCAAATATAACTTTGTACTAGCTTAAAAAATTAAGCTAGTTATTCCCAAATTTATTTAAAAGTTAAAAGTGGGAATCTAAAATTTCAGGGTTACAGGTTCAGGTTTGGCCTAGAATGTTTTTAATTTGTTCACAGAGTTGGCCTGATTACAAAAGGGTATGATATGTTAGGCTATGGCCTCTAGGAATAAAGTTGAAAAGTATGACATGCTGACACTCGCATTTGTTATTAGACAAGCAGGAAAAGATTTCTCTAAGATATTTACTTCTGGGCTTGAACCAAAATCCACTTTCAGCTCTATCGGCCGAGGATTTCGAATACCTCGACTGCACCTCTGAAGAGGGGTGCAACCTATGGGGCCAACTGTTGGCCACGGGTGGCAACAGTCCATGACATGCAACACTCCACTTTGATCCTTACTTAGGCTAGACAGGTGGTCGGAGAGGCCTCCTCCAATCAATCAGCTGATCATATCAAGCCCTAGCACCTATATGATTGTCCCAATCCTATTGCCCTAATGGCCAGCCCCAACACTTTTTATCATATATGTGTTAGAAGGTGGCTGTGGGTCTTATTGTCCTGGATATGATGTTAAACTTTATCTGATTGTGAAGTTCCAATTCTGGAGCTCTGGGGAATGTGGAGTATCCCTTGATCACCATTACCTACAGGTCCAATCTGACCTGGAATGGTAGTACCTGTTAGGGTCCCATCCATGGGTTAAATAGAAAGACATGAGTTTAAAAAGAAATTGAGTAACTATCAAGAATGAAAAAGACAAAATGTCTTTGGTATGAAATAACCCAATGTGTTGACATGCCATAAAATCCAACCAACCAACCAAAATCCATTTTACTTTGATTATTTAGGTCAGATCAGTGATATTATTGTAAGCCGTCTTTACTGACATGCTAATCTTTTAGTTTTCTTAATTAGAATTATTGATTAATTTTATTAGAATTTCCTGTTAGACTTAAAATCAGTCTGTTGACCATTTCCTTTCTGTTCATTTCTATTTATAATGACTTCCATCAATTTTTCTTGGCAATAACTGTTAATTTGAATAAGCACTTTTCATGTAGACATACAAGAAAGAACTTGGGCATGTTCTACTTCTAATTGAGCTAAAAGAGATAACTTAAATCAAATAATATTTAGTAGGATGAATGGAAAAGAAAATAATCCAATAGATTCTCTATTTTATTAGTTAATATAATGTATTTATCTTTCTATATAAAAGTAATTTTTACTGATTTTATAATTAGTGTAAATCCAAGATCAATTTTAATTATCCTGCCCATTATTCTATATGTTGGTAAAGGAAGGTAATGTTTTAAATATTTCCTATTTGAAACACAATTCAACTGTAAACAACAGGAAATTAATTTCTGAGATTCTTTCTATTAGTATCATCATCAGGTTGCACTGATAGCACAAATATCCATGACTCTCTCCAATTGTGCCTATCGGTCATCACCCTCCTTGGAATGTCCTCTGCACTGTATCAAGAATCTGTACAGAGTTGGTTGATGTAGGTTTTTGCTGGTTGATCTACACTGGTATGTCTATGTGTAGGTGTCCACAGGAGAAGGTCAATTATAAGTTTGTCTTTGCTTCTCCAGCAGTGTCTAGTATGTCTTGTTGGTCTTACTTGGATTGTTTGTGTGATAGGAGGCAAGTGGTCGTACAGCTGCCTTTTATTGGAGGGGGGGGCTACTTTAAGTATCTGTTCAAGACAAACATGCAGCATCCTTGTATATCTCCCATTTATCTTTTCCTCTAAGTGTTTCGTTAATCAAACTTGGAAGAATATTTGCTTTATTTTATCAGAGAGATCAGATTTCCATACGATCAATAATCTGTCTATAGCAGTTCATGCCTTTCCTATGTTTATATAGATGAATTGCTAATCTTTTCCAATTTGGGATGTAGAAATCAGAAATTATTAGAATTAATAAAATTTGAAGTATTGATGTATTTCAAATTGAAAATATCAAGTAATTATTGACTTTTAATTTTCTAGATTTATATTATGATTTCATACAATCATTATAAATTTTAATTCTCATTAGATATGTATTTAATTAATTACAATAAAACATTGTTTGGTTTGTGGCATATCAACCCTTTTCTGGTCATTGAATGCCAAAACAAGATATTTTGATAAAAGTTTCTATTTTTCAAGTTCTTAATATCTTCAAATTGGTATAAATAATTTTCATTAACTTCATTTGATTTGTTTTATTTTAATGGTATAATAACCCTGTGGGTTATTTAATACCAAAAACTGTTACTCCAGTTTCCTTTACAAGTGTATTTTTGTACATCTATTTCATGGATGTATTTCATATCTGAATCATAATTTTTTTATATATATTTTTTATTTCTCTCAAGAAAGACAAAATGTCATCCATGTTAGTATTCTCAAACAGATCCCTCATATTATTTGCATTGAAATATTTCTTTTTGATTGGAGCAAAAACTCCACATTCCATGAGGAAATGTTTGTCAGTGTAGGGTGTTTGTCCTGTGCCATGGTTGATCCTCCTACTTGAGCATAAGAGTGTGTAAGTCATGTGCAGCTGAGCCGGAATTATTTCTTCCTTTTGGGATTTTCTATATCCCAGTTTCCATTCTACTGAGAAGTAAAAGATTCTATGAAATCCTCTAAAAAGAAAACTTTGGTTGGATCTGCATTTATGATCATCACCAAATTTTTGTAGATTTTGTGTTTGCTGTGCAAAAAAAAAAAAAAAAAAAAAAAAAAATAAAATAAAAATTGGCAAATCAGTTATTTATATAAAATAAAATGGAGAAGAATATAAAGGAAAGATAAGAAAATAAGAATGAGGAAAAAGTGTTAAAAGATGAATACAGTTGTATCTTGACTTATGAGTTTGTTGGATTGTAATTTAATTTCTTCATATATCAAATCAATTTATTGAAATAAACTGAAATGTCATTAATCCATTCCAGCCTATGAAAACATAATAAAATAGAATGCAATGAATTATGTTTTAATGTTTATCGTTTTTTTAAATATTTTTCTTTGGGATAATAAATTTGGAAACTTAAATATTTTTAGTGAAAAGTGTATCTAAAGCTTGATAGTCTCTCAAAATTTTAGCTCTCAACGCAAAATAAAAAATCAACCTAGTGACAGCACGTAACTTGGAAAAATCATAAGTTGGGACACTTGTAAATCAAGGTACTGCTGTATATCTGTGTAGAATAAACATCATACTCATCTTCACAAGAAAGCTGTGACTAGCGTCCAGTTACCAGACAAAAAAAATGACAGATTGTAACCGGATACAGGTTCTGTATCAACTGCTGGTTTTAGTGTGGATACTTTTTATCCATATATAATCAACACTTGACTGTGTACTGGCAGTTGATCCTCACCCTCTTTAGGTTTGGGGTCTGATTCTTTGTTGCCTGCCTGCCTGTGCTGGTATTGCCCAATTGAATTCAAAATCCAATGAGTGATACCATCACTGGCTCATATCCTGTTCGCAGTGCCATGTTGAAATTCGTATAAGGTGAACAGACTCAGCTGGCAGCACAGCTGAATACTGATCACCTTAAACGAATTTCAACAATCTGTATAATTTGAAAACAACAAAAATCTTATTTCTTTTTTAATAACTAATGTTTCAGAATCAAATATGAATTTTTAGGAATAATATTTCCATGTACACATTACCACATATACCATTCTCTGCTCTTAAGATTAATCTTTGTGTATGAGTTTGTGTATATTTATTAATAATGGAGATTGGGTTTCAATTTGTATGTAACCAAAACTATGTCACTGCTTACATCACATTACCCAAAATCATCAATACATAGAATAAAGAAGAAACCTGTATTATATACACTCAACATTTGAATATGCAAACTTAGACAGTCCTTATTGTTTTTAAAACAAGTTTTAATAAATACTTGCCTGGTATAAGATATTTATATAGCATTCCCAGTTGATTTTTAGAGCTATGTAAATGGAGTTCAAAACTGTTTGAATTATGCAAATATCCCCAGTGTTTCAAAAGTTATGAGAATTTAAAGCCCCGAAATTGGGGACACAAAAGTGGACATGATTTTGTTTAAAAAATGTCAAATCGCAGACCAATTCAAAACAAGAAATTCAGTCATTTCTTCCCATTTCTTTATTTTTGCAGCAAATTGTATTCATCTCTATGCTGTAATCCATTATTTAGAGAATAAGACGTATGGATAGTAGGGTTCTTTTTTTTTTGTTTTTAAAGTTTACCACAAATTATTCAACATTTCCATTTTAATACTTTAATACTGCATGTATATACATATATAGTATTAATTTAAATATATAACATCACTTTGAACTTAAAAATACATTTCTAAATGCCTGTGTTGAATTAGATACAAGAAATAGAATACCTATTTACATATGTTTTTAAATAAAGCCGGTCTGGTGTATCTTTTGTTTACATTTCTCATAATTTTAACTTTTTTTTTTTTTTTTTTTTTTTTTTTTTTTGAAATTAAAAGTTTGATGAAAAAACTCTGATGGTTAAGCAGCATCGATATGTCACATGTTATATATGAAAATAATTCTTAGACTATCTTCTATTATTTAGTGATTTTTTTTTTTTTTTTTTTTTCTCTTCTGATCTTCTACTTTTGAAGAAATCTCTGTCAACTTTTATCTATCATATTTATGCTTCCAAAGGTCAGAAAAACAAGTTCCTGCTTGTATTTTAAGGTGTGTGCTAATTAAGTGTAAAATTTCAAAAATATTGATAAAAATTAGCCCCTTTGATTTTACGAAAGAAATCACCATGTAAATTTTACTCTGGGGGGAAAAAAACTCATATTATGAATTTCTGGCTATTCGAAACAAAATACTGTTTTAACTCGCCGTAAAAAATAATACAATGGATAAAAACACACAAAAATTACATATTTAGAAAGATTAGTTTATTTTCTTTCCAATCATATAAATATTTTTAGGTTTGGACCAGTAATATCCAAGAAATTGACAAATTCCAACCTTAATCGGTTTAAATCGCAATGAACGAAACTGCTGGTGTTGCTAATTTGAATATAGTTTGTTTTATCTTAATATATATTCAAAGTTATCTAATGTATAGAGTTATATGAGAAAATTATTTACAAACAAGAAAGTCATTTTTACAGTATCAATAGCTGAACTTAAAGCGTTTACAAATAAATAAATACCAACGATTTTGGGTAGAATGTATGTGTAAAATATTCAAAATAATTATTTAATTAATAATTGATAAATGCACGCAACATTTTATTTGAGGGGAAACAGAACTAAGTTTCCATTTCAAATTGTTTTATTTTCTTTACTCCTTTAATAAATTTGATTTTACTTATGATACAAACCATCTGACATTGAATTTTTAAATGCTAGACAGTATCTTTCAAAAATTAATTTTTACACTGCCCTGAGAACGTTTTGTTTTTTTGCTAGTAAACATCATTTTATTTCTTATATATGAAAGATAATATTTTTAGGCTAATTCTACATTACAGTTATTAGAGTTGTCCAGCTCTACTGTCTGCTAATTGAATGATTTTTGGCCTCTTGAAGGACGTTGTGTCTATGAATCTATGTATAGATATAACAATATTTCTCTATCTGTTGTGCTTAGGGCTGCAACTGTTAGAAATTCCATTAAATCTAAAGATCTTTGGACAATCTCCTCACAGGTGGTTGGATTGTTATAGTTTTAGGCAATGTCTCTGTAGTTGAGCTCCCTTGAGTAGATGGTGTCTTTCTGTTTATGCAAATTAATTATGTCAGTTTCCTCTAGGATGAATATTAAAGATTGTAACAACCTGATGCATGTGTATGAGTATTACAGTTTTCTGACAGTTTGAACAAATATAATTATTGTCTATACTATGCTTTAAAAATACAGGATTTTAAATTATTATACAAAGAAATATAAATATTTATAATGGACTAGCAGGACCTGTGGGTATACCACAGTATGTTAATTATTATGACATTTGATAGGTTTATTTAAGAGCTATTGCATTTTGGTCAATATGTAAAATGTATAATAATCTTCATTTAACTCTCTCTCACTCTTTTTCTTTCTTTCTTTTCATTATGTTTGATTGAAACAGATTAGTGTTATTGCTTCCACATGCTCGCCCCCTCTCTCTATCATTCCCCTACTTACTCTCCTTCCTTTCTTTATCATATTTTTCTGTGTAGCATGTCCCTTTACTTCCCTTTCTTTATAATAAAAATGGAATAGTTCATTATTTAACTGAGGTGACAACTCATAAGAATTTGGTGGATAAGCAACAGCAGATAATCAGGATTTACATTTTTGCATTTCATCTTGGATGATTTTGTTTTTATCCAGAGGGTGTTGCAAGATGATAACAGTCATACAACTAAGGAATACATGTATTAATATATAGATTAGAATGAAAAATATGTTTCTCTATAAATGATGCTGTTATTTGGAGATGTGTACTCTCATACACTTGCAAGTGCATACAAATGTATTCAAATACATACACACATACTTGTATATAAAAAAACAACAATATGCAATTGCACACTAATATGGATATAGACAACTGCAAACACATGTATAGGCATATATATTATATATATATATATATATATATATATATATATATAATCAACCATGTTCCCCTTTCATATAGTGGAACAAAAAAAAAAAAAAAAATGAATGGAAAATTATGCCAGTGTTTCTTTTCAATATAATCTCCTTTCAAATATTCAAGCTAGAAATGAAAGAAAAATAATGCCAGTCTTGCTTTTTGTCTCAAATTGAACACGTGTTTCTATATTTACTTAGAAGTGGTGGTGAATAGGGTCTAGAAATGTAGGTAGAATATGGCTAGTTTTGAAGTTTGTAGTGAAAAATAATAACACTTAGTTCAAAAGAAATGGGCATAAATCTACTAAAGTCACACATTACATTTTTGGATAACAAACAATGAATAAATAAATGTTCTAAAATTCAGCTATTTCCTTATCATTTTGTGTCTTGTTATTTTTTTGTTTTTTTCTTCCTCTTTTTGTATACACAATCACACACATGATTTAGAAGAATTTTTTTAATAAAAAATTGCAAGGTATATATTTTCTTATGGTTGACACTGTATATAAGTTTACATTTACGCACACACACAAACACAGAGGAGCCAGTTTAGCTCAGTCAATAGAGCACCTGCCTTGGAATCACAAGGTTCTGGGTTCAATACCGGCCTCTGACAACTCAGTGCATTAGTAGCATTGCTTGGGTAATCTGATCTGTGTGGTAAAGTATGTAGCCAATGGTAGGTGTGACGCTCCACCTTGTCAACTATACTTATATGCAAAAACGTATCTGTATCAAATTGTCAGAATTACCCTGAAGATCCTCTTGGTGAAACATGGGTAGTTAATTTCTGTCACTGATTTGGTTCCCTAAACTGGCTCCTATTTCTAATATTTATTATCTCGATTCATTTGTCTTTATTTTTTTTATTTTTCCAATAGTCCAAATTGTGACTCAATTCATTTTTTCTTTTTTTTCTTTTCTTATTCTGTTGAGTTCTCCTCTAAAATTATGACTAATATATATCCCAACATATGTGCATAAATACATTTCTATTAATCTTTTGAATATGACATATTTTAGCAGAAGGAAAAATAAATTTAATAAGAAGGATTAAAAGTTTAGAAAAGATTATTAAAATATAAAAATGATTATTTTTCACTAAAGTAACAAACTTTGATGACAGAATAATAACTTTATTTCCTAGAAATAAACCCTTTGACAGGTGATGGAATTAACTTGGGACAAGATTGAAATAATTTTGATGTAGCATTATCTACAATCACTGGCTATCTGCACCAGATGTCATGGCAACAGGTTACACATGAATGGCGTTGTTACAGGGCAATGATGATGATGATGATGATGATGATTGTCTTGGGTGTTGAGAGAAGTAAACATTAAAATAACTTGAATTTTTTATCAAATTGGGAGGGAGGGGATAATAATCTTGAAAGCTTTGTCATTTATTTTCTGTTTTTCATTTCCAGGTTGTGGACATTTTGTTAGTTTTAGTTATTTGTTGCTACAGTCTGAAGTTCCAAAATCTTTTGAATTTAGGGTAGATGTTTTTTTTTTTTTTTTGAAGGCAGATCATTTTATCTTTTATCTTTGGTTCTCACTTCTTTAATGTTATCACTTCTAACAGCTCTTTTAGATTGACTCTTCTGCCCAACCAAATTTCTGGCTACCACATATACATCTCACCTGTCTATGTGGGTCAATATTTATGTTATATCAGAATATAGGTCTTTGAAATTTCTCTTAACATAAACACAGGAGGCATCATCTGCCAACAAACCAGATCTAGAACATCAAATAAACAAAATTAGTCAATCTGTAAATTTAAAAAAAAAAAAAAAAAGTCAATAAAATCTAAACTATAAAATACCATCTGTATCTTTTCAAGTTTCCTTTTCCCTTCATATGAGATTCCATAATGTTTTGTATCCCTGTAGTGATGGTATTTACACCATCAGACTTGCTTAATACCAAATAAATAAATAATAATCCAATAATTGGATCTTATCAGAGAGCTGAAAATTCTCTGGAACATGGTGATGGCGATACTAATTAATAGTTGGTGCACTTAGAACAGTCTCCAAGAGCCTGGGAAGAGACTGAAGGAATTGGAGAACCGAAAGATCAAGACCATCCAGATCACAACATTGTTAATATCAACTAGAATACTTAGAAGAGTCTTGGAGACCTGAGGAGACTTGCTATCTACTTTGACCCCAGTAAAAAACAAACACCAGTTAAAACTAGCATGAAAATAATAATAAAAGACAGATATTTTTGTCCCCTGGGACAGCATAAAAAATTATTAAACTTTCTGAAAGAAAAAAAATTGAGTGTAACTGTACATTAAGGTTAAACTATGAATGTAAAATGTGGAGAAAAGGTGTACTTGTAAAACCAAAATTCAAAAAGAAAACTGAATTTGACAAAACAACATTGACAAAAGTAAAAAGATGGGGGAAGGAAAGTTTTCTTTAAGAAAAAAAAAAAAAAATTAGCATTTATATAGAAAATTATTCTTATGCCTCCTTTTTTAATTTTGTTTAATTTGGTCTTTAATGGATTTTAATTTATTAATGTAAATAAATGAACTAATAAACAAATCATCACAACAATAATATCTTCTTGTCCTGAGATAACACAGTGATTCATTTAGCTTTAAGTTGATAGTCAAGAATGCTGAAATATTAAGCTGAATTTCCTGGTCATCAAAAAATTAGAAAATGTTGAGTAATTTCACACCAAAATAAAAGCTGTTTCTCTTAAGCTGTTTTTTTTTATAAAAAGATCAAATTCTAATATCTGAAAAAAAATTTTACCAAATTATTTTAGTGATAGAAGCAAAAAAAAAAAGTTTGGAAAGGAAGGATATAATAATGAAACAAAATAATTAAGATTTCTAACCCTGACAGTAATTCATAATTGTAATTACCCAATCTTAAAAATGGAAAAGAAGCTCTTGCAGATTCTAAGCAAGAACACAGATCCTTTCTTGATGAAAGAATATAGACAGCTAACTCAACATAAGTTACCATATATACATAGTTTCCCAAAGATTCATAAGGATGGTATTCTACTTAGACCTTTAGTCTGTGGTAGGGGCTCGGCATGTTACCCATTGAGATGTTTTCTCATAGATATTGTCAACCCACTACGAGGAAAGTCCTCATCATCTGTTAAGAATTTGATCCACTTCATAGAAACAGAGATGCTCCCATTCAATCTAACCACACGGTGAACTTGTTTGCTTATGGTGGTTTTGAGATAAACTAGCAGCAGGACCCCCTCCCCCCTCTCTTTTGGGGAATGTACCAACATCAAAATAGAATTACCTAATGGAATTGCTGACTTTCTGTATACAAACAGCATACTTCAAACTGGACTCTCTGATAAATATATATATGAGCAAGAAGAAAGCCATTATCTTTGATAATGGTAAGCATATATATATATATACAACAATACTTTGAGGAAATTGAGCATTAGGAATGACACGACAAAAGCCAACTATGTGACAAAGATATGAAGATGACACCTTCTTCATATTCTGGCCTCATCATGTTGAAGTTTAAGTACTGTTGGGCCATGTAAGCTTAATAAGACCTTTTCAATATTGTCCATGTTGAAAGAAATATAAGGAAATCAGTTGGATGTGTTAATAACTTGCATAGAGGTGCAATTCAAGATGTCTAGATATTGTAAACCAATTTTTGTTGGACAATATCTAAACTTCAATTCCTACCATTCATAGAATGTAAAGAAAAGGATTGTCTAATTCCTACAATACTGAACAAAAATCCTAAGTGGTGACCCAGACATATATCAACAGGAAATGATCAGCATAAGAAATACCATCCAACTTAACAAATATCCTGCAAGCATAATATCGGCTTTCATACATCAGAGGCATGTCAGAAAAGATTCAATAGAGTTGTGTGATCCATATGACATTAAGACAATATTCAGTAGTAGTCCAAACCTTCAGAGTTAAGCCTCAGAGAGGGAGAGGAGAGAGAGAGAAAAAAAATGGATCAAAAACTGTTTATTCCAGTGCAGTTGTGGCAGAGAATATAAAGGGAAAACCTGCTGCTTCTTGAAGAGGAATCTTGAGAAGCCCTAGTCTGAGGGAAGACAATGAAATCGAGCATAACTGATCATGGAGGAAAAAACGAAGGTGATAAACCTATGTGGAATGAAGTCAAAATAATAGAGAATAACACTGGAATATCAGATGACTAAAAGAACTAGTGCATATGCGAGGATCTAGCAACCTCCTAAGTAGGTCAAGTATAGAGATGAACACAGGTAATAAGGAGAGAGAGAGAGAGAATGAAAGAGAGAATGAATTGGGCTTAAGAATCAGTAATAACACTGACTGATTGCACCATGAGATAAGAAAAAAAAAAAAAAAAAATTTTAAAAATGACAAAAAGAAAAACAACACATTTTGCTCGGGTTGAATAGCAGACAAAATGACATTATGTTTACAGCTCTTTAAAATGGTCTATACAATTAGAGAATAAAAGCATTAGTTAAGAGTTTCTTGTTGGAATCTACCTACAAGTTGTAAGTTCAATCCCTGGGTTTAGTAGAAAGAAGGGACATTACAGTTGTGAAATAATTAAGAAAGGGAATGATAACAATCATATAATTAAGAAAATTGAATATTGATAAAATATTCCAAAGCATGGCCAGTGCAATGAGAACAATTCAGGATTCAGTTTTAAGTCTGATGGTGCAGCAGTCGAAACATTATGAATATAACAACCAAAATGAGACCAGTAGTTTGAGACCTGTAAATAATTTACACTTGTTTATTATTTTTTTGTTACTAAAATATTGAAAGATTTTATTTGAATAATTTTGTATATTGTATTAGATACAATAATTGAAAAAATATCTATAAGTACAAAAAACCCCACATTTTAAATAGTCTTGTATAGGCCTGAAAATATTTAAATCTTATAGGTTCAGTTGTTTTGACAAAACACGGGTTTATTTAAAAATATCTTCAATTAGATCCAAAGAAGTTGGTTTGTTAATTGGATTTTATGGCATGTCAACCCTTGTTGGGTTATTTTATGCCGAAGACATTTGTTTAATTCATTCTTGATAGGTACTCAATTTTTTAAAAACACATTTAACTCGCTTTCTTCTATTTAACCCATAGGTGGGACCCTAACAGGTACCACAACTCCGGATCAGAGTGGACCTTAATGGTGATGAAGGGGTACTCCACATTCCCCATAGCTCCAGAACTGGAACTTCACCATCAGATAGTTTAATGTCATACCCAGGACACTAACACCCTCGACCTCAGCCACCGCCTTCTAATAAAAAGAGTTGGGGGAGTTGCCATAAGGGCAATAAGGTTGGGACTATCATATAGGTGCTAGGGTTTGACGTGACCAGTTGATTGATCGGGAGGGAGAGCCTTCTCCGACCACCCATCTAACCTAAGTAAGGACCAAAGTGGAGTGTTGCATGCCATGGACTGCTCATTCATCAGGGTTCTGTTCTTAAGCATCAGGGATTGCCATCCACGGCCAACAGGTAGGCCTATTGCGGTGTGTGTGTTGGGGGGAGGTCTTACCCCTCTGCAGAGGTGCAGTTGATGTATTCTAAAGCCTCGGCTGACAGGGCTGGATCTCAAGAAGAACTAATTGTATATACTACAAACCTTGAAATATAGCTCAGCAAGTAATGCTATCGAATACACTGTTCTGATATTTATAGAAAATTTGCCTCATTTTTGCTCTCCTGTATATAAAGCTACCTACTTTTTTTTTTTTTTTCTTTTTTTTTTTTTTTTTTTAAATAACTGAAGCTTATATCTAACAATTTAGTTGTGTGCATATATCCATACACTTATGTGTATTTATATGCTTTCCAATTTTATTTGTAAAAACACAAGGAATGAGTCTATATACAATATCTTTGATTTTCTTGATAGACATATCACATTTTTTCCATTAGATTTCTTTTAATGTAAAAGTGTATAGATTACTTGTGCTGCTACTTGTTTACAGTAGGAGGAGGTGTTGCTAACCTGCTATTTTATTTTTGTTGGCTTTTTTTGATTTGATTTCCCAACAATGTTAACTTGTCTTATTTCTTTTTATAACATTATAACAATCCTATTTTCTTTTGTAATTCTATAGATATTATTGATTCTACATTCTATGTAAAGCTTAAGGCAATTTATTGGATGAATGACAATGAACTTTTGGATGTAAATTATATAATATTTTTTATAACTCAAATAGAACTTTTAAAAATTAAAGATTGGTGTAAAGAATTTTGTTAGTAATGTAGACAAGGAATAGATTAGTGAGATTAGGTAAGTTTTTTTTTTTTTTTTTTTTTTTTTAAAAAGTATTATAAAAAAAAAAAGATTTTATTTTATTTAACTATTTTTTTCTATTCTGCAAAGGTTATATGTAAATTTAATTTTCTTGTATTTAAAGGTGTACTAACCAATAGTCTTTACTTTTATAGATAAGACCATATTTTCACTATATATTTTCAGTGTTATAACTTGAAATTGGTAATCTAAAAATTTCAAATCGGATTAATTTAACTTTAACTGCACTGATGAGGGGTAAACCCCGAAACACGCGTCTGTAGATTGCTTTATATATATATATATATATATATATGTATGTAAATAAATGGAAGTTAATCCGACAGAATGAATTTAACATTTTATATATCTCAAATCTGAATATTCAAATTTTCTATTTTTAAATCTAGCTGAAGATTTTATTCACTGCTGAGCAACTCTATAATAAAATGATATGCCAAGACAGTCTAGATGAGTCAGTGCCAATTCTTAACATGTTCTGATCAAAGTTATTTGGTGAAACAACAAATTGTGCAAGTGCTGCACTCTTCATACATATCAAACACTCAGCTCAGTGCAACTTTTCATTGTTTCTTAAACTGAAAATGTAAGATTGAATATATATATATATATATATATATACCCTCTAAACACTGTTAAAAATTTCATTATACTGACCATTGACCTTATGAGAAAAAGAATGTAAAATAGCTAATTCCTGCCTGTTTGATTATTTTATCTCTTTCATATTATTTCTAATGATATATTATTTTGCATGTGTGGTATTTAAATATATTATAACTCTTACTTTAAAAAGAAAAGAAAATATTTTCCATTATGTACAGAATAGTTCCTTTCATATATTATAAGAATATTTGAGATTTTAAAAGATAAAATGTAAAGCCAGCTTTTTATTGTTCAAAGATGAAAATAAATATGTAAAGAAAAAATTGTAATTTGAAGAAAGAAAAAAAAAAAAATACAATAAAAAAAAAAAAAACTGGCTATATATGGGATGTTATAAAAGAGTGTGTGTGTGTGTGTGTGTGTGTGTATATATATATATATGTATATATATATATATATATATATATATATATATATATATATATATATATATATGATTTGAGGGAAAGTTTATTGCGCACAGATTACCTTAGGCATAAATAATACTTTAGTAGTATAAATGCTATAGCAGTATTGATTGGCAGTTAGATTTCTTATATATATATATATAATCATCTGAAAGGGGGCAAAACTTGTAGGTTACTATTAGTAAAATTTAAAATCTAAATGATATTTAATAAAGTGTTACCTAGACAAGTCAGTGCCAATTTGGGGGTTGGGGGGAATAGGAATGTAGTTGGGATATTTTATGAAAAGTAGTTTTTAGTAAAATACTAGATTGTGCCAACTTCCAAACTCATCACACCTAGCTCTGTTCTTCAGTGAAGAAAGTGAATGTATATGAAATATAAGTTATGTGATAAAATTACGGCCTTTATTAAACTCTATCTGATGGTGAAATTCCAATTCTGGAGCTTTGGGGAGTGTGAGGTACCTCTTCATTGCCATTACTCTCAGGTCCACTCTGACCCGGAGTGGTAGTACCTGTTAGGGTCCCATTTATGGCTTAAATAGAAAAAAATTTAGTTTAAAACATGTCTTTAAAAGAAAAAGAAAAGTACCCTCAAGAATGAATAAATCAAAATGTTTTTGGCATAAAATAACCCAACAAGGGTTGACATGCCATAAAATCCAACCAACCAACTACTTTTGTTGTAATTCTTGGAAGATTTCTTTAGCAGTTTAATTGGTGTCTCATTTTTTAGGAGTGGGGAAGCTCTAGAACTCATTTTACAGATATAGATTACAAACGGTCACAATCTTTTGTGTGCAACCCTCCCCTTAAAAAAAAAAAAAAAAATGGAGAGATAAACATCGACGTAACAATTTTTTGATTTAGAAGCTCAAATTTTGAGGATTATTTTAACATAGTCTGCACCTGGACAAAATTTCAGAAAAATTGAAGGGTATGGGTGACAATTCTTTTTCTGAATGATTTGACATGGGATTACCCAGTTGTAGAAAATACTCCTACCCTCCCTTCTTAAATTTTATATGAGTGTTGGCTGAAAAGTTCATAGGCTGACAAGATGCTCTCATAGAATGTGACCAAATTAGGTTTATTTTTCAACATAGTCCACCTTGTGGTCCACACACCTCTTCCCTCAGTGTTGCAGTGCTTGTATCCAATTGTTAAAAAAAGAAGTCATCAATAGCAGATATGACATCATATAAACTTTTCAACCATTCTCATATATTTTTGGATAACACTGTATCATTTTGTATTTAATTTTCTGTTTATTTCTTCTTTCTACATATCTTAACTTTATTCCATCACTTCAATTTCTATTTGTCTGATATAAATGTCAGCCTTTCATCTAATCTAGATGCTGTTTTAAAATCTAATTCCTTAGATTTTCTCTTCTAGACCCCCCCCCCCAAATCATTTTCTATGTCAATCCATTTGTATTCCTCTACCCACCTCTCTTAATTTAAAAACATCTTTTAGTTCTTTCTTGTGGCTATTTAGCCGTCCATTTCCTCTTTTTATTTTCTTGAATAGACCTGATTTTTATTTGAGAATTCTTTGTTGGTAACCAAAATCTTTGAAAAAGAAAAGAAAGAAAATTTTCTTGGACAGGATGTTGAAAGTTTTGTCTTTTGAGTCCAAAGCCTTGTAATCTGTCTGTGACCTGGTAATGGAGTCTGTCACCACTGACAGATCAACTCTATTTATGTGCTTCCAATTTAGTCTGCTTTGCTGCCAGACATTGTCTCCTCGACTTCTTCCCTCTTCTTCAACTCTATCAGGTCTTTGCCAAAAGCCAAGATGTTAAAGTTTGATGCCACATTGTGCTTTACTCAATTTTTGAAATCTAATGTCTAAAATATTTACTGTGAGTAAAAGGAAAGACTTTTTAAAATAATCTATCTTCAACCAAGTGACACTTTTTCTTTTTTAACACTATTCTATATTAGTTCTATCTTTGCAAACTTTATCATTGGTTTAGCAGATATCTTTTTTATTACTTATATCCATCTGCTACTCCCATTGGTACTAACCTAAATCAGAAATTATTCTCTATATTTCATCACTGATAATTCTTTATTGGAAAACTGCAAAGCCTAATCTCAGGTAGACCGGGGGGTGGGGTGGATGTTCTTCCCCCGCTCTTTTAAAAAAAAATTTTTTATTTGATTGATTAACAACAAATATTGCAAAATTTGCCTCTAAAATTGCCTCAAATCGAGCATTTAGAAATATGAACACAGTTGAAGAATTTAAAAAAAAAAAAAAAATATTTTAGCAAATATTTAAGATATAATAAAAGATGTTATGATGGCCTTGTATAATTCCATTTTTCTGCATAAGGATTATTGCTTCTTAGTAATCACCAAATACTTTTTATTCAACAATAAAATCTGTGATTGAAAATAATTCTCAAATAAAACTACACTTGTTTAGTGCAAAAATAAAAAATAAAAAAATACTAATTTAAAATGAGAAAGAATCAATTTATTACATTTAATATCTTTACAGTTCCATTTATTGCTATTTCCAGATGTTTTCTCTATCTTTATTACAAGAGATGAGTTATGTATAAGAATGGAAGAAAATGTACAAATTTTTATACATTTTTCTTTTCATAACACATTTATGAAAAGAAGAATGTTTGAGTAAATACAGTTTAGACTTGAGTACATTGTTGCTATTTTTTCTTCAATTTTTCTCTCTATTTAAGAAATGATTTTAAGTTTGAGAAGGATGTGTAATATCGAGAATAAATATATACAAGAGTATCATAAGAATGTTTTAGTTTGCCATAAAGATGACTGGTTTATGATGTTTTTAAGAGTTTTTGCTTTTTTAAAATTTCCAATCTGTGTTCATTCCTTGTTGTCATAGATTTGAAGGCTCAAGGGAATTTTGATTTAAAGAAAAAAGATTACAATAGATACTAATCAAAAAATAATAATAATAATAATAATAAAACGTTTGATTTAAAAATGATATTGATGCTACTCATACTACTAGCAAATGTGATAGAGAAAATATCTTGAAATAAGTAAAGGATAGGTTTAAAATGTTAGATTTGGACTTGAGTGGTGATGTTTTTATCAGTCTTCATCCCAGAGACAAAGGAAAGGAGGAGAAAGAGGTGGGAGAATCCTGATGGTGTAATGGCTATCAGTCTTAACATAGTGAGTTTGATCTCCAGTTGCGTTATGTTCACTTTTGGACTAATACCCTTGGGAAAGGTATGAACTACCTCATCCTTACAGCTATGGGTTAAATAGTACCACTACTGTTCTTCTATAAGGATGACTTTGGTATTAAATAACCGATGAGGGTTGATATGCTATTAAACAAAGAAACCAAGCCAGAGACAAAGATGTTAGTTCAAGATTCATCAAATATTCTTTCTATATTTTATTTCCTTGTTACTGCTGTAGATTAATGGTCTTCTTAGCATGTTTCAATTAAGAAAGGCAACTAAACAATTAAGAAAATGCTCAACTCATTTCTTTTATAATTCAATTTCTTTTTATTTTCTTATTTTTCAAGAATGAATCTGCCTTTCCCAAAGGCATACATTAATGAAATGATATATTTTATTTTATAAATTAAATCCCTTAAATTAAATTTTCAAATATCTGATAATAATTGAAGCAAGATAAGAAAAGTTGTTTTTTTTTATTTTTTTTTTTTATAGCCAACAAAAGTTTTATCAAGTTAATTTTTATAGAACTTGTTTTTAGCACAAAGTTTGATTATTTCTCCGAAAGACCTTAATGATTTTATTCATGTTATCTTGCATTAAACAGTATTTTCATTTTTACTGTATTTTTATATTTCTAATATAAATTTGAATAATTGTGATTATCTGGTGTCTTTAATAGCTGCAGAGTCATCATTATCTGAAACCTTTATTAGTTATTTTAAAGTGTTGCACAAAATTCAATTTGAAGGTTCTTTAAGTTTGATCTTTAAATCATTATTCTCTATTTTTGTAGCAGACTTAATTATGTTTCAATAATTTCAATGAAAATGGCTTTGAGTGAATGATACAAAGAATTCTTAGAAATATTTTAGAGAAAGTAAGAAGCTGGATGTGTGAATGATGAATACACCAGCATTACGTGGGTGTACCATTACTTGATATTGTGTGTGTATGTTATATTAGAGTATTACTTTTTTGTTTCTATGCATTAACTCTGGTTTATTTATCTTTTGTTTTCAAGTTGTTGATATTTTATGATTCATCTGATTCTCGTGTCCAATTTCTTATCAACACAATCCAGATGCAATATTTTATATCAAGGTATTTTAGGACGATGATTATTTTGAAAGGCTTATACCAAATTAAAGTTAAACATTTTACTATTTTATTACAACTATTTTTTCTCTCTCCATCTATAAAAGCTGGTATATGTTTAAATTCTCAGCCATTATTTTATATCTTTCATAAGTGATTTCTTCTCCTACACAATCTTATATAATAATTTAAATAGGTTTTGAAAATGGAAAGAAGCTTCTGCTAAACATTTAAACAAAAAACACTGAGTTTCCAAGTTTAGTTTGGACAATTGAATAATTTTTGTGTTATATTTCAGTTGATCTATTCTTCAGCCTTTTTCAACTGTATAAACAAAGAAAAGAGATTTTTTATTATACAGAGTGTGAACAGAATATGATATCACTTAATATACTAATTGGTTGAGTACATTTTTCAGTAATGCAAGACACAACAAATGATTAGTATTCACTATCAACCATGTAACACAGGTGATTCTAATTTATAAATGAGATCTTTCTCCCAATTCCTTTTTCTGCTGAGGAATGAAAATCACTTTGTGGTGAAATTAATGCTCTTCTAGCTTATATATGTATATGTGATGGCATTCAACCAATCTGGATTAAACTAGTTCCGCATGTGTATTTATGTGCTGAATTTCTTAGGGATTGGCGTCTAAATGCGATTCCCAGCCACATTCATGTAACAGGTTTGAATTCAGGGTTTTCCTTCTACTAGACTGGTTGCCATACTAAGATTAAAGGGCCCAGTCTGTCTTACTATTTACCCATAGCTGCAGGGAGAATATTTGATATATGAAATGCAAATAACCTTATCCAGGATTTGAACTCTGATCATTGGGTACATTTCCTATCATGATAACCATTACCACAAGTGCCTACTATGACTTAAAGGACTGATAAGATTATTCTACCCCTCCCTTTTTGGATATGTCTTGTGTTTTTTTAAGTCTAACTTTAAGGGATGGCTAATTTTTCCCTTCTATTTTTTCCATATTTGCATCAGATGTTATGATTACAATCTTTTGACAAATTCTTCTCCTAGAAAAGATCAACAGAATTTAGAAGTTTTGGTAGAATTGTTGTCAAAATCTGCAAAAAACTTTTCCTTTTTAATAATCGGTTTAAAGTTATTTAAAATTTTTTTTTAATTGACAATTCTCTGAAGTGTCCTTTCTGAGTGTCGAACAATATTCTAGTATGTGTATCTATCAAATCTATATGTATGTATGTGTGTGTGTGTGTGTGTGGTGTAATATATTATATTTATATATTAATATATATATATATATATTATATATAATATATATAAAAATTTAACAATCTCTCTGCATGGGCAAGATGCGACACAATGTCAATTTCTTAAGTGGAGTTTAACAGGTTTGAATTCAGTTTTTCTTCTCTTGGACTGATTACCTAGCCAAGGTTAAAAACTAGGAGCCCAGTCTATACTACTATTTAACCATAGCTGGAGGGGAAGTAGTTGGATGCATACCTTTCCCCAAGGGTATTAGCACTAAAAATACAAACGGCCTCATCCAGGATTTGAACTTGATTTGACAAGTCCATTTCCTATGACTTAAACATTACACCACACACCTAATATTCTAGTATACTGAGGACAGCAGGTTACTCAATATACTACTGGTACTAAGTAACCCAGTACTACATGTTTCATTGTCAGAGCATCAATGACTAAACCGGTAACCTAAAGATTTTATCTGAGGAGGTTGGTAGACACCCTGCAGGATGAAAAACCTGTAAAAGAGTGGAGGAAGCTCTTTGCTCAACAGCCATCTATCACATTATTTCTAAGGTCCAACCCCTCCACAGTGTAACAGGGTGGTGTAAATGTTGTAGTGTCAGAACAATGCCGTCAGGAACTCAAGTTCCTGGTAGGGCCTAAGGCGGACAGGTCTGGCAGCCAGTGATATTAGGGTCCAACCTGACCAAAGGACTCTGGTGAAAATTTCAAGAAGTGTCTACATCAGAAACTGGTGGTTACTTTTGGTCCTCTTATTCCTGTGTCTGCTGGATAATCTGCAGCAAACAAGAGTGCCTTCATGTTGGGTTTTAGGGACGTTTATGTACTTCATATTCCCATGACATTCAATCTTTGACTGGATGCATTGTATCAACCCCCACCCCACCAGGTGGATGCTGCCACAACAACATCAGGACAATATTAATCTCTTTGCAGGAGTTACTCTGTAAATGACACTTCTTTTATTCTGCTGTTTATTTAATGTAAGATTATTTGATTTTTTTCAGGCAGCACTTTTTGTAAAATTAGGGCCTACTCATTTTTAAGCTGAGGCACACACATGGTATAATGTTTGCATTTCACATAGCACTAATTCCCTTAAGAATGATCCAATTATTCCTCCTAGCTATGGGTAAATAGTAAGGCAGACTAGGCTCTTTAACTTTGGTATGACAACTAGTCTTGCAGAAGGAGTCTGAATTCAACCTTGTTAACTCCACTTAAAAATTGACCTTGTGTCCATCCTGTTTATGTGGAGGGGTTGGTAGATACATACTCATTTTTAAGCCAATGAATAGGAAACTAACCTTTTTGGCTGGTTGGCTCTTTATATGCTTGAATTTATCAATTTTCCTATCTAACTAATGTTATGGTTTGTTATTTGATAAGCACATTGGACAACTTAGTATATTTCCATTCTAGTTTTCAAGTGGCTACTTATACTTTCAACTTGTCTCAGCTTTTCTATTCATTGTTGAAGTCAACTTCTATAAAAATGGAATATATTTTCTCAATATATTTACATTACTCTTCCCATAAATATTTTCACTCATGACATTTACTAATTCTGTTCAGGATATTTTGACTATTTCATCAAGTGGTTAAACCATTTTGACAATGCTGATAGTTTTTTTCACTTAGTGCGTCCTAGGATGTACATACCAGTATAGGCTGACCAACAGCAGAGTTTAACAGGTTTGAATTCTCCTTTTCCTTCTCCTAGACTGGTTATCTAACCAGGTTAAAGAACCCAGTCCCCCTTGATATTTACCCCATAACTGGAGGAGAATAGTTAAATTTATAGTTTTTCTACGGTTAATAGCACTATGTGAATGCAAGAACTTGTCTTTGAAGTCAGGTCAACAAGTCTATTCCCTGATATAACCATTACACATACACCAACATATAGTTGTTATATGTATAGAAAAGAGTGATAATATCAGTGATAGTACGCATATTATTTTAAAAGTTAGGATAGCATAGACAATGGTGTTGCAATGTCAGTTTCCACAGAAAATGTCAATATAGTTTGTTATATGTTAGAAAGAGTGATCATATGTGATAGTACAGCATATCTATTTTAAAGTTAGGATAGCATAGACAATGGTGCTTGCTAATGGTAGTTTCCACAGAAGAATGTCACATATAGTTTGTTATATGTATAGAAAAGAGTGATATATCAGTGATAGTACAGCATATATATTTTAAAAGTTAGGATAGCATGCAATGGTGCTTGCTAATGGTCAGTTTCCACAGAAGAATGTCACATATAGTTTGTTATTGTATAGAAAGAGTGATCAATATCAGTGATAGTAGCATATCTATTTAAAAGTTAGGATAGCATAGACAATGGTGCTTGCTAATGGTCAGTTTCACAGAAGAATGTCACATATAGTTTGTTATATGTATAGAAAAGAGTGATCAATATCAGTGATAGTACAGCATATCTATTTTAAAAAGTTAGGATAGCATAGACAATGGTTTGCTAATGGTCAGTTTTCCACAGAAGAATGTCACATATAGTTTGTTTATGTATAGAAAAGAGTGATCAATATCAGTGATAGTAAGCATATCTATTTTAAAAGTTAGGATAGCATAGACAATGGTGCTTGCTAATGGTCAGTTTCCACAGAAGAATGTCACATATAGTTTGTTATATGTATAGAAAAGAGTGATCAATTCAGTGATAGTACAGCATATCTATTTAAAAGTTAGGATAGCATAGACAATGGTGCTTGCTAACGGTCAGTTTCCACAGAAGAATGTCACATAAGTTTGTCCTTGCTTTTCCAGCAGTGTCCATCATGTTTTGTTCATCTTATTTTATGATCTATGTAATAGGAGGCAAGTGGCTGTAGAGCTGCTTTTTTTGTGGGGTGCTGCTTTCAAGATTTGTTCAATACAGCATGCATCATCTTTGTGTAGTTCCTATCTAGCCTTTTCTCTAAATGTTTCGTTAAAGTCCTATGTGTGAAACCATACAGTAGTACTGACACTGTTACAATTTGTAATAATTCTTGCTTTATCTTATAGAAATCTGATCTCTCTGATAAGATAGTCTTAGTAAAGGCAATTAAAATATGATGCCAACTATATATTTATATAATGAGAATCTTTTTTTATCATACAGCGTCTTATATAAATATACTAAAAGGAGTGCAAACAAAACAACCCAACCCTGGTGTATTGATTTGTTTACTTTTGAAATTTATAAATGCTGGAAATCTTAAAGTAGAATTTCAATGCTATTTCTATGTATATTTGAGCAAAAACCAGTGATACTTAATGTGTGTGTGTGTGTGTTATGTGTATATATATATTATTATATATATTGTATATATATATGTATATGTATATTTGTATTAATTGTTTATTTTTGTAGCTTCATCTGGATGTACATACACACCAACTGCCTTTTATATATGTATAGATAGATAAGAGTAGCCTTCAAATTTTGTATGATTTGCTTAAAATGAGATGTGTTACTCGCTTTATTTTACTTCGAAAAAAGCATTTTGAGCAATTCTACAATTTTGTTGTTTTGTGTGTAAATATCACTAAAAAAGAAAGAATAAAATGATGGGAAAGATGAGTGTTAGTTTCTGTAATGTTGTATGAAATTTTAAATGTATTAATTTCCTTTGATGTGTCTACATTCCATTTTGTTTTCATAAATTGTCTTGTGTTTCATTTTAAAGTTATTTTTAAGAAATATTCAAACGGGAAGTTTATAGAAAATAACATTTAATAGTAAAGTTTCTTCTACTTATACATTGTAATGACAACAAAAATTAACAGAAGAACAATCATTAAAGACTGGCCAAGTTATTATTTAGATAACAATGTAAATTGCCTTATACCCATAAAAATTCAATACCTTTGTTGCAATGTATATATATACTGTTTTATATTTAATACTTGCTGACTATAAAACTAAGATAAAATTAAGTCAAAATAATTTATCCTCTCTGTAACCATTGTTATAAATAAAGCAATTATAATAAATGAACTAAATTTTTATACATACATAGAATTTAAGACCCATAGCAGTATTTATTTTCTATCCAGAACAGCATTATTCTGAGGTAATATAAATGAGCACAAAAAGTGTGGTGGGTTTAAATACAAATAAGGCATTAACTAGCTGTAGCTACAATTACACTTGCACCACACAGGTGACAGTTCAAAATATGGGATGTATTTTCTGCCTCTCTCTCTCTCTCCCCTATATATATATATATATATATATATATATATATATATATATATAGTCATCCACATACAATACTGTTTCACTTGTCACTGCTCTTTGGTGCAGATAGATTTGTAGGCTGCCTCAGGCCTGGGATTAACTCCTTACCGATTTTTCTTCAGTCATAATCTCTACCAACCGGGCTATCAGTACCATCCACTTTACTATATATATATATATATATTATATATATATATATATAATTGTGTGTGTATGTGCATGTGTTATAGTTGCCTTTTTATAAACAAGTATACTGTGACAATTTAAATTGATACCGATATTTTGAAAATAGTAATGATTTTTTAAACAGATAAAACACTTTTTTAAAAGTAAGGTGAGAAATAAGAAAGGTACTTCTATCCCCCCCCCTCTCTCTCGAGGATTGTTTTTTTTTTTCTTTCCCTTGAGGCATTAAGTCTTATTGGAACAGAGATTAGTATTCTTTGCTTCAATCTGTCATGTGAAAAATAGTTTCTAGAAGATTTATCTAGGGAATCCAGAAGATGAGGCTAAATAGTTTTTGAATAGATTTTAAGTTTTTTTCTCTTTATTTCCATTTTACGTTGATTTAATGTTTTCAAGATTAAACGTTTCAAATAACCTTAACACTTTGTAAAATGTTGCCAGTTTCTTTAAGAAGATGTGAATTAGTCTCATAGCCAACGTTCTTGGCATTGGCTCAATATAATAATCAGCAGATTCTTATAAGCATAGTATTAAATACACTTAGAACTGATTTCTTCTTTAAAATATATAATATTCTTTATTAGTAGAAGTCCTTTTTCTTGGTTATATTATAACAATCTGTCATAATCTCGACAAAGATAGGGTGTAGGAATGAAAAAGTAAAACTGGGTAATTTTATATATTCCTTCTATCTAGACGAGGCAAATTTATTATCTAAAGCAATCTGGGTAGACTGCGCCCATGGACCACATGTGGTCAACAGTGCTGTTTGAATGGTCTGCCTAAGCTATCTTTTTAAAAAATTTTTTAAAGAAAATATCTTTACCAAAGAGACCCCCCCCTCCACAACTTTTCAAAAGTAAAAGCTTTTGTAGTAAAAATGGTTGAGGTACCTTCAATGGAAGGTTACCTTGAAATTTTTTTAGTCGTGCAACTCACCTGATGATGAGCCATGTTTATGCTGACCGTTTCTTAAAGAAGGTTACCCATGCCTGATCTAAAGAAATAGTTGAAAAGAAGGTAACTTTGAAGTAGTGAAAATAACCTATATCATCAACTCCAATATTCCTATGTTAAGTTCTATTTTCTGCAAAGTAGGAAATAATATAATAATACTGAAGATTCAATTCTTCTGAGAATTGGAACAAATATTTATCTCCTTTGCAGTATCCTATCAGAATCGGTCTTTTTAGGTTTCTATTCTATTTCTATTGTTTGAAGAAAAAGATATTATATTCTCAAGAATGGAATTATTTTTACACAAAACTATTTTTTACCTTTTAGGATTGGATTGGTTTCACTTTGACCTGAATACGGGGGGGGGGGGGATGGCTAAATTTGTGCTGAGATTTTAATCATTCTATTCTTACTTATATTAATTTCCTATCCCCCCTCTTTTTCCAATTATAAGTTTTGCTAATTTGATTTTTTTTAGATTACTTTTCATATAAGTAGGTATTTACCCAACCCATTACATAGGTAGGATGTGATCAAGGTTGCAATTATGGGATATCCAGTGAGGGTTGAACTCACTATCAATAGTATTAAAAGAAAGTAAAGTTAGTGGAGTTGCCTAGTTCAGTATCAGCGGGGACAATGAGAGATCTATCCCCTTTTCACTAGCGATAGACTGGGGAGATTGTTTTTGCTGAGGTGGAGCGCACACCTACTGTCAGCTCTCCACTTTACACACAGATCAGATTAACAACTGATTGCTACTCATNGTTACCGGTTTAGTCATTGATGCTCTGACAATGAAACATGTAGTACTGGGTTACTTAGTACCAGTAGTATATTGAGTAACCTGCTGTCCTCAGTATACTAGAATATTAGGTGTGTGGTGTAATGTTTAGAGTCATAGGAAATGGACTTGTCAAATCAAGTTCAAATCCTGGATGAGGCCGTTTGTATTTTTAGTGCTAATACCCTTGGGAAAGGTATGCATCCAACTACTCTCCCTCCAGCTATGGTTAAATAGTAGTATAGACTGGGCTCCTAGTTTTTAACCTTGGCTAGGTAATCAGTCCAAGAGAAGAAAAACTGAATTCAAACCTGTTAAACTCCACTTAAGAAATTGACATTGTGTCGCATCTTGCCCATGCAGAGAGATTGTTAAATTTTTTATATATAATATATATATTATATATATATTATATATATATATATATATATATAATACACACACACACACACCACACATACATACATACATATATAGATTGATAGATACACATACTAGAATATTGTTCAGGACACTTCAGAGAATTGTCAATTAAAAAAAATTTTAAATACTTATAACCGATTATTAAAAGGAGAAAGTTTTTTGCAGATTTTGACAACAATTCTACCAAACTTCTAAATTCTGTTGATCTTTTCTAGGAGAAGAATTTGTCAAAAGATTGTAATCATAACATCTATGCAAATATGGAAAAGAATAGAAGGGAAAAATTAGCCATCCCTTAAAGTTAGACTTAAAAAAACACAAGACATATCCAAAAAGGAGGGGGGGTAGAATAATCTTATCAGTCCTTTAAGTCATAGTAGGCACTTGTGGTGTAATGGTTATCATGATAGGAAATGTACCCAATGATCAGAGTTCAAATCCTGGATAAGGTTATTTGCATTTCATATATCAAATATTCTCCCTGCAGCTATGGGTAAATAGTAAGACAGACTGGGCCCTTTAATCTTAGTATGGCAACCAGTCTAGTAGAAGGAAAACCCTGAATTCAAACCTGTTACATGAATGTGGCTGGGAATCGCATTTAGACGCCAATCCCTAAGAAATTCAGCACATAAATAACACATGCGGAACTAGTTTAATCCAGATTGGTTGAATGCCATCACATATACATATATAAGCTAGAAGAGCATTAATTTCACCACAAAGTGATTTTCATTCCTCAGCAGAAAAAGGAATTGGGAGAGAGATCTCATTTATAAATTAGAATCACCTGTGTAACATGGTTGATAGTGAATACTAATCATTTGTTGTGTCTTGCATTACTGAAAAATGTACTCAACCAATTAGTATATTAAGTGATATCATATTCTGTTCACACTCTGTATAATAAAAAATCTCTTTTCTTTGTTTATACAGTTGAAAAAGGCTGAAGAATAGATCAACTGAAATATAACACAAAAATGTATTCAATTGTCCAAACTAAACTTGGAAACTCAGTGTTTTTTGTTTAAATGTTTTAGCAGAAGCTTCTTTCCATTTTCAAAACCTATTTAAATTATTATATAAGATTGTGTAGGAGAAGAAATCACTTATGAAAGATATAAAATAATGGCTGAGAATTTAAACATATACCAGCTTTATAGATGGAGAGAGAAAAAATAGTTGTAATAAATAGTAAAATGTTTAACTTTAATTTGGTATAAGCCTTTCAAAATAATCATCGTCCTAAAATACCTTGATATAAAATATTGCATCTGGATTGTGTTGATAAGAATTGGACACGAGAATCAGATGAATCATAAAATATCAACAACTTGAAAACAAAAGATAAATAAACCAGAGTTAATGCATAGAAACAAAAAAGTAATACTCTAATATAACATACACACAAATATCAAGTAATGGTAACACCACGTATGCTGGTGTATTCATCATTCACACATCCAGCTTCTTACTTTCTCTAAAATATTTTCAAGAATTCTTTGTATCATTCACTCAAAGCCATTTTCATTGAAATTATTGAAACATAATTAAGTCTGCTACAAAAATAGAGAATAATGATTTAAAGATCAAACTTAAAGAACCTTCAAATTGAATTTTGTGCAACACTTTAAAATAACTAATAAAGGTTTCAGATAAATGATGACTCTGCAGCTATTAAAGACACCAGATAATCACAATTATTCAAATTTATATTAGAAATATAAAAATACAGTAAAATGAAAATACTGTTTAATGCAAGATAACATGAATAAAATCATTAAGGTCTTTCGGAGAAATAATCAAACTTTTGTGCTAAAAACAAGTTCTATAAAATTAACTTGATAAAACTTTTGTTGGCTATATAAAAAAATAAATAAAAAAAAAAACTTTTCTTATCTTGCTTCAATTATTATCAGATATTTGAAATTTAATTTAAGGGATTTAATTTATAAAATAAAATATATCATTTCATTAATGTATGCCTTTGGAAAGGCAGATTCATTCTTGAAAAATAAGAAAATAAAAAGAAATTGAATTATAAAAGAAATGATCATCATCATCATCATCATCATTGTTTAGTTGCCTTTCTTAATTGAAACATGCTAAGAAGACCATTAATCTACAGCAGTAACAAGGAAATAAAATATAGCAAAGAATATTGATGAATCTTGAACTAACATCTTTGTCTCTTGGCTTGGTTTCTTGTTTTAATAGCATATCAACCCTCATCGGTTATTTAATACCAAAGTCATCCTTATAGAAGAACAGTAGTGGTACTATTTAACCCATAGCTGTAAGGATAGGTAGTTCATACCTTTCCCAAGGGTATTAGTCCAAAAGTAACATAACGCAACTGGAGATCAAACTCACTATGTTAAGACTGATAGCCATTACACCATCAGGATTCTCCCACCTCTTTTCTCCTCCTTTCCTTTGTCTCTGGGATGAAGACTGGTAAAACATCACCAGTCCAAATCTAATCATTTTAAACCTATCCTTTACTTATTTCAAGATATTTTCTGTATCACATTTGCTAGTAGTATGAGTAGCATCAATATCATTTTAAATCAAACATTTTATTATTATTATTATTTTTTGATTAGTATCTATTGTAATCTTTTATTTAAATCAAAATTCCCTTGAGCCTTCAAATCTATGACAACAAGGAATGAACACAGATGGAAATTTTAAAAAAGCAAAAACTCTTAAAAACATCATAAACCAGTCATCTTTATGGCAAACTAAAACATTCTTCGTGATACTCTTGTATATATTTTATTCTCGATATTACACATCCTTCTCAAACTTAAAATCATTTCTTAAATAGAGAGAAAAATTGAAGAAAAAATAGCAACAATGTACTCAAGTCATACTGTATTTACTCAAACATTCTTCTTTTCATAAATGTGTTATGAAAAGAAAAATGTATAAAAATTTGTACATTTTCTTCCATTCTTATACATAACTCATCTCTTGTAATAAAGATAGAGAAAACATCTGGAAATAGCCAATAAATGGAACTGTAAAGATATTAAATGTAATAAATTGATTCTTTCTCATTTTAAATTAGTATTTTTTATTTTTTTTATTTTTGCACTAAACAAGTGTAGTTTTATTTGAGAATTATTTTCAATCACAGATTTTATTGTTGAATAAAAAGATTTGGTGATTACTAAGAAGCAATAATCCTTATGCAGAAAAATGAATTATACAAGCCATCATAACATCTTTATTATATCTTAAATATTTGCTAAAATATTTTTTTTTTTTTTTTTTAAATTCTTCAACTGTGTCATATTTTAACATGCTCGATTTGAGGCAATTTTTAGAGGCAAATTTTGCAATATTTGTTTTAATCAATCAAATAAAAAAAATTTTTTTTAAAAGAGCGGGGGAAGAACATCCACCCCACCCCCCGGTCTACCTGAGATTAGGCTTTGCAGTTTTCCAATAAAGAATTATCAGTGATGAAATATAGAGAATAATTTCTGATTTAGGTTAGTACCAATGGGAGTAGCAGATGGATATAAGTAATAAAAAAAGATATCTGCTAAACCAATGATAAAGTTTGCAAAGATAGAACTAATATAGAATAGTGTTAAAAAGAAAAAAGAAAAGTGTCACTTGGTTGAAGATAGATTATTTTAAAAAGTCTTTCCTTTTACTCACAGTAAATATTTTAGACATTAGATTTCAAAAATTGAGTAAAGCACAATGTGGCATCAAACTTTAACATCTTGGCTTTTGGCAAAGACCTGATAGAGTTGAAGAAGAGGAAGAAGTCGAGGAGACAATGTCGGCAGCAAAGCAGACTAAATTGGAAGCACATAAATAGAGTTGATCTGTCAGTGGTGACAGACTCCATTACCAGGTCACAGACAGATTACAAGGCTTTGGACTCAAAAGACAAAACTTTCAACATCCTGTCCAAGAAAATTTTCTTTCTTTTCTTTTTCAAAGATTTTGGTTACCAACAAAGAATTCTCAAATAAAATCAGGTCTATTCAAGAAAATAAAAAGAGGAAATGGACGGCTAAATAGCACAAGAAAGAACTAAAAGATTTTTTAAATTAAGAGAGGTGGGTAGAGGAATACAAATGGATTGACATAGAAAATGATTTGGGGGGGGGCTAGAAGAGAAATCTAAGGAATTAGATTTAAAACAGCATCTAGATTAGATGAAAGGCTGACATTTATATCAGACAAATAGAAATTGAAGTGATGGAATAAGTTAAGATATGTAGAAAGAAGAAATAAACAGAAAATTAAATACAAATGATACAGTGTTATCCAAAAATATATGAGAATGGTTGAAAAGTTTATTATGATGATGTCATATCTGCTATTGATGACTTCTTTTTTAACAATTGGATACAAGCACTGCAACACTGAGGGAAGAGGTGTGTGGACCACAAGGTGGACTATGTTGAAAAATAAACCTAATTTGGTCACATTCTATGAGAGCATCTTGTCAGCCTATGAACTTTTCAGCCAACACTCATATATAATTTAAGAAGGGAGGGTATGAGTATTTTCTACAACTGGGTAATCCCATGTCAAATCATTCAGAAAAAGAATTGTCACCCATACCTTCAATTTTTCTGAAATTTTGTCCAGGTGCAGACTATGTTAAAATAATCCTCAAAATTTGAGCTTCTAAATCAAAAAATTGTTAGTCGATGTTTATCTCTCCATTTTTTTTTTTTTTTTAAGGGGAGGGTTGCACACAAAAATTGTGACCGTTTGTAATCTATATCTGTAAAATGAGTTCTAGAGCTTCCCCACTCCTAAAAAATGAGACACCAATTAAACTGCTAAAGAAATCTTCCAAGAATTACAACAAAAGTAGTTGGTTGGTTGGATTTTATGGCATGTCAACCCTTGTTGGGTATTTTATGCCAAAAACCAACCTATTACCACTAGTCTTTTGTGTACTATTTCTTGGAAGATTTCTTTAGCAGTTTAATTTGGTGTGTCTCATTTTTAGGAGGGGGAAGCTCTAAACTCATTTTACAAGAATATAAGATACAAACGCGTCACAATCTTTTGTGGGCAACCCTCCCCTAAAAAAAAAAAAAAAAATTGGCGAGAGATAAACATCGACATAACAATTTTTTGATTTAGAGCTCAAATTTTGAGGATTATTTTAACATAGGTCTGCACCTGGACAAAATTTTCAGAAAATTGAAGGGTATGGGTGACAATTCTTTTTCTGAATTGATTGACAGATTACCCAGTTGTAGGAAAATACTCATACCCTCCCTTTTCTTAAATTATATATTGAGTGTTGCTGTGAAAGTTCATAGGCTGACCAAGATGGCTCTCATAAATGATGACCAAATTAGGTTTATTTTCAACATAGTCCACTTGTGGTCACACCACCTCTCCCTCAGTGTTGCAGTGCTTGTATCCAATTTTAAAAAAAGAAGTCATCAATAGCAGATATGACATCATCATATAAACTTTTCAACCATTCTCATATATTTTGGATAACACTGTATCATTTTGTATTTTAATTTTTCGTTTATTTCTTCTTTTCTACATATCTTAACTTTATTCCTCACTTCAATTCTATTTGTCTGATATAAATGTCAGCCTTTCATCTATCTTAGATGCTGTTTTAAAATCTAATCCTTAGATTCTCTTCTAGTCCCCCCCCCAAATCATTTTCTATGTCAATCCATTTGTATTTTCCTCTACCCACCTCTCTAATTTAAAAAAATCTTGTTAGTTCTTTTTGTGACTATATTAGCCGTTCCATTTCCTCTTTTATTTTCTTGAATCGACCTTGATTTTTATTTGAGAATTCTTTGTTGTAACCAAAATCTTTGGAAAAGAAAAGAAAGAAAATTTCTTGGACAGGATGTTGAAAGTTTTGTCTTTTTTTGGGTCCAAAGCCTTGAATCTGTCTGTGACCTGGGTAATGGAGTTCTGGTCACAACTACAGTCCAACTCTATTTATGTGCTTCCAATTTAGTCTGCTTTTGCTCCAGACATTGTGCCCTCGGACTTTCTTCCCTCTTCTTCAACTCTATCAGGTCTTTGCCAAAAGCCAAGATAGTTAAATTGATGCCACATTTGTGCTTACTCAATTTTGAAAATCTAATGTCTAAAATATTTACTGTGAGTAAAAGGAAGACTTTTAAAATAATCTATCTTCAACCAAGTGACACTTTTTCCTTTTTTCTTTTTTAACACTATTTTCTATATTAGTTCTATCTTGCAAACTTTTATTCATTGGGTTAGCCAGATATCTTTTTTATACTATATCCATTCTGCACTCCATTGGTACTAACCTAAATCAGAAATTATTCTCTATATTCATCACTGATAATCTTTTTGGAAAAACTGCAAGCCTATCTCAGTAGACCGGGGGGTGGGGTGGATGTTCTTCCCCGCTCTTTTAAAAAAAAATTTTTATCTTGATTGATTAACAACAAATATTATTGCAAAATTTGCCTCTAAATTGCCTCAAATCGAGCATTTAGAAATATGAAACACAGTTGAAGATTAAAAAAAAAAAAAAAAATATTTTTAGCAAATATTTAAGATATAATAAAAAGATGTTATTGATGGCCTTGTAAATTCCATTTTTCTGCATAAGGATTATTGCTTCTTTAGTTAATCACCAAATACTTATTCAACAATAAAAATCTGTGATTTGAAAATAATTCTCAAATAAAACTACACTTGTTTAGTGCAAAAATTAAAAAAATAAAAATACTAATTTAAAAATGAGCAAAGAATCAATTTATTACATTTATTATCTTTACAGTTCCATTTTATTGCTATTTCCAGAGTTTTCTCTATCTTTATTACAAGAGATGAGTTATGTATAAAATGAAGAAATGTTACAAATTTTTATACATTTTTCTTTTCATTAACACATTTATGAAAAAGAGGAATGTTGAGTAAATACAGTTTAGACCTTGAGTAATTTTGCTATTTTTTCTTCAATTTTTCTCTCTATTTAAGAATTATGATTTTTTAAGTTGAGAGGATGGTGTATAATCGAGAATAAATATTTACAAGAGTATCACGAGAATTGTCTTTTAGGTTTGCCATAAAGATGACTGGTTTATGATGTTTTTAAGGTTTGCTTTTAAAAATCCAATCTGTGTTCATTCCTTGTTGTCAATGATTTTGAATGGCTCAAGGGAATTTGATTTAAATAAAAAGATTACAATAGATACTAATCAAAAAATAATAATTAATAATAAAATGTTTGATTAAAATGATATTGATGATACTCTACTACTAGCAAATGTTGATACAGAAAATATCTTGGAATAAGTAAAGGATAGGTTTAAAAGATTAAGATTTGGACTGCGGTTGGAGTTTTTACCAGTCTCATTCCCAGAGACAAAGGAAGGAGGAGAAAGAGGTGGGGAGGAATCCTGATGGTGGTTAATGGCTATCAAGTCTTACAGAGTGAGTTGATCTCCAGGTTAGCGTTATGTTTCACTTTTGGGGACTAAAGTACCCTTTGGAAAGGTTATGAACTACCTCATCCTTTTTTACAGCTATGGGTTAAATATTACCACTACTGTTCTTCTATAAGGATAGCAGACTTTGGTATTAATTAACCGATGAGCGGTTGATATTGCTATTTTAAACAAAAGAAACCAAGCAGAGGGACCCCAAAGATGTAGTCAAGATTCATCAAATATTTCTTGCTATTATTTTATTTCCTTGTTACTGCTGTAGATTAAATGGTCTTCTTAGCATGTTTCAATTAAGAAAGGCACTAAACAATGATTGATGAGATGATTGATGATCATTTCTTTTATATTCAATTTCTTTTTATTTTCTTATTTTTCAAGAATGAATCTGCCTTCCAAAGGCATTACATTAATGAAATGATTATATTTTATTTATAAATTAAATCCCTTTAAATTAAATTTTTTCAAAATATCTGATAATAATTGAAGCTAAGATAGAAAAGTTTTTTTATTTTTTTTTTATATAGCCAACAAAGTTTTATCAAGTTTAATTTTATAGACTGTGTTTTAGCACAAAAGTTGATTATTTCTCCGAAAGACCTTAATGATTTTATCATGTTATCTTGCATTAAACAGTATTTTCATTTTACTGTATTTTTATATTCTAATATAATTTGAATAATTTGTGATTACTGGTGTCTTTAATAGCTGCAGAGTCATCATTATCTGAACCTTTATTAGTTTATTTAAAGTGTTGCCCACAAAATTCGAATTTGAAGTTCTTTAAGTTTGATCTTATTATTTAAATTATTATTCTCTATTTTTGTAGCAATTAATTGATGTTTCAATATTTCAATGAAAAATGGCTTTGAGTGAATGCATACAAAGAATCTTAGAAATATTTTAGAGAAAGTAAAGAAGCTGATTGTGTGAATGATTGAATACACCAGCATTACGTGGGTGTACCCATTAACTTGATATTGTGTGTGTATGTTAATATTTAGCAGTATTACTTTTTGTTTCTATGCGATTAAACTGGTTTATTTATCTTTGTTTTCAAAGTTGTTGAATATTTTATGATTCATCTTGATTCTCGTGTCCAATTTCTTAATCACACAATCCAGATGCAATATTTATATCCAATGGTATTGGTAGGACGATGATTATTTGAAAGGCTTTACCAAATTAAAGTAAACATTTACTATTTTTATTACAACTATTTTTCTCTCTCCTATCTATAAAAGCTGGTATATGTTTAAATTCTCAGCCATTTATTTTATATCTTTCATAAGTGATTTCTTCTCCTACACAATCTTATATAATAATTTAAATAGGTTTTGAAAATGGAAAGAAGCTTCTGCTAAAACATTTAAAACAAAAAACACTGAGTTTCCAAGTTTTAGTTTGGACAATTGAATACATTTTTTGTGTTATATTTTCAGTTGATCTATTCTTCAGCCTTTTTCAACTGTATAAACAAAGAAAAGAGATTTTTATTATACAGGAGTGTGAACAGAATATGATATCACTTAATATACTAATTGGTTGAGTACATTTTTCAGTAATGCAAGACACAACAAATGATAGTATTCACTATCAACCATGTTACACAGGTGATTCTAATTTATAAATGAGATCTCTCTCCCAATTCCTTTTTCTGCTGAGGAATGAAAATCACTTTGTGGTGAAATTTAATGCTCTTCTAGCTTATATATGTATATGTGATGGCATTCAACCAATCTGGATTAAACTAGTTCCGCATGTGATTTTTGTGCTGAATTTCTTAGGATTGGCGTCTAAATGCGATTCCCAGCCACATTCATGTAACAGGTTTGAATTCAGGGTTTTCCTTCTACTAGACTGGTTGCCATACTAAGATTAAAGGGCCCAGTCTGTCTTACTATTTACCCATAGCTGCAGGGAGAATATTTGATATATGAAATGCAAATAACCTTATCCAGGATTTGAACTCTGATCATTGGGTACATTTCCTATCATGATAACCATTACACCACAAGTGCCTACTATGACTTAAAGGACTGATAAGATTATTCTACCCCCCCTCCCTTTTTGGATATGTCTTGTGTTTTTTTAAGTCTAACTTTAAGGGGATGGCTAATTTTTCCCTTCTATTCTTTTCCATATTTGCATCAGATGTTATGATTACAATCTTTTGACAAATTCTTCTCCTAGAAAAGATCAACAGAATTTAGAAGTTTTGGTAGAATTGTTGTCAAAATCTGCAAAAAACTTTCCTCCTTTTAATAATCGGTTATAAGTATTTAAAATTTTTTTTTAATTGACAATTCTCTGAAGTGTCCTGAACAAATATTCTAGTATGTGTATCTATCAATCTATATATGTATGTATGTATGGTGTGTGTGTGTGTGTGTGTATATATATATATATATATATATATATATATATATATATATATATATATATATATAAAAAATTTAACAATCTCTCTGCATGGGCAAGATGCGACACAATGTCAATTTCTTAAGTGGAGTTTAACAGGTTTGAATTCAGTTTTTCTTCTCTTGGACTGATTACCTAGCCAAGGTTAAAAACTAGGAGCCCAGTCTATACTACTATTTAACCATAGCTGGAGGGAGAGTAGTTGGATGCATACCTTTCCCAAGGGTATTAGCACTAAAAATACAAACGGCCTCATCCAGGATTTGAACTTGATTTGACAAGTCCATTTCCTATGACTCTAAACATTACACCACACACCTAATATTCTAGTATACTGAGGACAGCAGGTTACTCAATATACTACTGGTACTAAGTAACCCAGTACTACATGTTTCATTGTCAGAGCATCAATGACTAAACCGGTAACCCTAAAGATTTTATCTGAGGAGGTTGGCTAGACACCCTGCAGGATGAAAAACCTGTAAAAGAGTGGAGGAAGCTCTTTGCTCAACAGCCATCTATCACATTATTTCTAAGGTCCAACCCCTCCACAGTGTAACAGGGTGGTGTAAATGTTGTAGTGTCAGAACCATGCCGTCAGGAACTCAAGTTCCTGGTAGGGCCACCTAAGGCGGACAGGTCTGGCAGCCAGTGATATTAGGGTCCCAACCTGACCAAAGGGACTCTGGTGAAAATTTCAAGAAGTGTCTGCATCAGAAACTGGTGGTTACTTTTGGTCCTCTTATTCCTGTGTCTGCTGGATAATCTGCAGCAAACAAGAGTGCCTTCATGTTGGGTTTTAGGGACCGTTTATGTACTTCATATTCCCATGACATTCAATCTTTGACTGGATGGCATTGATTCAACCCCCCCACCCCCCAGGTGGATGCTGCCACAACAACATCAGGACAATATTAATCTCTTTGCAGGAGTTATCTCTGTAAATGACACTTCTTTTATTCTGCTATTTATTTAATGTAAGATTATTTGATTTTTTTCAGGCAGCACTTTTGTAAAATTAGGGCCTACTCATTTTTAAGCTGAGGCACACATGGTATAATGTTTGCATTTCACATAGCACTAATTCCCTTAAGAATGCATCCAATTATTCCTCCTCCAGCTATGGGTAAATAGTAAGGCAGACTAGGCTCTTTAACTTTGGTATGACAACTAGTCTTGCAGAAGGAAAAGTCTGAATTCAACCTTGTTAAACTCCACTTAAAAATTGACCTTGTGTCACATCCTGTTTATGTGGAGGGGTTGGTAGACACATACTCATTTTTAAGCCAATGAATAGGAAACTAACCTTTTTGACTGGTTGGCTCTTTATATGCTTGAATTTATCAATTTTCCTATCTAACTAATGTTATGGTTTGTTATTTGATAAGCACATTGGACAACTTAGTGTATTTCCATTCTAGTCTTCAAGTGGCTACTTATACTTTCAACTTGTCTCAGCTTTTCTATTCATTGTTAGAAGTCAACTTCTATAAAAATGGAATATATTTTCTCAATATATTTACATTACTCTTCCCATAAATATTTTCACTCATGCACATTTACTAATTCTGTTCAGGATATTTTGACTATTTCATCAAGTGGTTAAACCATTTTGACAATGCTGATAGTTTTTTTTCACTTAGTGCGTCCTAGGATGTACATACCAGTATAGGCTGACCAACAGCAGAGTTTAACAGGTTTGAATTCTCCTTTTCCTTCTCCTAGACTGGTTATCTAACCAGGGCTAAAGAACCCAGTCCCCCTTGATATTTACCCATAACTGGAGGGAGAATAGTTAAATTTATAGTTTTTCTACGGGTATTAAAGCACTATGTGAAATGCAAAGAACCTTGTCTTTGAAGTCAGGTCAACAAGTCTATTCCCTATGATAATAACCATTACACCATACACCACAACATATAGTTTGTTATCTGTATAGAAAAGAGTGATCAATATCAGTGATAGTACAGCATATCTATTTTAAAAGTTAGGATAGCATAGACAATGGTGCTTGCTAATGGTCAGTTTCCACAGAAGAATGTCACATATAGTTTGTTATATGTATAGAAAAGAGTGATCAATATCAGTGATAGTACAGCATATCTATTTTAAAAGTTAGGATAGCATAGACAATGGTGCTTGCTAATGGTCAGTTTCCACAGAAGAATGTCACATATAGTTTGTTATATGTATAGAAAAGAGTGATCAATATCAGTGATAGTACAGCATATCTATTTTAAAAGTTAGGATAGCATAGACAATGGTGCTTGCTAATGGTCAGTTTCCACAGAAGAATGTCACATATAGTTTGTTATATGTATAGAAAAGAGTGATCAATATCAGTGATAGTACAGCATATCTATTTTAAAAGTTAGGATAGCATAGACAATGGTGCTTGCTAATGGTCAGTTTCCACTGTTTGTCCTTGCTTTTCCAGCAGTGTCCATCATGTTTTGTTCATCTTATTTGTATGATCTATGTAATAGGAGGCAAGTGGCTGTAGAGCTGCTTTTTTTTGTGGGGTGCTGCTTTCAAGATTTGTTCAATACAGCATGCATCATCTTTGTGTAGTTCCTATCTAGCCTTTTCTCTAAATGTTTCGTTAAAGTCCTAGTGGTGAAACCATACAGTAGTACTGACACTGTTACAATTTGTAATAATTCTTGCTTTATCTTATAGAAATCTGATCTCTCTGATAAGATAGTCTTAGTAAAGGCAATTAAATAATGATGCCAACTATATATTTTATTAATGAGAATCTTTTTTTTATCATACACGTCCTCTTATATAATATACTAAAAGGAGTGCAAACAAAACAAACCAACCCTGGTGTATTGATTTGTTTACTTTTGAAATTTATAAATGCTGGAAATCTTAAAGTAGAATTTCAATGCTATTTCTATGTATATTTTGAGCAAAAACCAGTGATACTTAATGTGTGTGTGTGTGTATGTGTATATATATATATATATATATATATATATATATATATATGTATATTTGTCATTAATTGTTTTATTTTTGTAGCTTCATCTGGATGTACATACACACCAACTGCCTTTTATATATGTATAGATAGATAAGAGTAGCCTTCAAATTTTGTATGATTTGTTTAAAATGAGATGTGTTAACTCGCTTTATTTTACTTCGAAAAAAGCATTTTGAGCAATTCTACAATTTTGTTGTTTTTGTGTGTAAATATCACTAAAAAAGAAAGAATAAAATGATGGGAAAGATGAGTGTTAGTTTCTGTAATGTTGTATGAAATTTTAAATGTATTAATTTCCTTTGATGTGTCTACATTCCATTTTGTTTTCATAAATTGTCTTGTGTTTCATTTTTAAAGTTATTTTTAAGAAAATATTCAAACGGGAAGTTTATAGAAAATAACATTTAATAGTAAAGTTTCTTTCTACTTATACATTGTAATGACAACAAAAATTAACAGAAGAACAATCATTAAAGACTGGCCAAGTTATTATTTAGATAACAATGTAAATTGCCTTATACCCATAAAATATCAATACCTTTGTTGCAATGTATATATACTTGTTTATATTTAATACTTGCTGACTATAAAACTAAAGATAAAATTAAGTCAAAATAATTTATCCTCTCTGTAACCATTGTTATAAATAAAAGCAATTATAATAAATGAAACTAAATTTTATACATACATAGAATTTAAGACCCATAGCAGTATTTATTTTCTATCCAGAACAGCATTATTCTGAGGTAATATAAAATGAGCACAAAAAGTGTGGTGGGTTTAAATACAAATAAGGCATTAACTAGCTGTAGCTACAATTACCACTTGCACCACACAGGTGACAGTTCAAAATATGGGATGTATTTCTGCCTCCTCTCTCTCTCTCCCCCTATATAATATATATATATATATATATATATATATGTCATCCACATACAATACTGTTTCACCTTGTCACTGCTCTTTGGTGCAGATAGATTTGTAGGCTGCCTCAGGCCTGGGATTAAAACTCTACCGATTTTTCTTCAGTCATAATCTCTACCAACCGGGCTATCAGTACCATCCACTTTACATATATATATATATATATATATTATATATATATATATTGTGTGTGTATGTGCATGTGTTATAGTTGCCTTTTTATAAACAAGTATACTGTGACAATTTAAATTGATACCGATATTTGAAAATAGTAATGATTTTTTAAACAGATAAAACACTTTTTTAAAAGTAAGGTGAGAAATAAGAAAGGTCATTCTATCCCCCCCCCTCTCTCTCTCAGGATTGTTTTTTTTTTTCTTTCCCTTGAGGCATTAAGTCTTATTGGAACAGAGATTAGATATCTTTGCTTCAATCTGTCATGTGAAAAATAGTTTCTAGAAGATTTATCTAGGGAATCCAGAAGATGAGGCTAAATAGTTTTTGAATAGATTTTAAGTTTTTCTTCTCTTTATTTCCATTTTACGTTGATTTATGTTTATCAAGATTAAACGTTTCAAATAACCTTAACACTTTGTAAAATGTTGCCAGTTTCTTTAAGAAGATGTGAATTAGTCTCATAGCCAACGTTCTTGGCATTGGCTCAATATAATAATCAGCAGATTCTTATAAGCATACAGTATTAAAATACAACTTAGAACTGATTTTCTTTAAAACTATATAATTCTTTATTTAGTAGAAGTCCTTTTTCTTGGTTATATTATAACAATCTGTCATAATCTCGACAAAGATAGGGTGTAGGAATGAAAAAGTAAAACTGGGTAATTTTATATATTCCTTCTATCTAGACGAGGCAAATTTATTATCTAAAGCAATCATGGGTAGACTGCGCCCCATGGACCACATGTGGTCAACAGTGCTGTTTGAATGGTCTGCCTAAGCTATCTTTTTAAAAAATTTTTTAAAGAAAATATCTTTTTACCAAAGAGACCCCCCCCCTCCACAACTTTTCAAAAGTAAAAGCTTTTGTAGTAAAAATGGTTGAGGTACCTTCAATGGAAGGTTACCTTGAAATTTCTTTAGTCGTGCAACTCACCTGATGATGAGCCATGTTTCATGCTGACCGTTTCTTAAGAAAGGTTACCCATGCCTGATCTAAAGAAATAGTTGAAAAGAAAGGTAACTTTGAAGTAGTGAAAAATAACCTATATCATCAACTCCAATATTCCTATTGTAAGTTCTATTTTCTGCAAAGTAGGAAATAATATAAATAATACTGAAGATTCAATTCTTCTGAGAATTGGAAACAAATATTTATCTCCTTTGCAGTATCCTATCAGAATCGGTCTTTTTAGGTTTCTATTCTATTTCTATTGTTTGAGAAAAAGATATTTATATTCTCAAGAATGGAATTATTTTTAACAAAACTATTTTTACCTTTAGGATTGGATTGGTTTCACTTTGACCTGAATACGGGGGGGGGGGATGGCTAAAATTTGTGCTGAGAAATTTTAATCATTCTTATCTATTACTTATATTAATTTCCTATCCCCCCCTCTTTTTCCAATTATAAGTTATTGCTAATTTGATTTTTTTAGATTACTTTTCATATAAGTAGGTATTTACCCAACCCATTCACCATAGGTAGGATGTGACTCAAGGTTGCAAGTATGGGGCATCCAGTGAGGGTTGAACTCACTATCCAATAGTATTAAAAGAAAGTAAAGTTAGTGGAGTTGCCTATAGTCAGTATCAGCGGGACAATGAGAGAGTCTATCCCCTTTTCACTAGCGATAGACTGGGGAGATTGTTTTTGCTGAGGTGGAGCGCCACACCTACTGTCAGCTCTCCACTTTACCACACAGATCAGATTAACCAACTGATTGCTACTCATGCGCTGAGTTGTTGGGGACCAGTATCGAACTAGGAACCTTGCAATTCTTAGGCGGGTACTCTAATAACTAAACTAAACCAGACCCTTAGTATTAGATCTGTTGGGTTAATACAGTTCTAAGTGACAGTTATCTCTAGGCTGCAGGTTCAATCCTGGTCAAGGGCGACAGCAACATAGAATAATAATTAACACAGCTTAACACTTGTACCCAGTCATGGTTAGCGGAATGAGAACAGTATACCGCTGTGAATTGAATAAAGGATTAAGTTTGAAATTCTGTGAAGGCTCTCAATTATGACAAGAAGGTTCCCAAGTCTGACAATAAATACCTGAAGAAGGCTGTAGGGCACATCGGCTGAAATGTTGTACAGATAACAATAAAGATGAGGACAATAGTCTGAATAATCCAAATAATCTCGCCTCATCTAAAAAATTCAGAGAAATAGTATCTTTAAGGTTTGTTTTAAAGATGATTTTATAATAAACTTATCTTTTTCTTTATTGAAAGGTCATTTCTTTATTTCCCAAATCTTTGCTATGTTAGTTAAAATGTTACCTAAAGAAAAAGATAATGATCTAAAAATATAAGAGTTGATTAAAATCTTTGGGGATAGTGATGGACATTGCAGCCATTTTGGAGCAAGTAATTATCGTGGATTGAATTTAAAAGTGTTCTTTCACACACAACCATTCTATATTTTTGGTGATTTCATTGTCATGAATAAAGGTCTTCAACACTTGGCATGATTGGCAGCAACAAGGATTTGTGCAGTTCTCAAGAAACATTAATTTAGTCTGCCAAATACATAAGCTGTCAATTTTCAATTTTTCACGTGATTGTAATCATTTGACTTGAGAAAAAAATTAAAAAGTAACAGACAAGAATCACTAGAAATTTTAAATTTTTAAAGAGTTTATGCATAATGAATAATTGAACAATATAGCAAATATATAAATAAAAAATTATATATATCTTTCAATAACAAAACATGTACTTGTAATATGTTTATTAATTTGAATTACACAATTTTTTGTTTATTTATTACTTCTATGCTGTTTTGAGCAAATATACCTTAAGAGGAATATGATAGAATTGTATTTTTATGTAGGTTAATGAAATTGAAAACTATAAGGAATATTTTGATTAGAATAATAACTAGCAATAACTGTGGATATACCACAGTATGATAATTTAATTATTACGTTTGATATCTTAAGAGCTATTTGGAGGGGTCAATATGTAAAAAGTATAATAATCTTGATTTAACTCTCTCTATCACTCTTTTTTTCTTTCTTTCCTTCTTTCCATCAAGTTTGATTGAAACAGATTAGCGTTATCACTTCCGCACACTCACCCCTTCTCTCTATCTTTCCCTAATTTTTTCTTTCTTATATTTTTTCTGTGTAGAATTTCTTTTTTCCTCCTTCTTTACAATGAAAACGGAATGTTCCATTATTTAGCTGAGGTGATGGCACTCATAAGGAATAACAATTCGGTGGATAAGCAACACCAGATAATCAGGATTTACAAGTTTGCCTTCATCTTGGAAGATTTGGACTGTCTTGTTTTTTTAACCAGACAGTGTTGCAAGATGATACTGGTTTATATTAAGGAACATGAGTATTAATATATAGATAATAAGATAAATCCACTTTACAAAGATCATTCTAGTCTTTCAAATAGAATTATGAATATAATTGAACTTTTCTATTAATATCTTTTTGAATTAACATAAATCCAAGAAAGCAGTAAATGTTCCTCTCAAGATAGAACAGAAGATTTTGTGAATTTAAAACCGCTGAACTTATCTATTCTGAAATAAATGTTATCTTGTTTTTTTTTTTTTGTCTTCATTGCTTAATGTAATTTGAAATTAGCCTCTGTTTATTCCCTCAAGCATATATAACAAGATATTAAAACTTCTTTATCTTTAAAACATTGTCTCTGTGTGTGTGTATATATATATGTGTGTGTGTGTGTTGTTTTCTTTTTTTTTTAAAGTAGCATTCCTCGTACTATTAGAAATATTACTTCTGCTAAGATTTTCATATCATAAATTGCAAATATTGAAAATAAGATTGACTGCAGTTTAAAATGACAACGTACATGTTAAGTGCCATTACTGTAAGCATGCTGTGTGCATCCTGTAAAGAAAACAAAACAAATCTCATAAATTATCTAAGTAAGATGAGCAAGACATGCTGGACACTCCTGGAGAAGTAAGGACAAACTCATAAGTGACATTCTCTTATGGACTCCTACACATGAACACGCTAGTGTTAGCCGACCACTTACATTCACTTGCTCTGTGTGGACACTGGGTGCTGTCTAGAGGACTTGCTAAAAAATGATGGCCAATAGGGTGGATAGCGAGTGAGTCTCAAGGGAATTCATGCTGTCAACAAGCCTTGATGATAATAACTTTAAAAAATTTAATCTGAGTTCATTCATAATTTGGAATTGGAATATAATTACTTATAACTATTTTCTTGACTTTTCCGTTTGCATAATGTCCTGGTATCTTTGTTTAATTTGTGTCCTGGGTATGACATTAAACTGCATCTAATGGTGAAGTTTCAATTTCAGAGCTCTGGGGAGTGTGGAGTACCCCTTCATCACCATTACTTCCTGTTCCACTCTGACCCAGAGTGGTGGTACCTGGTAGGGGCCCATCTATGGATTAAATAGAAAAAATGAGTTTTAAAAAAATGTGGTTTTTAAAAAAAAAAAGTTTGAAAAGAAAATTTGAATACCATCCATAAGGAATAAAAAAAAGTCTTTGGCATAAAATAACCCAACAAGCTTTCACTTGCTGTAACATACAACCAACCAACTGCATAAAGTTCAGTTCAAATGTTTCTTTTATTAGAAAGCAATACATTTCCCCAATATGACTGTTGTTTTTAAAAGAATCTTCTAATGATATACCTTAATTTCAAACATGTAATGTTTTATTTAATTATTTTCATTCTCTGACAAATTATTTGCCTAATTGTTATTAATATCTAATAATTTTATTAAGTTTGAAGATAGTTCTGTGAGCATAAGGCTTACAACTCATATTATCCCAGGTAGTTCTTGAAATGTTTGGAGTTATAACTTATTAGTTCCTCTTGTCAAATTATTTGCCCATTGAAATATTAGAAATTATACATGTGTTCATCTGGAAGTAATATAAAAGTTTATTAATATCATCAATTTAAAGGATTAGAGAATTGTTGGAATATTAGCCATTTTTATTTAGAGAGAATTCAATATTATGTAATCCGAAGTAATTGGAATCATCAATTATATATAAGTTTATTAAAATATAAAACCTGAATGCATAATATATATATATATATATATATATATATGTATATATATGACTGAAGATGTAAATAGTTAAGTTGTGTGTAGAATAGAAACAAAAATGTTGTCCTGTACTCACTGCAAAAGGATAATATTTTAAAAAATAATATTAAGTAGAATCAACATATCATACTCACCTTCACAAGAAGGCTGTAACTAGCGTCCAGTTACTGGACAAAGAAAAAGGGACTGTAACTGAACACAGGCCCTGTGTTAACTACCAAAACACAGATGTGTTGGGTATATATGGATCAAAGTATCCACACTAAAACCAGCAGCCAATCAGAATTGTGGGAATGAGCTTGGGCAAGGTACACAGTGGAATAGCCTAACCTGCTATATAAACCACCTACCAACTCTGAATTCTCAGATGTCTGATTTGAGAGTGTTAAGAACATTAGAATAAATACAATTACTCTTTGACACCATATTAAGAGAATTACAGAGATGCTTATTCAATGAAAAAAATACTTGCTGGAATAAGTGTTGAATGCCAAGGGTGCTATTTTGAAGAAAATTAATGTTTTGTTCATTGTTCATTTCTGTCATAGTAAATAAAGCTTCAGTTTATTAGACTTAGAGCTAGAGTACAAATTAATAAGATACCTCTTGCCCACTTGTTATACATCAACCATGTCCTTTAACTATCATAAGTTGATAGATGTGCAAATGGGAATAAAAACATTGGGTCATATTAAGAGAAGATTGCACTTCTGAATTTAAGTGTGTGTGTGTATGTGTGTGTGTATATATATATATATATATATATATATATATACACACATGCACTGGATGACAATCAGGAATTTGCCAGATTCAAAATAAATCTGAGAAAAATCATTAAATTATTTTTTATATAAATCCATGCCAGTCAAAGTGTTGTAGTAAAAATAAAGATAAGGATCATCAAATCTGACAACATGGATTCCCTTGCCTCTCTTTTGTCATTCATCTCTGTCTCTATCAGTCATCACTCCTGGCAAATCCTCAACATGGCATCCAATGTCCATACAGAGCTGTTTGATGTATGTTTTTACTGGTAGGCCAACATTGGTGTGTCTGTGTGTAGGATGTTACGTATGCCTATCGCCCGACGCCGTACGGCGTTTCCATCAGAGACACAGAAGGGATTAAAAGGCATGCACGTAGAAATATAGCAATAACGACAACAAAACGTGGTATTATTTTAACACATAATATTTACTTCAATGTTTAAAGTCCCTTGGGATGTGAATGCGGCCGCCGATAGGCTAGAGTCTTTCAGTGTTCGTTGTGGAAATGCTCATTCAAAATCGATATATCTATATAAGGCATATATGAAAGAGGTTACACTTATCTTTCCTTTGTACGGGTTATTCCTTTTCCATGGATATTTTGTTTTTGGTATTAGTTCCTTTATCCGGCATTGTCATTTTGGTAATTTTGTGTCGGGAGACATTCTTCATCTCCCCTTCCCCCACGAGGTGTTCACTAGTCGGCCATCTGGTATAAACTGTCCAAGTCTGACAACAGTGACCCTTTTGCCCCTTCCTCTAACCTGTATCCATACGTTTTACCGACGTAGGCAAGCAGCGAGGTAGCATCAGGCGCTCATTTCGTATCTTCCTCTTTTTAGGGTCACAACCTGGGACTTCTGAAAGGGGGGGTCTCTTCCAGCGTCATCACGTCTATCAGAATGTTCTAAAATGTTCTATGAGTTGCGGGAACGTAACAAGGAGTCCACAGGAGAACATCACTTATGAGTTTGTCCTTCCTTCTCCATCATTGCCTGGTTTGTATGATGGAGGTAAATGGCCCTCCTTTTTAATGGCAGCTTCTGCTGCTTCTAGGATTTATTGAAAACAGTATGCATCATCCTTGTATATGTATTTTTTTCTCTCCAAATAATTTAAGTGATAAATGAATTTTTAAATTGTTTGCAATTTGTAATATCTTATCCACAGAAAGCGATATTAAAATGCACGCATAGGGAAGGCATCATCTGCTATAACCAAATTATCAGTAATATAGAAATCCAATCACACTGACAGGTTAAAGCGACAATTCTTCCAAGCTGTAGTTGTATCAACAGTGCTACTGTATGGCTGCACCACTTGGACCCTAACAAAGAGCCTAGAGAAAAAGCTAGATAGGAGGAGCTGTACGAGAATGATGTGTGAGATCTTAAATAAATCGTGGAAACAACACTCCACAAGAAAGCAGCTGTACAGCCACTTGCCCCCATCACACAAACCATCTGAGTGGGACGAACAAGATATGCTGGACACTGCTGGAAAAGCAAAGATGAACGCATAAGTGATGTTCTCCTGTGCAAACCAGCACATGGGTATGCCAGTGCAGGCCATCCAACAAAGGCTTAATTTAACTAGTTCTGTGTGGATACTGGATGCTGCGCAGAGGACCTACCAGGGGCAATGGATAATAAGGATGGTTGGTGATAGATTGTCATGGATGCCCGTGCTTCTGGTATAACATGATGTTGATGATCAAAGATGTAAGTATCTAGGTCTGTTAATTATCTAATACCAAATTTAGCAAGCTATATTGTTCAATAGACAAAGCTGTTTGCGCTAATACTCTTGGGAAAGGTATGCATCCAACTACACTCCTTCCAGCTACGGGTAAATAGTTGGGTAAACTGGGCTCTTTAATTTTGGCTAGGTAACCAGTCTAGGAGAAATAAAATTCTGAATTAAAAACTGTTAAACTTTGCTTAAGAAATTGACCTTGTGTCACATTCTGCTTGTGCGAAGGGGTTGGTAAATATATATATATATATATATATATATATATATATATATATATATATGTTTAAATTATTCATGAGGCATGAACCCTTAAACAATTTCAAAGTTCTTTTGATTCTTGTCTGTTACTTTTATCACATTTCTATCTTGGGGGGGGGGAGGGGGATTATCTTTAAGAGTCATTCAACTTTCTTTTGTTTACAGTTTTGCTTAATCTACATCATAGATTTAATGATTAAAATAAACAGAGACAGCTTAAGAGCAACTAGGATTATAGAAGATTATAAATTTGATAATTTTTCTCTCTCACTTCCTCCTTTTTTCTCCCTTGTACATTGTATTTCTTTTGGAAAGCAAAACTATAAAATAAGTGAGTGAGAAAACATTGTTGTCCACCTAATTTACTGTTTGTTTTCCTTAGCAATTTATCTAAGAAATCTGACTCTCCGCGCCCCCCCCCCCAATAACATTTCCTGAATGAATCATATTGATAACATCATGTTTTTCATCTTCTAACCTGAAAGTCAAATATCTTCTAATGGGTAGAGACCTATGCTTCCCAGTTGGCCACTATGTGTTATTCATTGTTGGCAAACTGGAATTATCTTCTCTTATCAGGATATTATATGGCCATATTATATCCACTTTCTATTTTCAGTTCTGGCATTAAAATCTCTAAATCCTTTTCATGTCATCATGACCAAAATCTTTTTGCTTTTAGTAAATTAACTGTTATAAAATAATTGGAAAATCCAACTACAATATTTGTTTCCTTTTTATATTGAGCACAAATTCATCAATTCTGTCAATTGTATATTTTTAATAAGATAAAATTATAGAGATAATATTAGGTGAAAAGATGCAGGTTTTAAAAGAGCATTTTTGAACTACTCACTACCAATTCATTTTTACCATTTATACAGTTAGAGACTTTGTGATCAACCTACCATTTATGATACCAACACATTCGTTACAGTGTAATATTTGTGTGTGTGTATGAGGTTGAGCCAAAAAATAATGCCATTTTGTTTAGGACAGGAGCATATCATACATCAAAAGGAAGCTGGTCCTCTGTGATCACATCCCTACTTCTCAACAGTCACTGTTTCTCTCAATAGCAATGTACCACCTTCGAATGAGAGCATGTATCCCTGCTCCATAAAATTCTGTTGACTGTTCTTTGAGCCACTTCTTCACTACAGATTTCACTTCGTTGTCACTGGAATATTTAGCACCTTCAGACTATCATCTCTTTGGACCCATGAAAGAGGGTTTAAGAGGCCAACATTTATTGTATTGGTAATTATACCAGTCCCCAAACAAAATGGTATTACTTTTTGACTCACTCTCGTTTAAAATTAAGGTAGCATGGACATGTACTCAGAGGTACCTAGTTACTGACATTCTTGACTATACGATCTTCAGACCAAGACCTTTGTTTGAAGATCCCATAGACAAAAAAATGTCAGTAACCAGGTGCTGTTGATTCCATGTCCATGCTACCTTAATTTAAATATAAATGTTCTATCAATGATATTGAGTACTGTTTACTTATAAATATAGCACCCATATTCTCTTTATCTATCTCTCTCTCTCTCATATATATATATATATATATATATATGTATATATATGTGTGTACGTGTGTGAAAAACAAAATGTACAGAGGAGGAAATGAAATGATGATTTAACAAAAAACGAAACATTGGCATATTATCATATATAAAAAAAAAATACATCCTCTGTATATTTTATTTTTCTCATATTTTTATGTTTACATAGATTCAATAAGAGTTTTTTTATGATATTCTAATGTATATGTTATGGTTGCCTCTCTTCTTACAAATCTCTCAACAGTTGGACAGAACACAAAGTCCATTTATTATTTTAACTTTGAGTTCTGTTAAATTATGTATTTTCATTTTATTTATACCTTATAATATGAAAATAACTAAAAGGAGGAACCTTTTTTTTTGTTGTGTACATAAATTTCGTTACATCAGGAAAAAAAATGTGTATTAATATTGGATTGGTCAAATGGTTTCTTGGGTTTATTAAGTAAAAATAAAAAATAAAAGATTAATTCTATTGAACAACATCATTTTGTTTCACTATATTCTGACATTGTTCATCCAATCATTGTTTTTCTTATTCTCAACTAAGTTGTTTTACGTGCCTTTCTATAAAGTCATACAAAGAATTGAAATGAGTTTTTTAAGACAATTCTGTAACAAAAAAGATTAAATGGTCTTCCAAAGTTGGAATATCTGGTGAATATGATAGATGTGTGAATAGTTTCTAGATAATTTTTACCTGCTTAACAAAGGTAAAATATTTCCTTTGGTGGGAATATTTAGAGATAGAATATTTCACTTTTTCTCTTAACTGATTTTGAAAGCTTTTCATTAATTGGTTGGTTGATTGTGGAAGCATTCCCCTAAAATAGGTTGTACCATCTCCATCTATAATATTTGCTGAGTTCCTCATGTAGGCCATCTGATGTGAGGGAATGGGTAATCCCAACCAGTCATGGTTCCAGCGGTGCAATCCATACACACAAGGGCCAATATTTCATTCAAGATCAGGCCTCACTGACATTTAGCCATGTTTTTTGTTGACCACCATAATGCTTCTACCAATTTGGAGAGTGGTCTAGGGTAATAGCTTCACGGATGTATTCATTAATTGTGGCATTCAATTGGTCTAATAGCGAGCACTACTTGCTTGATTCAATCATTTGAGACTTCAGAAGAGCTTTTTCCAATTGCACTATATACCAAGGATCATCTTGATTGGATAAAGGATGGCCTTTGGTATGGATGGTACCAGTTCATCTTGATTGTCCTACCTGTTCTTATATTCAAGGTGGGGGAGGCTGATTTTCCCCGTAGTGTGATGGCTAATATGCTAGACATCATTGTAAGAGAGTTTGAACTTCAGTCTTGCTATTATGTTCACTATCAGACCTTGGGAAAGATAGGAATCCCCTCAGACCCTCAGCAATAAGTTAAATAGTATTACTAATGTTCTTCTACAAGGATGGCTTTGATATTAAATGACCCAAACCATCTATCTTCTTGTATTTGATATTGTTATAAAGTATCCATTTTTATCACCTGTCATAATTTATTTAAAAATAAAACATTTTCCTTGTATTTAGGTAGCAGATTACGCATTGAGATATATAGTCATATGAAAGGTACACATCAATGCAAGTCACATGACCAAATTGGTAAAAATTATTTCCAGTGCTTATTTTAGGTATTTTTAGTCTGTTCTCTATATTCTGATGATATAATGTTGCTTATTCTGAATTGCTATCAACATCGACTGGTCAGTGCACCAATGAAGTATTGTTAAGAAAGAAATCTCTGGCACAAAATTTTACAAAATCACTTTTGACACATTTTATCATTCATCGTATCTTCTCCATAAATAGCACACATCTTTTTGTTTCACATGTATTTTTACCTTTTATAAATAAGCACACATCTTCTTTCATATTTAATGTTAGAATCAATAAATAAAGACTATACCTATTTTGAGAGCATTTATTAATATATATATATGTATGTATGTGTATATATATGTAGTCAGTATATATTGCTTTGATAAAAAGCTTGGTAGGAATTACTCAAGGATGCTGTGTACTATTTTGAACAAATTCTGTAAGCAGCACACTAGAAAACAGCAGTTGTATGGCCACTTGCATCTCATTTCACAAACCATCCACTGTGATATTCTGCTGATGGACATATCAGTGTTGGCCTACCAGCAGAAACTTATATCCATCAGCTCTGTTGGGAGGCACTGGGCACTGTCTAGAGGACTTAACTGGTGTAATAACCAATAGGGACAGATATCCAGATAGTCAAGGAAATCTGTGCTATCAGTATGACTTGATGATGGTATGTGGGGTTTGCTTCAAGTGCAATTGAATAAAGTGATTAAGGCACTATTGCATCTATCTATTATTACGCATGGTCTAAAGGTTACTGTTGTAGGAAATAGACACAACAAGACTAGTTCAAATCCTGTATAACGCTGTTTGCATTTCACATAGTGCTAATACCCTTGGGAAAGGTATGAATCCAACTATTCTCCCTCCATCTCTGGTTAAGTAATAGAGAAGACTGGGCTCTAACCTTGGTTAGGCAATCAGTCTAGGAGAAAGAAAACTCAATTCCAACCTGTTAAACTCCACTTAAGAAATTGACCCTGTGTCGGATCTTACTTGTGTGGATGGGTTGATATATATATATATATATATATATATATATATATATATATATATATATTACAAAACTGTAAATTATAATGGAAAAATATCCAAGTTGTCAGATATATAAAGGGCTAAATTTTTAAAAAGTTATAAGCACCTGTGAATGAATCTTACATACGTTACTCCCTGCAGTTATTCAGCTGTTTTTATTTTTTATAAATTGATTCTTTTGTTGGCAATTGATATTTATTGTATAAAGTTAAATAAAATCATTTATTCATGGAATCTTTCATATTGGGGGGATGTATAAAAAAAATCAATGTATTTTGTACAGCAATTGCTTTTCCCCTCCCCCTACCTTTTAGGACTGCCTAAATATATTTGTTTTTAAATCAATAACTTCATTTTATGCTGTTTGTCTGAAAATGTAGGAAAGAAGAATTCTATACTAAATGAATGTTATTGTCTAAATCTAGGGTCTTTTCATTTTGAAATAATATGGAAATAGAATTGTTGGCAAATTGTAGACTTTATAAACAAGAATAGGAAATCTGAATACAATTTCTATTTTTGTATTAAAATCCTTAACATGAAAATTCTTTTTAGAAAAATGACTCATATTTTTAATTTCATTCATTTACATAATGTGTCCTGGGTATGATGTTAAACTGCATCTAATGGTGAAGTTCTAATTTGGAACTTTAGGAAGTGTAGAATACTCCTTTATTGCCATTACTCACATGTCCACTCTGACCTGGAGTGGTAATACCTGTTAGCCCCCCCCTTTATGGGTTGAATAGAACAAAATGAGTTGTAAAAATGTTTAAAGAATTTCTTTTTTAATTGAATACCCAACTAGAATGAATAAAACAAAAACGTCTTTGGCATAAAATAACCCAACAAGGGTTGACACACCGTGAAATGTAAAAAAGAAAAGAAAAAGAAATGCATATATAATTAGTGTGTTTAAATGTTGCAGTATCTATGCAGGCTCAGTATCTGAGTTTGTACATATCTAGATAGTGCAACAGAAATAAAAACATATTTCTATTTATAATTTCATGTTTTCACACTCATGTATTATGCTTAGCGTGTGTGTGTGTGTACACATACACACATACACACACACGATGATAAAACCTTACTGATCATTACTGCTGAGTGATAAGTTCAATCCTCATTGAATGCTCTATACTTCTGACCTTGTACCTTGAAATCCTAGGTAGAAAAGAGTATTGTTTCAGTAGATACTCCTTGTAGCAGAAATTCTGTTGTAATTCTCCTCTGTAGGTTTTGATTTCAGAAAGTTAAATTTGCTATTGATTTCAGGACAAATACCAACGTCTTAAATGTGTTCTATATTGTTTCTGATTGGCTAATTTTTACTGGAAGTGCTTGTTGTTGAGATTGGGAAAGTTCATAAATATAAATGGGAATTTGGCATAAATCTTATACTGAGATAGTCCAACAAATAGTTAGCAAGTTGTGCTTGGAGTTCATTACTTAGTAGTGAGTTTGATCATCATTTAGTGTTCTATATTTCTGGTTTTGTGCCAAAACTAAGCTTAATAAATAAGTATATATATTGAGAATTACTTTGGAACTTTGGCAATAAGACAAATTTGTATGGTCATAGTAGTTATCTAGTAGATATGAAAATTCAGTTATTAAAGTTTATTTCTGAATATTGTTTTATAGTATTCAAAGATATCAATCCAGTAAATTCAGAGGAATAAAAATAATGAAGTATTTTATATACATGCTATCTATTGTCTATTAAAAGATTTTGAATGCATATAATTTAATTGTTGCTTAAAGAAAAAGAACATTTTGTGAAGAATTTCTTTCTTTGTGTAATATAACACTTTGTTAGAGAATTATATTCAGTTATATATATATATATATATATATTCAATCACTTAAGTTATATTAATGATTTAAAAAATTATCATAAAATATATTTATTTTTAGGTGATGAGATTTCTGTAATTTCTTGAATGATTTTCTAAATATGTATTATTTGGAGACTTTATAATGTTTTATTAAAACTGCCTTGTATACATTTTAACAATAGCCTGTGTCAAGTTAGATTTAATTTCCAAGTTTTATAGCTTAGGGTCTTTATTCGTACACATTTTGCTTGCATAATACCCCCCTCCCCCGGGACAAATCCTAGGCCTTAGACCTCATACTCAAGTAGACATTTATTTGATTTAACTCAAATCTTGTTTGTTTGTTTGAGATTATTTTCTTTTAAAAGAGTTTTTATTCCTTGCAAAACCAACTGCACCATAACTAGTCTCATGTCCAAGTCTACATTAAGTTTATTGCATTACTTATTTTTTATTGTTAAAGCTGGAAATCCAATTTCACACAAAATAAGATATTGGAAATGGAAGTAGAATCTTCATGGTTTCTTACTCCCACATCTCCCCCACCCCCCATTTGGATATGTAGCCTATTTGCCTCTGAAACTTAGAAATAATATTTACCTTGATAATTCATCATTTTAGGCCTCAAAAATAGTGTTTAATATGAAATCACCTGCCCAGCTGAAACCTAATTAGAACTTTTTTTTGTGGGGGGGGGGCACTCGCATATTATCAGTTTTAAAGGAAGAATGTTTGTCTGTAAAAACAAAATAGATATTTTGTTGGAATGATGGTTTGTAACATCTATCTTAATATTGTAAAAGAGCAGGTTGTTATGTTGAGACTTTTCTATCCTGTAGTGGATATTTATAATCCTGACATGTCATCAATTCTATTAGAGAAGAATAAAAACACTATGTAACTAGCTGCAATCTAGAAATTTAATGGAATATATCCAGAATATTTGGATGAATAATATAAACTATAAAGTTCTAAGATAAATTGTTGTTGATATCTGTTTGTATTATAACATTTTTTGAATTAATAACATGTGTAACCCCAACATACACTTGCAAAAAAAAAAAAAAAAAAAAAAAGATTTAATATTAAAAATGAATAGATAAATGATTCATTTTTTGAAGTCACTTTTTGAGGGTTTTTTATTTCTTTTTATATTAATCATTTTTATAGGAAAATATTCAGAAGATTTCTATGTTTTTCAGGTTAATCAGAAACTTGTATTGGCAATATAATTTTATTTAGAACCTGAGCAAAGAAAGAAAGACAATAGTTTTATAATATATATATATAATCTCTCTTTTATCTTTGTGTGTGAGGATTGTTCAAGTTGGTTGAGTCTTTGAAACCTTCCAGGTGAAGAAGCAACATTTTAACAAGATAACACTATTCTGAATGCTCCAAGCAGTAGATAATGAAATATGACTTGTTGAAAGATAAAGCTGTTTTACTGATTATGTATTTTGTGTGTGTGTGTGTGTGTGACTCTGGTTAGAAGTTCATCTGTGCTTTATTCTCATACAACTCTGAGAAATTGAACATTTGATGAAAAAGAGAAAACAAGATAACAAAAAACAAATAGGGAGGGGGATTTTTTTTCCCTTTTCATTTTTCTTTTCATTTCAGAGAATTGAAATCCTGATCTATTCTCTTATTTAGTTTTTTGACATTCTGAACATTTATTACGTTGGTATTCTTTAAGTTTTCAATGCTTAAAACTCTGTTTAAAATAAGTCGTTAAAAAAACAAAAAAAAAAAAAAAAACACCGCAAAATTAATGCAGTCATCCATTGTTCAAATTTTGTCAACTTTTGATCCAACTAAAGAAGAGAATTTATCCTACATTATTTCAAACTTTTTTATTCATTCATTTATTTATGTTTTTTCCACTTTGTTTTCCAAGTATTTTTGTTTTGTCCATCCAACCACATAAGTCAAAAATCTTGCTGAAGATGTTTGCATTTCACATTGTACTACTACTCTTGGAAAAGGCATAAATCAACCCCTCTTGTAACTCTAGGTAAATTTGTAAGGCAGGCTGGGCCTTTGAGCTTTGATAGTTTTTCTTTCAAACTTTGCATGTTTCTCATTTTGTGTTCTGTTTGGGGATCAACTAATGAGATCTTTTAAAATATCTTCTTTATTTCTCCCTTTTGTTAAGGTTTGTTTTTAAGATTTCATTGAGATATATAGACCAGATTAAAAGTGTGCTAAGGGTGACCCAAAGCCCCAGTTTATTTAGACCTTATTTTTTGAGGCCTGTGTCATTGGGGAACAAGAAAAATGTTGCTATACAAGCCAAAGCCTGGCTCATTCCCTAATTGGAAAAATAAGGTCTAAAAATATTTGGCATTGGGTTTACCCTTCATGCGCATTTAACCTCAACTAATAGTGACACTGCTTTTGTAGTTAGAGTAAATAACTGTTGTAAATTTCCAAAAGAAGAATAAGAAAAAAATCAAGAAAGTACTAATATTGGTGTATGTATGTAAAAGTTTGAAGTGGAATAATAATAAGAATGAGGTCATGAAGCAATGTAAGTGTAATATTAGACTGTGGGAAAAAACGAGGAAGTGCATAACTGTTAACTATAATATAGAGATGCAACATCAGCAATAAGTAAAATACAAATATCTACAAGAGTTTTAGTTTATTTGAATATTTCAAGTGGAAAGATTTTATATATTTTTATTGATTTATTGATATCTTTTTTCATTTAGATACAATAAGAATAACAGATATTAGCAGAAGTAACTGTCATTGTCCAGTGATAAATATGTAGAAACAATTATTTATTTTTATCGTTTCCACTTAAATTACTTCTAGGAAGGTTTTATATTTGGTACAGTTTACAATGTGACTGATGGTTTTGATAAAAAAAAATTAAAAGAAAATTAATACTGAAACACACAAATTACTACCTTCACACTAACTCTAAGGTTTTCTGAGGATAGAATTTTGATCCCAAAATATTAAGGAAACAAAAAAAAAAAAAAGATATAAAAAACACAGATAAATGAATAACATTCCTGTTATCTTTTCTTCCTTTGCATTGTGATAAGCCTACAAAAATCAATCTACAAAAAAAAAAAAATGTTTCATTTTACATTAAACATAAAAAAACTAAAGCAAAGTATCTTTTAAAAAAATATTAGATGATGTACAGAGAATTTCTTTTCTTTTCCTTTTCTTCCCTCAGCATCTGTTAACAATGTTTGTTTCTTTTAGCAGAAAAATGTTGAGGAGTAGAAATTGGTGATTTCTTTTGTTTTCTTGAGCAATTGTTATCCACTATGAACTTGCTAAATCCATCATAGTTGGTTTGAATTCAGAGTTTTCCTTCTCTGAGACTGGTTGCCATAACAAAACAAAAGATCTCAATCTACCTTACTAATTTACCACTAGGCAAAAAGAAGAACTTTATTCATGCATTTCCCAAGGGAAGTAGTGCAAAGTGAAATGTAAACTGCCTCATCCAGAATTTGAACTACCCTGTTGGCTACGGCTGTAGAATAAGCCAACTGCACCTCTGGCTGTGGGTAACCCCCCCCCACTAGGGCTACCTGTTGGCTGTATGTGATGCTTAAGGATAGAATCTTGATGGCTGAGCAGTCTATAACTTGCAACAATCAACCTTGGCTCTTACTTAGACTAGACATGTGGTCAGAGAGCCATAGCACCTATATGATTGTCCCATCCCTATTACCATATGTCCTCAGTGGCTGTGGGTGTTAGTGTCCTAGCTATGATGTTAAACTGCATATAATGGTGAAGTTTCTATTCTGGGGTTGACATGCCGTAAAATCCAACCAACCAGCCAACCAACCACCAACCAACCAGAATTTGAAATTGGTTCACAATGTTCAGAAAAATGCATAAACATTGAAAATATCAAATTAAATTAAACCAAAAGCCATTTAAAATATATATATATATATATATATATATATATATTATTTGGAACAAAATTAAAGGGCCATGATGGCTGACTAAAATTATGAGTAATAATACTAATTGATTTAAAAAAATATTCTAAATAAATAATTTTACAAACAAAAACAAAGTAAAAATATTTATTATATTATATTATATTATATTATATTATATTATATTATATTATATTATATTATATTTCATTTCTTTTTCTCATTGATTATTTTCTGTGACCTCAAGACCTTTAATCTCTTATTTGTGGCATTTTATAGATTAAGTTGAAAGCAGATAAAATGTCACTCATGATTGATTATTGAGAGAATATTAAATATTTTAAAAATTTAATTTCTTTTTATCTAATACTTTCCAAAGCACTGTTGCTTTGCTGTGACATTTTTTTCAAAAGTTCATTGATGCCTTTTTAATCAACAGTCAAACAATTAGAAATGATTTCCCAGGTTGGGTCATTACTATGCTCGGATACACAGGGAACACCTGAGGAAGGTTGGATACAGTGGCCAAAATGTTGTATTCATACATACCACAATAAAGATGAGGACAACAGTCCAAAAAATCAAAATTCCTTAATTTCTCAATTTAGATGTTTTTTTTTGTTTTCTTTTAATGATTTTCTTAAAATTGTTGTACACAAAACTTATATATATATATATATAATGAAAATGAAACAATAACATTACAAATGAATCACATCTGATAGTTATTTATTAAAACTTGTTTTTAAAAATGACCCTGCAAATTAAATAACCCATGATTATAAAAGACGTCATTTATTAGTACATATAATACACTTTGCATGTTGATCATGGATATTAATTATTTAACTTGATGTACGCTATTTTGATTTTAGCATGCATGTGGAAACTCACAGAAATTTATATTTATTCATCAGAATATATTTAAAACAGGTGATTGCCTTTAGGCTGTACAATCTGATGTACAGCACATTTACATTTATAATGTATAAACTCAACTCATTTATTTGTTAGAATGTTTTACTCAAAAGTCACTAACATTTAATGTATTTAAATTTATTTTTATTTTTTTAAAGAGTTTTTCTAAAAACAATGACAGCAATCATATTGATAATCAGATTAAATAGGGATTGATTTGTTGAAAATCTAACCTTGAAAACTTGGACAAAAGTAATGTTTTTTGATAGAAATCAACAGAATACCTTAACATGAACATATAATTTGGCAAGGAATATGAAAAAGCTTAAAAGCCCAACAATTTTTATGAACATTGTAATTCTCATCTAAGTCAAGTTTTAGTTCAAGTTTGTAATTCACTGGATACATTATTCTCCTACTATGGAACAACTAAAGCAAAGCATGCAACTGATCATAAGAACTACTAGTGTATCTACACTCCTAGCTAACCTGCCTTAGAGTTTTGAGACTTGTTCACAAACTATCTTGGTGGTACAGGCCTATGTATCTATCACTCATGCGACCTAATAATCATTTTATAACCAGTAAATCAGGTAGTTTAAAAGTTAGAACAGGTGAGGCTACCATAGGTCAATATATACCAATAAAATCTCTAAAGATTCCATAAAATTTGATAATAATATACAAGAGTAGAATAATAATATTTTTAAACTCAGATTTTCAACATTAAAAATTAATGCAATATGTTTTCTAAGCTGAATATTTCCTATGAAGTTGTTGATATATTCTAATAAAATAAAAAGTATAATATTTCCTCTGTCTTCTTATATCCCAATGGTTAGTAGGCTTGGTGCTTTGGAATAGAGGTTAATAATATAAAATTAACAAATAAACACTTGTTTGATACATTAATCTTCTAGTGGATCCAGAATTAAATATACAGGGATCTACTGAAAAGTTTATATGCTGACCAAGATACTTTCATAGATTGTGACCAAATGAAGTTTATTTTTCAACATATTCTTCTTTGTGGTCCATTCTTCCATTGGTGTTGCACTGCTTGGATCCCATTGGTGAATTTTTTGGCCTATACATATGATCGTAAATGATAAAAATGATTTTTAAAAGAAATGTAGATTTAGAAAAAGAAGATCTGAATCCAAAAATCTTATTGCAGATAGAAACGTAAATTTTAACCAACACCACGAACATGATTTTCATCCTAGGTTTTACACATAGGCATAAAACTTACTTTTAGAAGATGTCTGTGATGACTAAAAGCAATTTATAGTTTGAATAAGTTGGTTTCTTTGTGGGTGGAAGAATGCTGGGATACATCAAATTATCAAATTCCTAAAAGAAAAGCAAGAAGAGAAAAAAAAGAAGCCTCCCCTCCAAAAACAAAACAAAAAAAAAAACCCAACAAAACTTGTAAGTATATGTTTAAAGTATAAAAACAATTTCTCTGCAAAGAGGCATGCAGAGCATTTTTGAGATAAAGACATGAATGGGAATTGGCAATTTCCACTTTTCTTTTCTTGGTCGTCTACACAAGGGGGAAAAAAAAAACGTGGAAATGGCAATTAAAATGAAATTGTAGTTAAAAGGATTGAGGGGGGGGGGTGAGTAGAAGAAAAAAAGCCAGTGATATACATAGTAAATTTAATCTTTTTCTATTCTTCTCAAAATACATTGTTTTAAAAAAAGATATAACCTTTTTTAAATGTTTTGAACTGTTACAGAATTAAATTTCCTGTTTAGATTTCACCTTATTTATTTATTTAAATTCTTTCTTGTATCAGCTTGCCCTGGGTATGATGTTAGAATGCATCTAATAATGGTGAAGTTTCAATTCTGAAGCTATGTGGAACACCCCTTCATTGCCATTACTCTCAGGTTCACTCTGACTGAAAGTGGTGGTACCTGTTAGAGTCTCATCTATGGGTTAGATAGAACAAAATGAGTTTGGTGAGGGAGAAATTGAATACCATCAAAAATGAATAAAACAAAATATTTTCAGCAGAAAATAGCCCAACAAGGGTTGATATGCTGTAAAATCCAACCAACCAACTTGGCATTCACTAATGATTATTTTTGTTCTTTTGTTTTCATAATATAGTCTAAAAGTAAAAACCACAACTTATAGCAGCCTTTCCAATTAATGCTCAAAATTAGAATACTTTTTACATGGAATATTTTAAAAAAAAAATTGATACTTATCGAATTGAAAATTAAATTTGAATTTATTATTAGTTTTAGTTGAATTCTTCATTGTAATTCCAAGTGGCTATTATCAATATGGATGTTGTTAGTTATTTATGTTATCTGTCTTTGAGTCTATTCTTCATCACCAGAGTCTTTTGAATATAGAAACTCATTCCTCCTATAACAACCAAATTAGAAGCAGGTTTAATGGTATAAGTTAAAAAGACAGCCAAATCTTAACCTCTCTTTTGAGAAGATATAGATGCAGGAAGGAGTATTGCTTTAGCAATATAGAATAGACTATGACCAATCACACTTGTTAAATATCATAAGCAATTTATGAAAGCTGATGTCAAAACTGAACATTTAACATTTATGTAATAAGTATTTATGAATACATACAAATTTGAAATATAGGTTGCTTCTAGACAAAAAAAAAAAAAAAAAATCTGATCAGCAAATACCAATAACTAGTTTTTGTTTTTTATTTCAATAAAATATTTAACTTTTCTCTTGTGTTTAGTAAATCTACCAGTGGATAAATCTGTCATTTCTATTCTCATAACTCTTGCTGATTTTTGGTGAATAAATATTTTAAAATTTGAAATGTCAACATTTTGTTCATTCAATTCTCATTGAAATTCAGAAACATCTTTTATATGGTTGTGCTAAATTTCATTTTTGAAGTTAACATCTACTATGTAATTTTCATCAGAAATCCAAATGGATTCAATATTTTCTTTAAGGAAGATAAGCAAATATGTCTTATGTCCAAGTCGAGTTGAAGATAATCTTGGATGTAATTTTAGATGCTCTTTTTGGTACAGCTGTTCTGTATTATAAATAAATGAAAGTAAGATTTGGTTTCTTTGTTTAATGGCATATCAACCTTCATGGGTTATTTAATGCCAAAGACATCATTGTAGAAGAACAGTAGTGGTACTATTTAATTCATAGGTGGGGGAGTGAGGGGTGTACATATCTTTTCCGATTGTATTCGAAAGTGAACATAATAGTGTGACTGGAGTTCAAACTTGTGTACTATGATATCACATTCCAGTATGTTAGTCAGTATACCATGGGGGGGGGAATACCCCACCCTAAATGAAAATAAGTCAATTTGTACCATTTTATAAAAATTGAAGGAGTTGGTTAATGCAAAACCTATTCAAATATTTGGGGAATTTTCATAAATAGTTACTGTGACCAAATTTTCTATAAGTTATTCCTACACCCTCAGCAGATGTTTTTTTTTTGTTTTTTTTTGGTGGGGGTAATAATTATTTACACCATCCCCTCCAATCAACCCAAATTGATTTTTTTTTTGTGGTGAGGTGTCTATATTTATTCAAATCACTTATACTTTTTTAATTTAAAAAATTTTTAAAATTTTTTTGTAAAATTCCAGCTATGAGCAAATTTTACAATTTATTATCGATCATTAAATAATTATCAGACACTAATTGAGATAATTATATATTTTCAAGTATCCAAAATTCTCTCAATTTGTAATGGCTTATATTTACAACAATATGGGTTTCTACTATATATTCAACTATATACAAATATCAATATATACAGATTTTTTAAAGTTTTAAGACCAGGCCAATTTACTTATAAAGCTTTATAACAATCAGTTCTTCTTAAAGTAGTTATTTACTATGTTTAACTTAGTTTGGCACAAGGCTTAGAAGTATGGGGTAGCCAGTATGAATAAAACTCACAATCTGTTAGCCTAGCTCCCTAACTATTGCATCTTGTGGGGGGCACTTTACGCCCCCACTCCCCCCAAAAGTACATAGCTTAGATTTAGTGCAATCCTTTAAGTAAGGATTGAACTACTCAGCAGTAGGACTGCAATACAAACTTGTTAACCATTACACCATGGCAAGGTGTCCTTGATTTTTGTTAAAATAGAATGTAGTAATTTCTTTTGAGTTTAGATAAAAATAATTAAAATCATTAGCTAAAGTAGGTAATGTGACAACAATTTCCACAACTGGAATGAAGAATTAGATATATGGTATCTAAGTTGAATAATTACTTATCAATTGTTGTAACCTAACAAAGGTTACTAAATAAGAAATAACCAAAACGGAGTTTGGAAATGAAATGGAATCTTTATAACATTAATAAAATACAATACTTGCTAGTGGCAGGAAGAAAGGTAAACCACTGCTAGTGGTATCAGACTACCCAGTCATCATAATACTTCTATATTTATGAGTATTGGAATATACCCATTAATGTTCATAGGTAGGGTATATAACACAATAAGAAAATTTTTGTTTTTTAATAAGTGCTGATAATGAATTGTTTGTAGCTAACAAAACTTCCTTGAATACTCATAAACAGAATACATTTAAATGTTAAAAATTAAATTTAAAAAATCTAAAGTAAATAATTATCTATTAATAATGGAGATTTGCTTCCGGTTTTTGTATGTAATAAAAATTATGTCACTGCTTACGTCACATTACCCAAAATCATCATAACATAGAATAAATACACTCAAAATTTGAACATACAACATTAGACAGTCCTCATTGTTTTTTTTAAAACAAGTTTTAATAAATACATGACTGGTATTATATATCTATATATAGTTTGTTTTATTTTAATACATATTTAAAGTTTACATTTCAAATTGTTTTATTTTTTAATCCTTTAATGAATTTGATGATTTTACTTACTTAGGGTACAAACTTGACATTGAATTTTTTACTCCCACCCCTCGGTCAATATGTTTAAAAAATCTATGTTTACATCGCCCGGAGTGCATTTTTTTATTTTGTACTAGTATTAATAATAATAATAATAATAATAATTTCAACCCTATTGTGGCCAACTTTCTGAGTGATAATATTTCAAAACTTAAGGAACCTCTATTTCAATTGCTCATTTAAAGATTATACAATTTGAATTAGAATGATAATTGTTTAGTAATTTCTAATTTTATTTTAGACTAGAAGCAGCTACCCAGTGTTGTCTGGGTAGAGGGAATTTAAAAAAAAAAGTTAGTCTTGCAGATCCATTGATGGTTTTGGTCTTCCATAATTGATTTGTTTATGTTTTAATCACAAACGCCACCAATGACTTTCCCTTCTCTTCCTATTCAAATCTTAATTTTTAAATATCTTCAGGAATATAAATAAAATTATTATTATTTTTTAATTTTTTTTTTTTACAAAAAGCAAGCTCTGGTGATAATGAATATTTGTATGTATATTTACTTTATCGTTAATTGTTTTTATTTTTGTAGTTTTCTTCCAGACATACATACATGCCTACACACCAACTGTCCTTTATATATGTATAGATGAATTATTTTAGAAGTGAAACAGGATTTGAATAATTGCATAATCTTTTTGTAAATTTTCAATTTCAAAAATATTTTCTTTTGCATTATTGAATTGTCATTGCTGATATGAATATTTTTAATTTCTTTAGTCTCACTCAAACAAACATACAAAATAATTATTTTCCATCCATTAACATCAAGTGCTTTAAGGTTAGTTTATATTAATCTTTACTTTCATATCCCATAGTATTGTCATAGGAAATGGATATGGCAATCAGAGTTCTAATCCTGGACAAAGTTGTTTACATTTCACATAACACTAATATCCTTGGTAACGGTATGCATCCAGCTATTCTCCTTCTTTGCTATGGGTAAATAGTAAGGTAACCTTGGTATGGCCACCGGTCTAGGAGAAAGTAAATTCCACTTAAGAAATTGACGGATGTGTTGGTAAATACATACTTTCATACCCCAAATCACTTAAAGTTTCAAGGAAAATAATCTTTTGAAATAGATATAGAGTTACTTCCATTGAACACACTGTTTACAAGAGTAAATACCGGTTAACTTGTTGTGGAGTTGTAGTTAACAAATTAGCTCAGCTGATCATTATTAACGCAGTTAAATTTTTGTTCTCTTCAGGTGAAGTCAACAAAGAAGGATCAGAATTTGAGTAGATTAGAGAAAGTGTGTTAAGGAATAAGACAAAAATATGCAGGTTGTGAGGGGGGTTGTTAATAAAAGAAAGCAATAAAAGAGAAAGATGCAAAGAAGATCAGAGTGGGCGGTGGGGGGGTATGAAAAGAAAATTGAAGAGTAAACAAAAGAGAAAAAAAATGGTTACCAAGTAGAAGAAGAAAAGTGAAATAAATGGGTAAAGATGACATTAATGAAGAATGGCGCGGGGGGGGGGTGGAAGAAATAAAAAAAAGAGTAAGAAACTCCTTAGGTAAATAGGAATTCACCAAAGAAGGAACATTAAAGAGGATAGAAAGAAAAAAAAAATATTGAGAATAAATGGAGGGGTTATTTTGCTGTGGCCCCATTCCTTCAAAAACATTTTGATATGCACAGGAAATACATTAAATCCATGTATTATTATTTTCTTTCTTTTTTAAAAAAATCTGTTCTTTATTTTTTGATATTTATATTTGCTTATTTTCTTTTGATGCAATTGCTCTGAGCATTTGTGACATAAAACAAGTCATAGACAAATCCAATTCTTCCAACACACTAATTCCTCATTCAATGGATTTATTTTCTATTCATCCATGTCATGCCAATTGTTTTTCTATGTTGTGAAACATTGTCAACATTATTGAATGTGAAATTGTAAATTGATGTTTGTTGCTATATAACATAAACTCCACATGAATACACACATAGTTTTTGAGCATGCATATATTTTTCATCATTGGATATTAATCCTAGTATTTAGACAGAGATATTTGTATGAGGAACTGAATACCCTCTTTCTTTATTGTATATGCAAAGATTTGGGCTCATGCCTTTCCTCATATTTGTATGTATTAATGGCCACAACATATTGTTTAAAAGAATTAACTTATTTTATATATTAGAATTAATTCTCCTTTTTATGGTTATGAATTTTTATCTGCAAATTTATTTACTAAAATGAGTTTAGTTGTGGCACAAGGCCAGATATATGAGGCATCCTCCTATGAGAAAGCTATGAAAAATGTACTGCATTATGATCATGTTAAAGACAACTTAAAAAGAATAAGTAGGTTTTTATATTTACTCATGTGTGACCTCAGCAGACTATAATTTTGAGACATTCAGTGAGGAGTCAAATTCACCAGTAATAGTCTGCAATCATTAATCAGGTGTTCAAGTTGGTTTGTCAATTATATATATATATATATATATATATATATAATTTAATGTGTCTATGAATTAGTGGTATAATAGTTATCAATGTAGAAAATGACGTCTGTGAAGTGAATTCAAACTCTGACTGATACTGTTTGTGTTTATTTTGCATGAATGCCTTTAGAAAAGGCATGAGCCCACTTTTTCTAACTATAGGGTAAAATAGCAAGGCAATCAGTTTAAGGAAAGGACAACTCTTGAGTTAAAATTATAGAGAAATCACAATGGAAGACCATTTCACTCTTCCCAAGAACAGTCATAGTAGTCCACAGTTTACTGATAAAGGAAGCTGTGAAGGGCCATGACCACTCAAGTTTTAAAAGCACACAACTTTTTATCATCATTAAAATATCTATAAGCATTTTTTTTTCTTTTTGGTTGTTGGATTTTTATTTTATTTTATAATCATTATCAGTGAGTCCATTGAACTCAGAAAAGGATACCTGATTCTTAGAAATTGGTAGTACTAGTATTTATCTATTTTTAGTCAATATAATCTTGATAAGTAATAATTCTGTCAACTTGTTCAAGGGTTGTAAATGTGCCATTTTCTATCTGTACTGTTCCACTCAGCTATTCAACCAAGCATAACTTTTGACCAGGTGTTGAGTCTATGATGATGATGATGAAGCTTTTCACTTGAAATGGTAGAACCATCATTTCTTCCTCTTCCTCTTCTCTTGGTTGAAAATGGATTTTCAATTCTGTATGACTCTATTAGTGTCACTTTGTTTTTCTCTCAGAATCAGGGATCATTATAGATTTCAACTTTTATTTGATCACCAACCATGGATGAATAAATAAACAGTCTTTTTCTTTTTTTTCTTTTTCCAAAACTACCTCATTTTGTTTGGCTGATGTTGGTTATAAAAACAAAATGAAGGAAGAGGAGGAGGAAGAGTAAAATTGCTGATGGTTAAACAAATTATCTGCTTCATGAAAATTGTGATGTATAAAATCTGAATCTCTATAAGATTGAATCATTAAAAAACCAAAATGACAATACATTAAGAATTTATGAAAGTAACTTTAAAAGTGAAAACTATAGTTGATGTAATGTTTAAAGTTTTTATCTTCTTTTTCTTAAAGATTCTAAAAAAAAAAAAAAATCAATTTAAAGCCACTAAACAGTTTGCCTTGAATATATTTTATCCATTATTTGTGTCTTTATTTCTGTATTTAATGTCCAGAAGGCTGGAGGGTACATCGTCCGAAACGTGTATAAAGCAATAAAGATGAAGACAATAGTCCAAAAAATCCAAATAATACAAAACTAGCATAGTACTTAAAAAAAAAAAAAAAGACAAGTATATATATTTGTGCTCCCATTGAAGGAAAGTGCTGAATTGTAAGAGTTGATTTTTGAAATATTTGGGATTTGAATTTCTTAGATCACTCATCAAAACCTGAAAATATACTGTTAGTTCTCTGACTAGGCAGTAATATCTTACCTTTGTGTCAGCCATTATTGAATTTACCATACGATTGATGGATGTTCTGATGAAAAATGACTTACATTACAAAACTGATAAACAGTATTCCTAAGCCCACATGAATGGAGAAATAAATTTTCTTTAGAAAAAGGTATTGTGTTTAACTATTATTTATAATACATTTCTTTTATTTTGAATAATAGCCATGTTTCTTTGCATCCTCTCATTGGTTTTCTCAGTTTCTGCACCAATAAGAGTCCTATATCAATTTCTCCAACTATAGTCACCTTCTATTGGCTTCCTTTGAATTTTCATTTTCTTTTCTTTGAGATGATTGTCATCTTTCTACTTGGAGCCTAACTTCAGTTTCCTCTTCTGAGTCATTCTGTCACCTTTGATTAATTCTTAATCTCTCTCTCTCACTCACTCTCTCACTCTCTCTCACTCTCTCTCTCTCTCTCTCTCCTCTCTCTCTCTCTCTCTCTCTCTCTCTCTCTCGCTGCAATTTCTTCTTGTCCAAATCACGTCATTGTCTTGTTCTAGTATTAATTGTTGTCTTTCTTCTCTTTAAAGACATTTTCTCTACATCTGTTTCATTTGTATTTCTCTGTTGTCCTTACTGTAGAAACGTCATACTCACCTTCACAGGAAGGCGGTGACTAGCATCCAGTCACCAGGCATTAAAAAAAAAAGGAGACAGTAACCGAATACAAGCTCTGTACAAACTACCAGAACAGTCAAGTGTTGGGTATATATGGATATTTGTCATTATTTTATATTATTCTAATATATTGGCTATTGTATTTTCTGGTCAATTTTAGTTGTCTATTATGGTTGGTAGCCTATAAGGATATACGGTCTAGTGGATAAAAATGTTAGTTAAAGTGTATATAGTTACCTAGTGGTTGTGAGTTCAATCTCTGGATCAAGTAGTGCATAAGAGCCATGTACTCTGGTTCAGTGGAAATTCGCAGACAAGTGACATTTCAAGGATGAATTAATGGATACAGGATATCCTTGTGTCTACGGATTGTGCCGCTGGAACCGTGGCTGGCTGGCAATCACCCATTCACTCGCATCAGATCAACAGGTATGATCGATCTTTGTGAGGGACTTATAGATGAAGCCAGCACAACCCATCCTGGGCAAATGCTGCCACAACCAACCAAGATATCTTCTTCTACTAAGCATAATCATTGGAATGAGAGCAATCTACTTTTGTAGATTGAATAAAAAGTTTAATTTAGAATTCTTAGAAGGACTATTACTTGACACCTTACCCAAGGGTATTAGTGTGTGTATGTGTGTGTTTTGTGTGTGTATGTGTGTGTATGTATATATATATATATATATATATATATATATATATATATATGTGACAAGTTTACAAACAACATCATAGTTACCTTCTTTTTTCTTTACACTTTCATTGTGTAATATATATATATATATATATATATATATATATATATCACACATATGTACAATATTTTCATGGTAAATTCAATTCATGCAAATTTTAACACCCAGTTGAGTCAGATGCCAAATTGACAGTACTTATATAATAAAATGATGATGTCCAGATGTCTAGACGAATCAGTTCTATACTCAGTATGTTTTTTATCATCAGTCTTAATAGTTTTGGTATGCATCACAAAATAGGCAAGTCAAGCAATGTCCATACTCGCTAGACCTATCTTTTTTCTTTAATTAATTGAAAATCAATTTCCCCATTATATCCCTAATTGGAAATGCAAACATCCTAGTTTAAGATTTGAACTTTGCTAGTTGAGTCCACTTTCTACAACAATAAATGTTATGCCATGAGCATTTCCTTTTGAATTATCTTTCATCATAATTTTCTACATCAAGAGAATCGCCTATTTGACTCTTTCCATTTGTAACTAAGAATAAAAGTTTATATTTATGAGTGAAGATATTTATGCTCTTATTTGTTTCTTTTTAAATATTTTTGTTCCTCCCAAAATTGTTTTCTATCTTTTCATGATCACCCTCAGGTGTGTTTTAGATAAGATTTTGATGGAATACAATTAAATAGCAAACATAGGCACAATTTTATCCCTATTTGATATAATCCCAAATGTTCATAGCTAAGAGAGTTGTACATTTCCATACACACACACACACACACACACACTTTCTTTTATTGAAAAAAGAGAATCTGATTTTTTTTTGGAGGGGGGGGACGGACTGTTTATTAATTCACCTGAAGCAGATCTAAGATTTATTAATTGTAGTACAATAGATAATTTTGATGATGATAATAATGGCATTTTAAAATTGAACATTTTTTGAAAATACTATTAAATTTAAGTTAAAACAAAAATATTATTGAAGAGTAAGTTTATGGTTTATTAATAATATAATAAAAATAAAGTTGGCAGAGTAGCCTATTGTCAATATCAGCTAAATAGTGAGGGAGTCTATCTCTTTTTCAATAGCTCTAGACCAAGGAGATTGTTTTTGGATTGAGATGGAGTGCCACACCTATCGTCAGCTCCCAAATGCTTTACTGTACAGATCAGATTACCCAAGCTGTGCTACTCATCCGCTGAGTTGGTGGGAACTGGTATTGAACCTGGAACCTTGCAATTCCGTTGTTTTTCTGACTGGGCTATAAAATATAATTGAAGATTATTATTGAAAAATTCAGCTGTGTTACAAGTTTAATCTGTTTTGAAAATCCTGAGTTGGTAGATAGTTTATATCAGGTTGGATTATTCCACTATGTACTTTGGCCAAGCTCATTCCCAGGATTCTGATTGGCTGCTTGTTCTAGTGTGAATACTTTGATCCATATATAGCCAACATGTGTTCTGGCAGTTAGTACAGAACCTGTACTCAGCTGCAATCTCTTTTCATTTTGTCTGGTAACTGGATGCTAGTTACAACCTTTTTGTGAAGGTGAGTATGATATGTTGATTTTAAATAGTCATTCATTCTTCTTTAATCTATTTCTATTTATTAATATTCTATTTTGTCTTATTAATTTGGTTAATAAATCAGGTTCATTGTTTTTATTGTTTGATACTGTGAAATTGGAGTAGATTTTAAACCTGAACATTTTGATTTTTGTACTTTTTATTTTGTGGGCCTTATCAAGATTTATTATGATTTTTTCTAAGTTGTTCATATATTCTATTAAAATACATATTTTATATATTCTATTAAAATACTAATTACAAAGCTGTTTTCCAAATAATTTAAAAATTTATAAATTCCCAAGCAACTGATGTTGTGTTTGTTTATATGATAATTTACTTCAGAAAATTCTGTTATCATTTAATATATATATATATATATATATATATATATATATATATATATATATGAAATCTTTGTAGGTAAAACAAGGTTAAAGGTATAAATTAATTTCAACAATTTGGTTCTAATTTTTCACTCCTATTTTTCAATCTTGCTGCAGTACATAACTAACTAAAAAAAAAGTCATTATTGAAAGAAAAAAAGAAAAAAAAAAAAGAGTGCCAGCATCATTTATTTTTGTTTTTTGTTTTTGATGAGATTAGATAAATAAGAGAAACACTTTAGTAAAAACCAGTTTGATATGAATCTATAAAATGTTATGGATAAAACTGACTGATGATCTGTTTTCAAGTCAAACTCTTTGTTATTGATTAGAATGTTTCACCTGTTTATAACTTGTCAGTTAAATATGGAGTCAATTGTTAATTTTCAGAATTTTTCCATCTCCAATTTTTCTTCTAGCTTGAAATGCTCATTTTTCTCTCTAAGATTGGATAATCAGTAAGTGTATTTATGATTCAGCTGTCTTTTCTCTTAATGAAATTTTAGGGTAAAATATGATTGGATGGCATTTGAAAATATGAATATTGCAAAATAGACAGGTAACATAAATAGAATCAAATGGAAAGGAATATACAGTGGTGTCTAATATTAGAAAATGAACACAAGGGGAGGGAAAGAAAAATATTTCACCATAATTCTACAAATTTGTGATAAAAATTGCAGTTGATATTGTTTAAAACTATATGATAAATTTGCATGAAAATAGAACCAAGGATGGAGGAAGTTATAGAAATCCCCCCACCCCCCAGTATCTAATATTACAAAACAAATATTTCTCATTTATATTTATGATTGGTTAAAAAGAAAATGTAATAATTCCCAAGGAAATGTTGTAACATTGCAATCTAAAAATATATTCTTTGTTTATTTGCAGTTTTATTTTCTAAATTAACAAAATGGCAAATTGTTACAGAGTTGATGAATCACTTAGATGTCAGGAATCAACGACCCATGTTCAAATCCTGGATGAGGTTGTTTGCATTTCACATAGCACTAATGTCTTTGGGAAAGGCAGAAATATGTATGTTCTGTCCAGCCAGCTATGTGTAAATAGTAAGGCAGACTGAGGCTCTTTAACATTGTTTAGACAACCAGTCTAGGAGAAGGAAAACTCTGAATTCAACCCAGTTTTACTCCTCTTAAAAATTGACCTTGTGTCCATGGTGAAGGGGTTGTGTAAATACACAGATGTCAGGCTAACATACTAAAAACTGAAGGGATGACATTCTGTTATTTTGAAAAAAGAGCTAATAGATCTAAAAGTGTAATTTCTAGAATATTAATGCTTTATGATAATACTGACTCTTTTAAGTGGACAAAAACAACAGGGTTGGGGGGTTAATGTAAAATGGCTGGTTGGTTGGATTTTACAGCATGTCAACCCATTGGGTCATTTTATACCAAAGATTTTTTGTTTTATTTGTTCTTGATGGGTACTCAATTTGTTTTTTAAACTCAGTTTTTCTATTTAGCCCATGGTCATGAAGGGCTACTCCACATTCCCGAGCCCCAGAATTGGAACCTCACCATCAGGTAGTTTAATGTCATACCCAGGACATAATGTAAAATCGCTTTTTAGCAGTATTGCATTATGTAAAGCAGGTCTTCCCAATTATTCTCCTATTGTCAAAACCCTTCACCAGCAAGAAGAACCAAAAGACATTGCAAATGATGAGTATGTCTCTGGCAAGAGTGTTCTTCAACAATGAAAATTTAAGTTTAATTCTGTGGACTCTGAGAACAGGCAGTATGTTAAACTTTGCTTTCCAAATGTGTGAAAAAGAAAAATCAGTTAAATTCAGGGGTGGTGGTAGTGTATTGGTGTGGAGGATATTCTCTGATGTTGGACTCTCTTATTTGATTACATGGCAAAATAAATGCTGCAGTGTATAAAAAAAAAAGATATTATTGAACAGTATGTTATTCCTTCTATGAAAGCATCTTCTGTTCCTATCTTTATGCAAAAACAGTAAAACAGTTTTTCAATGCTGAAAAAATAAAGTTTATGGCATGAACCACCCAAGGTGTAGATCTAATTGGATTCTTTTGAAAATTATCACATGCATCCTCCGGGTGTAAGTATTTAAGTTTTAATGTAATGAAATATATTGAATTAGAAATTCTAACAAATTCAAATAAGTATGCATATAAAAAGTATAATTAGAATAAGTAAACTTAAGTGGTTTCTGTATAAAATCATTCATAAGATTGATTTTAATATGTTGGAGAATAAGATAATGATATTAGAGATGAATAACACCAAGTAATTATTTATTAGACCCGTTTTTTTAAAGACCAGTATGCAAATTAACCACGCCATATATTATGTAAAGCTTTATTTCTTGGTGATATATAAGACACATTGTAGGATTTTAAATGCACAAATAACATGGGCTGTTTTGAGGCAAATCTAACTCCAGTTTTCATAGAGACATTGTTAATAAGATTTTTTCTATGTATTAATGATTTTGACTATTAATTAAATACTCATTGATAAACTTATGCAATTCCTAATGTGATGTAAACAGTAATGTAGTTTTGGTTACAGACAAACACTGAATCTCCATTATAATAAGATGGTAAGGAAACCAATGACAATGAGTGATTTGTGTTAAAAACTCTAGAATGAAATTGGACAACACACCTGAATAATAATGTAATAAATTAGTGAATTCATGTCATTGTATGTACAAAGGTAATTAAAAGTCATCGCCTGTACATTTCTTATGAATATTCTGTATCAATATTAAATCAATAATGTTGTTAATTTAATTTACATGTCTATTTATAATTCTGTTCTAATTTTGAGCATTACATTTTGTTTTTTGTTTTTGTAATAAACAATTTTTGTTCTATAATTTTTATTTATCTTTGTTTCTTTTCTATGCAAATTCATAAGTGTAGAGAGAGTTTGAAAAAAAAAATGCAATTTCTATCATGATTGAATTTGTAGAAAAAGAGATTTTTTATTTTTCCACTTTTGTTCTCTAATCTTGGATTCTGTCTCACTGCTGTTTTGTATCATAAATCTAATTGTTGCATAGTTTTTAAGGTGTTCAGGACTTACAATTAGTCACACTGAGAACATTGGTTCCTGTCATATCAGTAAAGTTAAGTAGTGATTAGCCTATTCAGTTATGAGATGGGTGACCATTTAGTAACAGCTTTTACCCTAAGTAAACTGAGGTTTGTGTGTCAGACTAAACCAAGATTATTAAATAAAAATTCTCACTATATTCAGAAATGATTTAATGTTTTTGTTACCTTTTCCAATGTTTAGTGCAATTTGGATTGCACAGTTTATAGATCTGATACAACTTATAAAGTTTGGAGACGCGTGGTCTAATGGTTAGAGTCGTTAGAAATGGACTTGTCGACCAGAGTTCAATTCCTGGACAAAGCTGTTTGCATTTCACATGGCGCTGATACCCTTGGGAAAGGTAGGAATCCAATTCTCCTCCAGCTATGGGTAAATAGCAGGGCAGACTGGGCTCTTTAACCATGGCTAGGTAACCAGTCTAGGAGAAGGAAAACTCTGAATTCAAACCTGTTAAACTCCACTTAAGAAATTGACCTTGTGTCGCATCCTGCTCATGCGGATGGGTTGGTAAATATATATAAAGTTTATTTTAAATTGCATTTTTAATAACCCAATACAAAATGTTAGGGTAGTGTGGATATGGAGTCAATGGCACTTGCTTTCTCGCTGATGCCATTTATATATATATATATATATATATATATATATATATATATCCCCTAGCACTAATTTTGTCAGATAAATCTTGGGTTGCAATTATTTTAATTTTTACTCAAAAAAAAAAAAAAATCATGAAACAGTTTTTCTCACTCTTAGGCAAATTGTGTGAGTGTTTCCCCACCCTCATATTCAGGGGTTTTAAATATTTCTAAAGGCCAGTACTTGTCTAGAATAAATTTCAAATATTTCTATAGGCCAATATCTAACTTGTCTAAAATAAATTAGTCTAAATCTTTTCTTTATACCTTAAATTGAGACTTTATTTATATTTTCCATTGTAAACTTTTATGTGAATTCTCTTTCAACATGCACAAATGTAATTAGATATATTTTTGTTAGCTAAATTTATGCCTTTCTTTTGTTTCTTCTAAACGTATTTTTCTACAAAAATTTTAATTTATTGCACATAACACTTAAACTAGTATGTTTAATGGGAGCAATATAACATACAATAATAGCAACTACAAACATGCTGTCCTCTACTGGATATTAACTTTAAAGAATTTTAGAACTCATTTTTTTTACAGTTTGAATTTGGTGTTTTAAAGAACCTAAATCAGGAGGGGAGAAAAATGATTTAATAAATATATATTACAAATAAACAGACTTGACTTTCTTTTATGTCTAACTAAAAAGAATAACCACATCATCATCATCATCATATCATAGAGGAAGTTAAATAAATAATCAACACTTTTTTTTTTCACTTGTTTAAAAAAAAAACAACTTTTAAATAACTTGACCAATAATATTCTTTTTTATTGTCACTTCCTAGTCAATAATTCCTGCTATAAAAAATGTTTATTGTTATTTCAAAAGAAAATCTTTCCATATTAATTGAATGTATAAAAGTAACAATTAAGAATTTCATTTTTGTTAGATTCTTTGTATAGGTAGCATTGTTTTTGCTTTGGGAAAATTACAGTAATTACAATTTTATAGTAGAAATAATTTATAACTGTTTTTTCTTTTCTAAACAATATTTTAATATGACCTGGCTGGTCACATTAAAATATTGTAGTAGTCTTTTATATGATTTGTAAAGTTTTCTATGTGTGAATAAGATGAATATTCAAGAGAGAATATCCATATCCCAAATGAATTTTCATTACAAACATATTGTTACTCTTAGAAGAAGTTGTGTTATGAGTATAACATCTTCAAATGCATTTTTCCTTTTTCTTTTTAAATCAATATTTTCTACATCTGGTTTCTTTTTTTATTCTTTGTGTAAATAGGCACTTCAGTGTTCTTAGAAATGTTGAAGATAAAAAAAATGGGGGCTTCATTTATTCATTTATTTATTTTTTTTAATATTGAAGACAAAGAAATGGTTCTATATAAACTGGTTATGTTTTTATGAAAACCAAACCTGTAAAAAAGAAGAAATAAAAACTATTACAAAATAAATAAATATACAATTACACACATAATACATTTTATGGCTTCCTTCATTCAAAAACATTTGAACCATCTAAAGAACTTTTTAAAAGGTTATTTGTGCTCTAACATTGTTAGTAACAAGGGAAATGTGTTGAGTCTTTTGTTGATGTCTTTACTATATTTTAGGTTTGACTCTCCCCTTTTTCGTTTTTTTTTTTTTTTTTACTTAAACATTTTTTGGCGGCAGCGCGGGGGGTATTTTTTTTCTCTTCTTTAAATATTCAAATGTTGAATTTTATTGTAATAGAATGGATTCATTACATGACCTTTTATCTAATGAATTGGATAGAAATATTTGCTAATTAGGTGTATTCAATAATTTGTCAATAAAATCCCCCCCCCCAAAAAAAAAAATGCTAACTTCCTGTTTTCTTTTTCTCTAGCCAATGAGTTCTATTAACTGTTAACCTGTTATTATAATGTATTGATTATTCTTACTGTAAATTTATTCTAGAAGAAAATGAATTTGAAGGTTTAAAAACATGAAGGCTTTAAAATATACAAGAAATGAAAATAGAAAGAAATCAAACTTGAACTCTTCCCTCTCCACAAAAAGAAAAATGATTTTAATTTATTCAGTTTTGTTGGGAAATTAATTGGCTTCATAGTTGGAAGACTTTTTCACCTTGCATCATGACCCTTGAGCTTTACAGACTTTTGGAATTTTTATTAACATATTTATAGTTTCATATAGATGCAATTAATAAATACAGTGACCTATTTATTCAATGACTAAGATATTTCCATAAAATAGCTCATGCTTTACTCAAGTTCAAGGTTATGTCTTGCTGAAAACTCTTTTTTTAAAAATGTCTATCTATTCAATAAAATTAGGATTTAATTTATGCGCATTATATAGATGAAACTCAAAAAAATATATTTCATTAATATTTCTACTATAGAACACTTGGGAATGTTTAAGGGAAGTGTGATTTTAAGTATAAAATAATTTAAAAACAAGACCAATGATAAATAGTGAATAGTAATAAAAAAATGTATCTGCTGAATATTTGATACTTGGAATGCATTGATCTACAAGCTCTGATATTACATAGATTCAGAAACACAGCTTTTAAGGATGAAAAATTGTATTATATATATATACACACACACACACACCAACCAACCCTTCTGCATGGATCTGACACAAGGTAAAATTTGTTAAAAGTGTAGTTTAACAGGTTTGAATTCAGAGTTTTCTATCTCCTAGACTAGTTGCTATACCAAAGTTAAAGAGCTCAATCTGTCTTACTATTTACCCATAGCTGGAGGGAGAGTAGTTGGATTCATACCTTTCCTAAGGGTATTAGTACTATGTGAAATGTTACAAGCCTCATCCAGGATTTGAATTGGTGCCCATTTCCTATAAAAAATTATTATTAGTTTCTATTATTATAGTAGTTTTCTATTGTAACGATGATTAAGCAATTAGAATTTAGTGTTTATTTAAATATTAGCATATATATATATATATATTAACAAGCTGATAATATTTCAATTGATAATTGTAAATTTCATCAAAGAAAACAAAACTTTGAAAAATGCTTCAGACATCATTGCTTTTTTATTTTAGATGAAAATATCCATATTAAAACATTTTACTTACATTTATAATTCTATAAAAAAAAAATGTTTTTTCTTTAGTTTTTATCCTTCATATCTTTAGAATAAAAATGAGAAAATTGTTGATTTTAGAGACTTTGCATTTGGCTGAATGTACAATTTATTTTTCAATTTTCATTGTGACATTTTAAATGAACTTAAAACTTTTGTCAATTGATTAATAAAACCAACTAGATCAACAAATGTTAAGAGGCATGGAGAAAACTCTAGCCTCACCTCTCGTCTACCCAGCCAATTCCTTAATATCTTTGATTCAATCACACAGTGTTGAGTTGCTAGTGTATGTTATCTCTTTCAACTTTCTTTCTCTTCATTGTTGCTCTGGATCTTGTCCAAGAAAAATAAAAAAGAAGTAATGTGGGTCCATTTTTTTTTTCTCCAGATAGGATGGTTTAGGTCAGTCAGATTCACCTAGGAATCACAAGTTCTTGGTACCACTAACTCGGCAACATGAGTAGCATAGATTGGATAATCTGTAGGGAACTGACGGTAGGTGTGGTGCTCAACCTCAGCAAAAAACAATCTCCCTGGTCTAGTGCTAGCAAAAAGGGGATAGACTCCTCCACTGTCTGGTTGATATTGACAATAGGCCTCTCTGCCAACTTTACTTTTACTTTATGGTATACCATTGCTGAAAGTTAAAGGATATATCAGCCTAAATAGTTTATTACTAACATTATGAATATGAAAGGCTAGTTCAGTTGTCCAAACACAATGTAGAGTATTAATGACTCTTTTCAAGCTGTAAAAGCTATCAAATGCAACAGATTTTCAAGACTCATTCATGCAATATATAATTTGGTATTATTATACAAGATGTGAATTATTATTTTTCTTTCTTCTTTTAGTCCTTGCTATCTTTTCAGCAGCTGCATATAGTACATTTCAGTAGACAGTTTTTTTTTGTTTAGTATTGAACAATAAACACTGATCTCAAATATTGTTATCAACAAAACTTAATCTTTTTTCTGAAGAAAATCTGACTTTGGTGTGACTATAGCGGACACATTCTTATTTGCCCTGTTTTATTTGCATTCTTCAGTATTGACTTAAAGGCGCCACATTTTTTTATGATGACAGCAAAATGACTTTGGATAATGGGGGTGGGTGGGTTGGATCTAGTTTTAAATTGTTGCACTATTTTCCAACTGGTCAACTATGGATTGACTTGCACATTCTAGTGCAGTTCTGATCCTCCTCCTACAATGTTCATCTACTTGCATGGCCTGTGCATGTCTTGAATATGCAATTCTGCAACTTGAGCAACCACTCATAAAACTGTTGTAGAGCTTTATAGTTCCTTCTGCAAATGTCTGTTTGATTCAATATATTGATTTAGATGAAAAGAGGTTCACTTTGAACTTCTACAGCAGCAGGTATATTGTGAATGCTTTGATGCTGCTAGTGAAATTACTGATCGTCATAATGGCTGAATGCATCTCTCTATAAATTCTAAATTCAATAAGATTTTTCATTAATATTTCTTCTTACATATCTAATAGCCAAAACATTTGTAAAAAAAAAAAAATCAATATGATTAACTTATTAAAAAATCATACATTTTCTATATAAGGTTTTACATAAGTAAGTAAAGTAGATAGTGGCCTATTGTTGGTATCAGCCAGACTGCAGGGGAGTCTATACTTTTTTGCTAGTGCTCAAGGATGCTGTCTTGAACAAATCTTGGAAGCAGCTTCCCACAAGAAAGCAGTTGTGTGGCCATTTGCCTCCTATCACAAAAAAAAACATGTGGAGAAGCAAGGATAAACTCATAAGTGATGTTCTCCTGTGGACACTTACAGATGGACACACCCGTGTTGGTTGACCAGCAAAAACCTACATCAGTCAACTCTGTAAAGATTCTGGATTCTGTGCAGAGTACTTCCCAGGAGTGATGACCATTAGGGACAGAGAGAGAAAGACAGACAGACAGACAGATAGATCTGTACTGCCATCATGACCTGATGCTGATGACCACATATATGTGGCAAAATTTGTACTTGTCTTGATTAAACTATTTCTTAAAAATTCATCTTGTACTGATATTGAATCTTAAAATGATGTAATTGATTCTTGTTGAAAAGGTAAACAAATAATTTCTACCTTAACTCCTCATTTTTCTTAAAATCAAACCCTTTTCTCTTTTATTTATCTCCTTTACAAACCAAATAAAGTCAGATCCCTGTATCCATGGATTTTGAAGATTCTACCAATTATGTGTCGGGTTGCTCAAGGTGCTACTGGTACTATTTAACCCAGTACTACTTGTTTCATAGTCAGATCATTGGCAAATAAACCAGTAAAGGAGGGTGGCTAGACCCCCTGCAGAATGAAAAACAAGGCCATCTCTAGCACATTATTTCTAAAGTGCAACTTCTCCTTATTGTGGCAGGGCCGTTTAAACTTGCTAGTGTCAGAACTATGTCGTCGGGGACTTAAGTTCCTGGTAGATAGGTCTGGCATCCAGTGGTATTAGGGCCACAACTTGGCCAAAGGGGCCCTGGCAAAAATCCAAAGGGCCTTTCCATCACCATCAGGAATCAACAGCTTTTGGCGTACTTGTCACTGCATCTGTAGAAAATCTGCTGCAAACAAGGGCATCTCTTTCCTCTTATTGGGATATGCATGCAGGGTTTGGGGATCGCTTGTGAATTTCCGATTCCATTGTTACTCCTTCCATGAATTTATCAGAGGTGAATTCGTTGGATGGAGCTAGCTCAATCGACTCAGGGTGAATGCTGTCACAGAAACAGAGAAAATAGAAATTCTACCAATTTCAGATAGAAAATATTCAATAAAATCAAATGTCAGTTTTTAATTATTTAAATAAGAATTTCAGCTTGAAAAACTGATGAACAAGTTTCAAAAGTCATTGAGTGTGTATTTTAATAACTGGTAATGTAAATAGAAATCTCATCTATTTTCTCTTCTGCTAATGAACTTCTATCAACTGATTAGTTCCACTTTGCATTTTGTGCTTTTTCCAAAAGTCTCTTGTTGTATACACTGGGATTATATGGGCCAATCAATCAATAAAAAGCTATGTCTGTGTATTGAGTTTTTCATTAAGGAATAAATGATAAAAATTGATTTTCTTCTGGATTGTCAGACAGGATAAGTAAATTAGAAAGAAATGACAGGCAAATTAGTTTTATGCAGTCAGGAAGGAAGGTTAGAACAATTTTTACATTGGAAAGATTTATTTTCAACATTTCCAACATTTGATAAAATTAACTTTTCTCTTTTGTCATTATTTCCACTGCTTTTTATCATAACAGATATTACAACATTATAATGATTTATAGAAGAAGAAAAAAATACAGGTCTTTTAAAATTATGGATTTAGTAGAGTCAAGAATTTATTTAAAAAATAATTTTTTAGGAAAATTTAAAAAAAAATCAAAGCATGAAATATATGTACAAAATATTAAAAACTTGAAAATTCAAAACAAACTAAGATTAACGGGTTACCTCTTTGAAATTCTGTCTAGAAATGATTCGAATGAATATTGTATCTAATTTTGTCTTTGTTTCCAGTTTTAGGTGGTTTAGGTTATATTGAAATTAGAGATGAAAAAAAAAAAAAGTATAGATATTCTTGTTAAAGTATAAACTTTTTAGATTGTATGAAAAATTGATTCAGAATTTAGATTGGCAAGAAGAATTTAAAAAGTATTACATATGTTCATGATAAACATTTTTAATTAATTATGAATTTTCTACTTATTTTGAGTGCTGGTAAAAAGTAACATCCTGTCTAGTAGTTAAATATTTAAACAAGTTTTATGGTTATTTTTTTAATTTTTTTTCTATGTGTATTTTTTATATTTCCTGTAACTTTGAAAAGCTTCAGTTATTTCTAAAGGATTTTTGACAAACAGAAAAAATGAACAAGTTTTTATGAGAAAAAGAAATGTTTAAATCCTCAAGAGAGACAAAATGAATTGCTCTGTTATTGAATTGTATCTTTTTTCTTTATTGTTTTTATTTTAACAGAAAAAGATTATGTAAATGTAAATTCCCAAATTCAAATTTGAAATTAGGTGCTTCATGGAGCAAATCTATATTTCTTGTTTCTTATTCTTTCTTTCCTTATTTCTAAGGACACTTTTCCTCTTTTTAAACCCTTTATATATATATATATATATATATATATATATATATATATATATATATATATATATATATATATATATTATAAACTCATTTTGTGATAAACAAAATCCTTGTACAATTTGCATTCTGTGTTCAGTTTGTTTGCATACCTAAAACACAGTCTATTCCACCCTATAATTCTATGTATATTTTCTATATTTGCACAAGTATTGTTAAATTTATAATAGAATTAATTATATGAGTTTTTTTTAAATACTATAGCCTGGATTTTAATAAAAAAAGAATTGAGTCTTGTCCTTTTTTTTTCTATTTTAATAGATAAAACTGATTAAGTTTTGATTTAGTGTGTCCTGGGACACATATATTTGCTTTGAATGAGTCCCTGGGAAAATTTATGGGTCCCAACTAAAGCCATCTAACTCCTACATTGTAACCTATTCTTCATAATTAATTTCGAAGAAACTATTGAAATGTATTTACAGTTTGCTTGAAATGGTGAGGGAAGAGAAACACTGGGATGCATGGATATGATTTTACTTCATCCTTTTAGATTGTGTGTGTGTGCAAGATGCTTACCTATCAGCATCTCTGCTGATTATGTAAATGCAAGTACAGTGTTTTTAGCTTGATATAGTTCTTTTCATTGATTGAACTTAAATCTAGAGAATATTTTTGTATAATGATAGTAATGTTGCATTTTTAGATTTAATTATTCAACATTATTCACTTTATTTCCATTGAATTTCATAAAAATTAAATGAACCTTATGTTAACAATGAAAGGATATTACAAATGATAGCAAAATGAGAAAAGTATCTAAATTTTGTTTGTGCACTTTCACATGCCTAATCCTTTTACATAAAGAGTTGTTTTGCTATTATCATCTAATCAGTTTATACATGGATAATGAAAAATTCTATCTGGATTGTTGAATAGTTTTTATAAGAATGTTTTGTTTTTAGGAGTTTTCTGCTCACAAATTCAATAATTAGGTATTGTATAGAGTAGTGGCCTATTGTCAGGATCAACCGAACAGCAAGGGAGTCTATTGCTGTTTTGCTAGCGTTAGACCAGGGAGATTGATTTTGTGTCTGAGATGGAGTACCACACCTTTCATCTCCTCACTTTACTGCACAGATCCAAGCTGTGCTACTCATGCACTGAATTGACAAGGGCCAGTATTGAATCTGGAACCTTGTGGTTCCAAGGTGGATGCTCTACCAACCAAGCCAAACCAGCTCCTTTAATTTAACTAGCAATTATATGCACCCTCCGTAGGGTGCAAGTATTTAAGTTTTAATGTAATAAAATATTGTATTAAATTAGAAAGGCTAATGAAACTAAATAAGAATACAGATAAAAAGATTTGAAACAGAGGGAGTATAATAAAAGATTTGAAACAGAGGGAGTATAATAAAAAATGGAACAACTGAAACTTACTCTTCCATCACTCTCGTCTTTCATTGTTATTTTTTCTAATTTAAGTATTTAGTTATAAGAGGAAGTAAAGAATAAAATGAGTTATTTTATCTTGTTAATGGATTTCATTTAAGATTCATTGAAGAGATTTTTGCTTATATTCATTAAAATAAAACCAAACAGTTAGAAATCAATAATACTAAGCACATATTTATTAAATTCGATTTTTTAATATCAATATGCAAATTAGCCTTTCCGTTCACACTGTAAACCGCTATTTCGTTGTATATATAAATATAATTGCATGTTGTCAATATGTAGACATAGTTAACAGTATTAATAATGTATATGGCAATTTTATTAATAATTGAGGTTAAATAAAAATAAAATCATGGAGAATGTGATTTAAATAATGAAATAATGATCAAATTAAAGACAATTCAAATAGATTAAAAAAAAAAAAAAAAAAAAAATAACAATATTGAAATTTAAAAAAAAACTTGGGATTATGATATAAAATTTCGTTTGTTTCAGTGCCATTTAAAATAAGCAAATTATTAAAACTGTAAAATATAAATAAAAAAAATGTATTGTTTACCTATTTATGATTCATTGTTAATTATTAATCTTCAGCTTTAGTGTTACTATAATGATAACAAAAAGAGTTTTATAATGCAGTCTATAATGAGTAGTAGGTATTTACCTAATTCATTTACCATGTGTAGGATGTGACACAAGGTCACAAGTATGGGGCATCCAGCAAGGATTGAACTTGCTATTCAGTAATAAGGGATCTGTGAGACTAATTTGCTAACCTGATATTTGTAAACTGATCCTGTAATTGTTTTGGAAACTTAAGTCCAACAAATCTATCGCTTGCAACAATAACACGGCAGTCTCCAACATAAACTCAATAACATGCTTCAAAGCATCTCGCCTCTTTCCCTGTTGACTGGAGTTTTATGCACAGCTCAATCTAAAAAAAAAAAAAAAAAAAAAAATTGCATATGTACAAATACCTTTTTATCAATTCTCCAAATTCCAAGATTGTGTTTCCTTAAATTACAGTGTTAATGCAGCCATATTTTCTTCTCTTTCAAACCCTTTACTCATTTTGCATGACACATTTGTGCTATGAGATAAATCATTTATTTCATTACATAACCATTACACCATGATGAGGAGTCTATAGTGAACATTTTTTTTTTTAAATTTGAGATATATGAAGAATATTTTGTAAACTTGTAATACTCTTCTCCATTTAAGTATTTTTCTATTTATACTATTCTTAAAAATATAATGTTAGTTTGCCATACCAGTTTGTTTTCATTTTTTTTCATTCATTATTAAGAACCCTGAAGGAGTTAGAATTTCTCTTGTTTCCAGAATTGCTTTTATTGGCAACTTTCTCTATTTCAACCTTATTGTTTACTATTAGAAATAAATAAATTTATCTGTCAAAGTTTTGTAGATAGAATATGTATTCTTTTTCTAATATTGCACTCTTCTCTTAAAATAATATAACAAATTATGTCTAATATTCTGAAACCTTGCCTTTTTACAGACTTTGTCTTTATAAGTTTCAGCTATTTTATTACATGTCTCTTAGGATAGACAAGCAACAGGTTTTAACACTTTTGGTTAAAGTCATGTCAGGATTAATGGAAAAATGTCTTTGGGATTATCTGAAAACTATTTCAAATAGATTTAAGAGAGGATTGAATTTATTTTGTTCTAAATTATCAATTCAAATGTGGGAATAAAACCTTTAGGATATAAGTTATGTCGGATATATTTCATATAGATATTTAAATTCACATGCATTACCTTATATGGTTATCTAGGTTTTACTGTTATAAAGTCTAAAAATGTAAAATAATTTTCTTTCTTTTTTTTATGATCAGGCAGAAATATTTAATAGATCTAAGATTGATTTGATAAAGTGAAATTAAAGAATGTTCAGATAAGTATTGATAGATAAAATAGATTGAAACCTACAAGTCATAGTTGATTTTTGTGTTTTCTATAACATTCATTTTAAACAATGATGGAAGATACAAGTTATGTATAAAATAATTCTGATCCTTTTTTTTTAAAGATAACTTAAAAGATACTATTTTCATTTTATTTAGAATTGTATTTGAGTTGAAAGCATGTTTATTTTAATAGGTTTTTGTTATTGAATAATGCTTTTCAAAAATGTAGTCATTTACTTGGCTTAAATTGTGAATTATGGGGGTGGGGGTGGGATAACTGATTCGGGTAATAAATTTCCCAACTACAAAAGTCCACCGACAGTCTTTCTTCCTGCAACAATATTCCAGCAGTCCTCAACCATGTCATAAGCGTCTAAAGCATCGGAATTGTCTCTCCCAGCCTTTGCTGCGTACCACATTAATAGTGGTTGCACTAAATCCGGATGCTTCAATTTGCAGCTTCTAACATCCTGGCCTTTCGTGCCACAACAAAACTGCTGCCCACACAAAATCTTGATACTGAGCATGCATCCAGGACATACAAATCAAACGCTCTAAGCAACACTGACGTTTTGAATCTGGTGAATGTCTATCATTACAAATTGGTTATAATGCCAGAAGTATAGGGCACTCGGTGAGAAATGAATTTACTAACAATAGTCTGCTAGCCTAGCTTGCTAATCATTGCAGCATGTGAAATGCCCACTTTTGAGATTATATAAGTTTTTTTTCCTCTTTATTTTTAAAGATTCTTTTTAAAAGTCTGTACAAATTTTAGATCATTCCTGCAAGTCTTTAGATAAGTAAACAGAACTTAGCAAGAAATTAAAAAAAAAATGAATCCCACAAGTACTTGTGAAGATAACAATCTATGTGTGGTAAAAATGTTTAACTATTAAAAACCCTTTTGCAGTTGCAGTTAGAATTTCATATACTGGAAGCAGAATTCAAAAGTATTATACTGCAGTAGAAACACTTTAATATTGACAGATCTTATAAGAATTTGGGCACAAATTTTATATCTACACATTGAATATAATCTTGATGGTTGATTTGGTAATTTTGAAAAAATATATTTTATGAAAACTCGTATCTAAAAAAAAATAAAAATTAAAAAAAAAAGATTTGAGTTTATTAAATTTTTTTTTTTTTTGATTCCTCCTATTTTATAACTACACACAAGTGTAACACAATGAAAATAATTTGATGTCATGATAGAAATTAAGAGAAAAGATGAATCTTTAGAGAAGACAAAACATGTCTATAGGTAAAGTAAGTAAAGTTGGTATCAGCAAGAGAGTCTCTCCCCTTTTTGCTAGCGCTCGACCAGGGAAATTGTTTTTGCTGAGGTGGTGCACCACACCTAGCGTCAACTCCCTACTTTACCGCATAGATGAGATTACCCAATCTATGCTACTCATGTGCTGAGTTGGCAGGGAACAGGAGCAAATTTGGTACCTTGCGATTCATGGGCAAGTGCTCTACCAACTGAGCTTTGGCTGTAAAATGTTTTTTTTTTAAATTCTAAGTGTTTGAAATATCAGAATTATGATTTTCAATCATATTATTGTTCATTTTCATCTATTGATAATGGAGATTCAGTCTCTATTTGTCTGTAACCAAAACTACGTCACTGCTTACGTCACAATTACCAAAATTGTCAATACATAGAATAAAGAACAATTAATATTATTAAAAATAAATAAAAGCTGTTTCTTATAATTCAATGTTTGAATCTTTTTCATTGTAATAAACTATATATCATTTAAATAGATAAACTATATAAACTATGAAATTACAAAATTGTATCACTTGTAATCAATTTTGAAAATCCTTTTTTACTCATAGCTTTTTTTTTTTAATTAACAAGAAGTTAACTAAAAAATTTACAAATAAATAAATACCTGTGATTTTGTAAAAAAATTGTAAAATATTCAAAATAATTATTTAATTAATAATTGATAAATGCACGCAACATTTTATTTGAGGGGAAACAGAACTAAATTTCCATTTCAAATTGTTTTATTTTGTTCACTCCATTAATAAATTTGATTTTGCTTATGATACAAACTCACTGACATTGAATTTTTAACTCCCACCATTCTCAGGCAATAACTTTAAAAAATTAATTTTTCCTCTGCCTGTTTGCTAGTTTCTATAATGAATTTTACACCCTTACAAAGGTTATTATTAATTTATTTTCAATCATTATCATTGTTAACCATGACCAGTTTCATCAATAGGATAGCAAGAGAATTGTTAACTCTAGCCAGTGAAATGTGTGTTGACACTTTACGTTTGCAAATTCATTCCTTAAGAGTAAAGAAACCTTTTTTCCAATCTTCTGAAGTAGAATAGGAGTGTTATGGGGGCTGATAACCCTTGATGTTTCAATGGTGACAAGTGCTATGTTGAATCTGTTGGAGAGAGAGAGAGATTCAAATTTGGCCAATTAGCGATCCTTATTTCGAGCAGGTGAACCTGCGTTCAAGGCTGATGATGTAACAATATTTCCAATGGAGAATGAATCACACACAGCAGGTGGAATCCTATACTTGTTACCTTCAAATAGAAAAAAGATTGTTTTTCATCTCCTCAGTTGAAGCCACAGGTTTAATTTGAGATAGACAACATCAGCTTCAAGGCCTCTACTACTTACACCATTCAATATGGTGTGTTAAAGGAAATGATGCATGCTATGGCAACAAGCAAGCATATGTAGTTGGAACTCATCATAGCCTCACACCTGTGTCTGTGATGCTTTTATAGACAAAGGCTCAGATAAACAATTTGTATACATTTGTTATCTAGAAGGCCATCTAGCACATTATTTCTAAAGTTCAACCTATTCTATTTGTGTCAGGGCGATGCTGTCAGAAACTTAAGTTTGTGGTTGGGTAACCCAAGGTGGACAGGTCTGGCACCCAGTACTATTAGGGTCACCACCCGGTTAAAGGGGTTCTGGCGAAAATCCAAAGGGCATTTTCATCGTCAGGAATCAACGGCTTTTGGCGTACCTGTTACTGCATCTGTGGAAGATCTTGAGCAAACAAGGGCATCTCCTTCCTCTGACCGGTATATGCATGTGGGATTTGGGAACCACTTGTGAATTTCCTATTCCTTTGTTACTCCTTCCATCAATTCACCAGAGGTGAATTCGTTGGATGGAGATGGCTCAACCGATCCAGGATGAATGCTGTCATGGAAATAGTGACTCCAGTTTATATACATTTATCATCTAGAAAGTGGGACTCTGTCAATGAAGAGGACACAGTGTTGAGCAAGGTGTCACTGTTTGATTGTGAGGTTGTAAGCAAGCAGGCAAGATGATGCATATTGAGGGCTGTTTTCAGCCTTGAAAAGTTGGTGCCACATTTGGTGCTGTCTCATTCCTCTTTTGTTTTGATAGGTTGTTTGGGTTTGTTGTGGATTCAAATCTTTTGCTTATTAAGCAGTGTCAACATTACAATTGGTTGTACTATATAACTTTTTGGATGATTGGATAGACTGGGCAAGCTAAATGAGAGACTAATTCAGGGGTGGGGGCAAAAAGCTTTAAAACTCCGGGGAAGCTTCACCTTCATCAAAGTTATCATTGCTTGTGATTTCAGTGCTGGCTTAAATTGTAATATCCAGTTTTTTGAGATTCTGGTTCAAGGTAGAGAGGAGCACTTTGAAAGGAAAATCAAGTAAGAATTAATCAGGTATAGTCTGTCAGTCAAACTTGTCAGCTTCTCAAGTTTCATCCTCAAGGTAGTCTTGAACCACTGTCAGTAAATCTGAACTGCCAAGTATGAATACTTTTTTTCTTTCTTTTAGAATTAGTTTTATTTGCTCAAGGATAGGTTGGATGTTTTGTACATTCTCATCAAAATGGGTGCTACCATAATTTGAGTTTATCATTTCCAATTTGGACGAGTTGATCTCACAATTAGTGGGAGAGTTGAAGTGATAGAATGTTTTAAATGAATCTGTAAATGCTATATACAATTATCACAAGTTTGCAATGAATGTTTCTGCTTATACAAATAGTCTCTTAGCTTTATTGCTCTTTTCTTTTTGAAGTCTTGCTATAATTGATGATGGTGCATTTGTTACTTATTGAAGTTTCTTTTCTTTTGATAATGGCTGTAGGATGATAAGCAATATGAACTTGGTCAAGAGGCACGAGATAGAATTAACATAATGGACGCTGTTATTTGTTGATGGGTTTGGCTGAATTCTTCTTCTTCTTCTTCTTCTTAAGCATCTGTTCTTCAATTGCTGCTGTCTGGGAATGGCAACATACTAACAAATGGCACCACCACCACCACCAGCAGCAGCATCAACAGAAGCAATGTCTCCTCTTGTTATATACACACACCATTATTTTTGTCTACTTTCCATTCTCTAGTTATTAGGAGCAATTAGAGAAAGGATTTTCAATAACTAATTTCTATTACTTATGTTGTTGACAGTCTGTGAAGAAAAGGTTTTTTATTTTTTTTTATTCTTTAGAAATATTTTACTTGTTGTAAGGACAAAGATCATCTGTACAGTATATTAAGATTGTGTGTGTGTGTAATATATATATATAAAATGTGTGGAAAAAAGTGAATAATGAACACAGACAATTACATTCAATTAATATTTTACTTTTATTGGTATTAAAAGCTTCATCAGAATGAATTTTATTGTTTTACAGCCTCTAAGACCAGCAGAAGCAAAATATTAATTGGGTGTAATTGTCTCTGTTCATTATTCACTTTTTTCCATAACTTTTCTTCACATTTTGTTGGATTTTTCCTAATCTGTTATTTTATCTATATATATATATATATATATATATATATATATATATATATATATATATATATATATATATATATATATATACACAAATAAAGGTTTACATAGTATATGGTGTGGATAATTTGCATACTAGTTTTAATAAAACTGTTTAATAGAGAATTACTTGGTAAGATTTATTTTTAATATCATTATTTTATTCTCAAACATATCAAAAGCAATCCTTTATATGATTTTATATAGAAATTAAGATAAAATTAAAATAAGTGCAATCTTTTTATATGTATTCTTATTTAGTTTTGTTAGTCTTTCTAATTTGATATGATAGTTCATTATATTAAAACTTAAATACTTACTGCCCGGCAGAAGGCACATATTTTTGCTAGTAATGATAATTCCTTATCACAGAAATTCAATGAGACTTCCCATGCTGTTATGAGTTAAACAGTTTGTATATTTGTAAAGAAAAAGAAATTTCAAAAATCCATCCCATTTAACAAATGTGCACATTTTTTTTCTGCAGTTATTTTTTATTTTTAAATCTTTTCAAGTTATCAGTCTGTAAAATTTGACCTATTTACTTTTTAAAGAAAACTTGAGATATTTTTAAATAACTGTTTAAATGGCAAAAGTGCATCTGGAATTATTTTGGTGTTTACTATTAATAATACTTCATAAAAAATATAGGATTCATTATTTTATCTATAATATGATTGAATTTTCTTTTTTATTGTGTGATAAAAACTAAGATTTTTCATAGTTATCTTTTTTAGAATATAGTTATTGACTAAGCTTTGCTTAGTTGTGGCACAAGGCTGCAAGTATGGGGCACTCAGTGAGAATTAAATTCACTAACAATGGTTTGCTAATCCAGATTGCTAACCAGTACACCTATTACTTAAAGAATATATCTTTGAAAGTCCAACCCCTCCTCACCGTGACAGAGTAGTGACAACATGTTAGTGCCAGAGCTATGCTCTCTGGATGTCAAGTTCCTAGTAGGACGTAATACCTGAAAATATATATCTATTCTATAGTTTTCAGATAAGAGGGATTCATGGCCTTTTTAAAAAAAATTATTTATTTATTTATTATATCTTGATTTTCACTGCATTCATTCTGTTAAGTTTTGAAGCAATTTGAATACAGAAGAGTTATTTCTTTTTTTGTTTTCAGTATTTTTAATTTGATTGCTTTCATTTCATAAACAAACATTATTACTGAGCCACCTTTTTAAACAATTAAGCTTTTCATAGTAAATATATTCTTGTTTTATTTTTTCCTCAACTTTTTTATCTCTCATTTCTAATAGAAGATTTAATTTGCATTCATGAAGAAACACATGAAGAACTCATTGCACATTTACTACAAATTCCTTTATTATCTTTTTACATGGCTGATGTTTCTCTTTTTTTCTCTATTCGAAACAATCTGAGTATCATTTTAAAGCAGGCTTTTTTTCTCTCTCTCTCTCTCTCTCTCTCTCTCTCTCTCTCTCTCTCATTTTTTTTCCTTCTATTTATTTAGCCTCCATATTGAATGTCTGTTTCTTCTCTTTTGTTCCTTGTTAGCTGATTCCAATTGACATGCACATATGTATGCATCCGATATATATATAAACCGTACTTTGTTTTCTGCTTTAGAAGTTTAATACTTTCTCAATGCTGCTGGAAAAAACTTTTTTTGTTTTGTTTTTTTCTCCCCCCCCCCCCCCGTACCAATGTAAGGGATAAAATTCCTTTCTTTGTTTTGATGTTCATTGCAAAAAGTTCTGGAAAAGTTTCAATATTGTTTTTGATCTCTGCCTTTGTCCTTGTCTTTCCAAAATGTTTAACATCTTCAATAAAGAATAAACAAATATGAAAGATTTGGGCAGCAGAAAAGAATCATTTGGGAAATGAATAGAATTAAAAAGAAATGAATATTGTCCTCTTAAAAGAAAATGGTGTCCATAAATGTGTTAAGAAAGGAAATAGAGGCTAAAGATTTTAACAATTATGACTTTGATTATCAAAACATTTGGATGTTGAATAGTTACTTGATTTTCCTGCTAATTGTATAAGTTATTGATCATCATCATCATCATCATGTTGCATTAGTAGCATGGATATCTATGACAATCTCTTGCCAACCGTCCCTATCATTCATTAACTCGGTAGGTCCTCTGTGCAGCTTCCAATATCCACTCAGAGTTGGTCAATGTAAGTCTTTGTTGTGCAGCCCACACCGGAGTGCCCATGTTTTGGTTTCCACAGGAGAATGTCACTTCTCCAGCATGTCTTGATTCGAGCCAACTCAACTGACTCAGGGTGTCGTTGCAACAACAACATATCTTTGATTTATTAAAAAATACCTGAAATATAGATTTATTTGGCAGTTTTCAGATAAGGGGGATTCATAGCCTTTTTTAAATTTGTTTAAAATCTTGATTTTTTTCCTGTATTCATTCTGTTAATTTTTGAAGAATTCTGTGGATAAGCAACACCAAACAATCAGGATTTTTGTTTATGCATTTCGTCTTGAATGATTAGGACAGTCTCATTTTTAACCAGAGGGTTTTGCAATATGATAACTTCTTTTTTTTATTTATACATCAGAGTATTGCTTAAAAACGGTCCACTTTTTACATTGTATTTCTTTTCCTAACCTGATTGACTTATCTAGTTTAGCACTTTATATAAACTAAATAAAGATAATTATCAAATGGCCTAGGTGGATTAATAATTATCGTAGTTGTCAGCTGAATTTGGATCTAAAATAGTCAATATATAATTTTTTTATATGTTATCTAATTTTTTTATATGTTATCTATAGAAAAATATTGGGTTAAATGCCTTGACAAAGGAGATTATGGGAAGAATATTTGTTGTAATGTTTTTTGTTTTTTTTGTTTTTTCCCAGTATAAGGTTCTGGATATATTGATTTAATTACATATTAAAGTTATTTTTGTTTCATCCACTAGATATTAGTCTTTTTAACTTCTACTATTGAGCTTTTTTGCAAATAAAAATCTCTTGCAATATTTTGATATTCAGATTTTTTTTTTTAAAAACAGTTCACTAGTTTCTATCTGCATTGTTTTTTTTGCATTGTTTTTATGACATTATAAAAAAATTTCTGTCTCTTTTTAAATTTAAAAAAAAAAAAATCTTTTAATCTATGATTTCTTTATCTTTCCATTCAAAATGTTGACACTTTTCAATATTTTCAGATTTCTTCTTTTTTTCTTCTTTTTTTTTCTTTGACCAATTTAAATTTTTATTTATGACTTTTTTTTGTTTTTTGTTTTTGTTCACGTAACATTCAATTTTATGTTCTCTGATCATCTTTAAGTGACTTATGTTAACTAAATTCAGTCACTTTCAACATCAATAGATAGTTGAAAGCAATTAAATATTTTAATGGTACTTTTTATTTTCTACATATAAACTTCTACTTTAGTCTTTTCTCTTTTTTTCTTTTTAACACCTTTTTCATTTTGTATCACTTGTCTCTTTCATCATTTGAGAGAAATAGACTTCTTTGAAGAAGAAATGGCTTCTTTCCAATATGGTTGCTGATATAAAGTGAAGTAGTAAAATAGGCAAACACCAAATGATGGTTAGAATAATGGCCATGATTTGCAAAGGCTCTGCCCAGCTGAGACAAGCCAGGATCAGTTGTCTGATTGTGATACATAACCAGCTTATTTGTGCTATTTATCCCATAAATACAACCATTTTCATTCTGTTTATTGCTTGCAAATCATTGTCCCAGGTTCCACCTTTAGTGGCCATAGCCTCTTTTTATTGGAGATAAGTTGCAAACAGACACTTTACAACCAAAGATTGGAATTCTATCTTATTCTGTAGACACTATCAACATCTACATTAGATTATTTTGTTTCTTCTTTTTTTTTTAATGTTTAGATTTTTCTCTCTCTCCATTTTCCTTCTGTGTATTACAATGTAATAAAGCAGTGGTAATGATTTTTTATATCAGCTGTACAAATTTTGATGAAAATGAAAGTCTTTATCACTTTTGAAAATAACCATTTAATGATATAAACTTTATCATCACATGCTGTATGTATGTATTATATATATATATATATATATATATATATATATTCATTTATAATTTCATCCTCATCTGCTGTTAACTCCTTTTTTAATTACATCTATAATAGCTTTTCAAATGGACATATTATTCCTTATTTAATAAATAGAATGGATTTTATATTTAGTCTAATTCTGAGCCATTAGAATTATAGTTGCTTATTGATTAATTAAATCTAACAAATGCTTTTATTAAGTGAATGAACAAGCCCATATTGAATCATGCTTATTTAACTTCTTTTTCTATCATTATTATTGCCAATAAATTTACACACCTTTTCAAATGAAAATTTTCCACAGCAATGATGCTACAGTGACAGTCCATTAGTAAATGAAAAATGTGACTAGAAATATTTACCAATTAAAAAAAACAAAACAAAAAAAGCTATATATATATATATATATATATATATATATATATATATATATATAATATATATATATATAATCCTTTTGAAATCTTTGTTGGTCCTCTTTATCTGTCTGATTAAACCATCTACAAGTTTTATTATTTGCCTATCCTTTGTAATTCACTCTTCTTAATTTTAATCTATTAATCAAATTATATTTTTCATAAAATATTATTAATATTTATATTTCTTTTTATTTAACACACACAAACAAACACACCCATACTGTTGCCCCAGAATCCAAACCCCCATAGTTTGAACAAATTGGAAACCGAACAAATTTTTTTGAGAAAATTTCACCCTAAAATCCAAACATTTTCAGAAGCCAAATTCAATGTAGTGTTCATGTTTGTTTGTACCTGTCCCCCCCTCGCTTTTTTGACCCACATCTTCACAGATTGCTTGTTCATTTTGTCAGTTGAAGTATTTATGAAATCATCTCCCATGTGTCACTTGTTTACCTTTATGTTCTCATGTTGATATGTGCTAGGGTTTTATTAATTTATAGAGTTTTTAAATTAGCACAAACTTTTTGCAATCCAAACAACCTCCTGGAACAAATTGAATTTGGATTCTGGGGGCACAACTCTGTATATATATGTGTGTGTGTGTGTGTGTGTATATGTGTGTGTGTGTATATATATATATATATATATATATAGTTTTAGCATATGAAGGTTCTCAATACTAAGATAGCAGAGCAGGTTTAAAATCAGAGATGAAATATTAAGGTGTTAAATTTCCATAACCGCAGTTTCATGTATATTATGCATCTTCAGTCAAAAATGTTAAAATTAAAAAGAATATAAATGCTGAACAAGTCACCGTTTAACAAAAGAAAAAGAAAAAAAAAAAAATTTAACATCATAATATTAATGTCTGATTTATATATGAGAGAGATGCTGATAGGTATGCGTTCTGCGTCCCTGATGCACAAAAATTAAAAAGGATTCAGTAAAATCGTATCCATGTGTCCCAGTGTTTTTCTTTTTTCTTCCCTCAGCATTTCAAGATAACTGTAAATACATCTCAATAGTTTCTTAGAAATGAATTATGCATATACTAAATCAAAAAGCTATGAGCATCACTAATATATATATATACTAGCTAAAGTACCCGGTCCATGACCGGACTAAAATGAAATTTGGATCACCAGGGAGTGAGAGAGAAAGTGGAAGACAGTAGTTAGAGAGGGGGTAAGAGGAAAATAATTCTTGAAACTAAAATCATTGAGAATTTGTATATTTCAGGATTTGTATTTTCTGTTTTATAGTTTAAAATTATTTCATATTATTATACAACAAATTGAAAGTATTCGTTTGTATATTTGTTTGTTATTGTTTTAAATTTTTTGTACATGACAACAATTCACATTTAGTTCTTAATTGCATGTTGAGTTTAAAAAGAAGCTGAGAATCGAAAATTTAAATTCTTCGTATTGCAATATCTATTTTTGCTAAATAAGATAGTATAGGGACCACCAATTGATCAGTTTAGGCCATCTTGAATAAAACGGAAATATTTTGTTATTATTTATAATTAATTGATTTTCATAGAATTTAAAAAACTCTTATCGTAACTTGTTTTTAGCTACGTTAATTTTCAGTTGATTTAACAGTGCAAAAATGAAAACGTTGTTTTTCAATCATAATTTTCATTATTTCCGTAAGCTGAAAAAAAGTTAAAAAATCATCAGGAGTTTATTTAATGTTTTTTCTTTCAAATGGAAAAAAAATTTTCAAGAAAAATATTAATTTTTTCTGCAAGTTTCATAGTGTTAAATATAGGGGGGGGGTAAATTTCACAGGGTAAAATTGGTGGTACCTAGTATTTTAAAAACATTGTTTAAAAACGTTTTGGTGGACCTGATTATCTGGACCCCCCCCCCATCTATTTTTTTTTTCCTTCAGTTGATTATTATCGATTACATACCAATCTATCAGATTGAAAAAAAAATTCTTAAAAGTTCTTTATTATTTGAGTATTCACGGGTGCTCATTTCCTCGTATAAGTTTATAGTAAATTGATCCCCCATATCGGAACCGCTTGAACGGAACCCAAATTATTTATTTATTTTCCCATTAAACTAACCCCAACCCCTAACCCTAACCCCTAACCCCCGCCCCTAGTTAAAATTAAGTTTTATTACAAAATTTGTATTAATTACAAAACATCAATTTTCATAAAAGTTCAAATGTCACCTATGAAATCTCTATTTAAACATGCCAATTTTTCAGAACTGAAAAGTTGCACTATAAACTCAGCGATGTTTATTGACTTCACAATAAAGAGTAAAATCATAAAACTTAAAATTTAATTTGTAAGGCAAATTATGAGGAATATTTTAAATTGTATTTTGAATAATAATTTAAATGTTGGTTGTTAGTTGTTTTGTTTTATCAACTTTTCGGGTAATTTACTAACGAATCATGTCATTTTGATAAACAAAGCGCTTTCAATTTTTCGTACTTACATATAAAAATTTTTTGAAATGTTCCAATAACTGGATATTGTCGGATAAACTTGAAATAAATTTTGTCTTACAAATAATTGACTACTTATCTCCAGTCGGGCCTTCGACTAAAGATAAAACACCGGATTGTGTCCGTATTAGTAACCTTTGTTTTTTGGGTTTTTTTTTATCGTGGTTTGAGAAAATAATTAGTTAACGAACCAAAAGAAAAACAGTTTCTAAGGAAATTCGTCAATCTTATTGTTATTTTTAACCCTTTAAAACTCTAACAATAAAAATTAATAAATAAATTAAAGAATTAAAAGTCATTTTATTCAAATGAAAATCTTAGTTTAATTTATACAAATATGTAACCGTACTTACGACGTAAACTGATTTTCATGATACTGTTATTTACGATTAAACTATTTTTTAAATAATGTAACCGTAAAGTGTACATTTTGATTTTCTACAATTTTTATGCATTACAAAAATTAAAATTAAAATGAGTGTACTGTACAATTTAAGAATATGGACAAACTCGCTGTAAAAAATAATTTAATTTATAAAAACACATACAAATTACATATTCAGAAAGACTAAGAGAATCCGAACTGCCTTATTCGTATTATCGCCTATACATAGTATTTTTTTTTTTTTAACTCGCTGTAAAAAAAAAAATTAATCTATAAAAACACATACAAATTACATATTCAGAAAGACTATTTCATCTTATTACTAAAGATATAAATATTTTAAAGATTAAAATCCTAAATAGGTAAGAGATTCCGATCTGACTGTTATAGACTGCACTGCTTGTATCGCAATAATCATAGGCAGCGTGGCTATCCGAAGCCATCTTTTAATTTTTTAACTCGCTGTAAAAAATGATTCAATTAATAAAAACTCACACAAATTACATATTTTGAAAGAGTATTTTCTTATCTTTCTAACGATATAAAAATTATTAAAGACTGGACCATAAATAGGCCATAAATTCGGAGCTGAACGGCTTAGACTGCAAAATTAATTCATTAAAATCAAAACTTCGCTGCTGTTATCGCTTTAACAATAAGCAGGCAGAGACAATATTTTATTATCAGGAGGGGCTGATATACGGACAGTTCCGCAAATTGGGTGATTTTGGATTAATTAATCGATTAAATCCCTTAATCAGTAAAAATCAATAACCAAATTTGGAATTTTTCTTAGTTAGAACGATATCAATGTGTATGCAAGATTTTGAATCTGAGTGACCTCCCGTTTTTTTGTTATACGTCGACACGTACATACCAAAATCTCTGTTTTATATATTAGATGTATTAGGTGTAATGTTTTTCACAGGTGTATTGTTCTGATAAGTTGCAAATATGCTGCTTTAAAACCAATAGTAACAATCACCTTTTAATTGCATTGTACACTATAACAAATAAATATAGCTTTTACACCTATAATTGAGCACTTTATTTTCATTTTTCCAATACCGAATATATATATATATATATATATATATATATATATATATATCTATATATCCGTATACATTTTGATAAACAGACTGAAACACATGTGTAAGTGATATCGATAAAATTCATTTTTATCCATCTACATTTCTTTTCTTTACTCATTTTTTCTTCATATTGTCGGATTCATTTCCCATTCTCACACACATATATATATATATATATATATATATATATATATATATATATAATATATTATATATAACAAGCACTTATTATTGAAGAAACTTTATGCAAGTGATCTAATAAAATGACTAATTTATAATAATTTCCCCATATACAGACACACAAAAGAAGAAAAAAACTTACAAAAGGTCAAATTTTCACCTGTATTTACTTTGGACCCCCCCCCCCCATTTCCTATTTAAGAAAGTTGATTATAAATTAGAATAATTGAATTTCAATCTTATGAACATTTTTTAATATATATATGTTTTTAGCACAACAGTTATCCCCACTATCTATCTATTTATTTATTTATCTCTCTATCTATCTATCTCTCTCTATCTCTCTCTCTCTCTATCTCTCTCTCTCTCTCTCTCTCTCTCTCTCTCTATATATATATATATTATATATATATATATATATATATATATATGGGCCTGTTTAGCTCAGTTGGTAGAGTGTTCGGCTAGGAATCACGTTCTTGGTTCGATACCAGCCCTCGCCAACTCAGCGTATGAGTAACACAGAGAACTGTGCGGTAAAGTGAGAAGCTGATGGTAGGTGTGGCGCTCCACCTCAGATGCTAAAATACTCTCCTTGGTCTAGCGCTAGTGAAAATGGGATAGACTCCTTTGTTGTCTGGATGATACTGACATTAGGCCACCCCGACGACTTTACTTTTTACTTATATATATATATATATATATATATATATATATTATATATATATCAACTTAAAAATAAATTTTTGGGTATTAATTTTATGTAATATTTTGCTTGTTTAAGAGCTTCAGGTGATAGTGATTGGAAATTTTTGAAAAAAATACTGAGAAAACTCTAGAAATTTGCGGTTGTCATTTATCTAGGAATATAAATTGTTACACATTTTTAAAATTGGGGAGACACAAATTTTCAAAATTGTGCTATGACCATTATTAAAGCTATTAGTGGGACCTGTGGATATACTACACTGATAATTTAATTATTACAACATTTGATATATTTATTTAAGAGCTATTGCATATAGTTCAGTATGTAAAAATAAACTTGATTTAACTCTCTCTTTCTCTTTCTCTCTCACTCTTTTCTTTCTTTATTTATTTCATCTTTTCATTCTTAGCTTGAAACAGATTAGCATTATCACTCGTTCACCCTGTCTCTCTATCTTTCTCCTATTCTTTCTTTCTTATATTTTTTGTGAGGCATGTCCTTTTTATCCTTTTCTTTCTTTATAATAAAAATGGAATGGTCTATTATTTAGCTGAGGTGATGACACTCATAAGAAATAAGAATTCAGTGGATAAGCAGCACCAGATAATCAGGACTTACATTTTAGTATTTCCTCTTTGATGATTTGGATGGTCTCATTTTTAACCAGAGGGTGTTGCAAGATAATGGTCGTACAATTAAGGAACACAAGTATTAATATCTAAAAATTATTCTGTAAAATCTGTTTTTTTTTTCCATCTTGAATAGCCAATTGTATTGTCTGCATGTTCATTGTGAACTGATAGAATTACAGTTTTCCTACTATATATGCAAATATATCTGAAGATATATTAGTTTATGATCAATTGTATTAAAAGTATATTTCCTCTGGTAAAAGAATCTAGATGTTCTTACATTACCAGAGGAGAGAGAGAGAGAGAGAGAGATTGTTTTTGCTACTATCAGTCTGGGATCAACAGATCACTAAAAGTAATGGCTGGATTAGCATGAAATTTTCTCTGCACATCCATGCACACAAGAGAATCTTCCATTGATTTTTAGCGACTCTCTAACCTTTTTTTTTTTTTTTTTTAATATCATTTATGAGTACAGATTTAAAGAGAGGAAGGGAGGGAGTGAAGAAAAGATTTTGTTAGTGCAGAAAGGAAGTAGTTACTCACTAAAGTAACAGGAGATTCTGTTTTTTCATTTATAGTAGATCTGTGAACCTTTTGGGGTCCCATTATAACAATTAGGTGGTTGGGTTTTAAGGCATTTCAACTCTGGTTGGGTTATTTTATGCCAAAGATGTTTTGTTTTATTCATTCTCGATAGGGGTTCAATTTTTTAATATTTAAACTCTGTTTTTTAAACACATTTTTAATTCATTTTTTCTACTTAACCCATCGATAGGACCCTAACAGAATGGGTTGGTTGGATTTTATGGCATGTCAACCCCTGTTGTGTTATTTTGTTTGATTCATTCTTCATAGGTACTCACTTTTTATAAACTCCATTTTTTAAAACATTTTTTCTATTTAACCCAAAAATGGGAACCTAACAGGTACCACCACTCTAGTTAGAGTGGACCTGAGAGTAATGGTGATGAAGGGGTAATCCATATTTCCCAGAGCTCAAAAATTGAAACTTCACCATGAGATACAGTTTAAAATCATAGCCAGGACATTAAGACCCTCAGCCTCTGCCTTCTAGCACATATATGATAACAAGGGTTGGGGATTATAACACTGGTCTATAAAGATATTGATGCTTCTCTTTAGGAAGGAAGGAATTTAAATTTCTGTTTTCTCTTTTTCTATTTTATTGGTTGATGAATAAAGAACGACATTCAGCTTTAATTACAGACCCTACAAAATAATCATTTACTTGCAAATTGAACTGAAAATTGTTTTATTATCTATGTTAGAATTTTAAATGTATTGATTTGATAAAAATATAATTTTTGTTTGGTTACTGTTACATGCATACATCAGTAAAGTAGACAGTAGCCTATTATTGGTATCAATCAGACAGCAAGGGAGTCTATACCCTTTTCACTAGTGTTAAACTAAGGAGATTGTTTTTGAATCTGAAGTGGAGCACCACATCTTACTTGGATGATTGCCCATAGCCCATCACCTTGCTTTGTTGTTGTGTCTCTTTGTCACTTCTTGTCATATTTTTACTATCTTGTTTGTTTCATTTGTTGTTAGAACCCCAATTGCTTTAAGTTCTTCAATGATGAAGGGATGAAGAACAACTCAGACATATTTTTATATGTGCACATATTACTTTTATTTACAATAAACTCTTATTACCTGTTGTGATCTACAAGGAATCAATTAAACAGAGATGAAATTCTCAACTGATTGTATTGGTGATTTTTAACTAATTTAAGTTTCTATCCAAACTTCTAAACTTGTTAGTGTCATCTGATCACGTGATGTTGTAGTTCAATGAAAGCCATATTTTTAAATGATCCTAAGGTCACTATATGTCGATCAAACTGAATGACCCAATGTTTTTTTTTGGGGGGGAGGGAGGGGGAGGGACCATTTTAAACTAACTATATTACATGCCAATAATATATTTTTCCAATTTAATACTTTCTTTTATTTTGAGAATGTATGTTACAGTAGTGTAGAATTTCCTATTAGATGATCAGTGATTCAGCTGTATTGCAAGTTGAATCTTCACAGAACATCAAAGTGTTGGTAGGTGGTTTATATACAGGGTTGGGCTGTTCCATTATCTACTTTGGTCAAGCTCAGTTTCTGGATTGGTTGCTGGTTTTCAGAGCAGACACTTTGATCCTTAAATATCCAATACATGGCTATGTTCAGGTAGTTAGCACAGGGCCTGTATTGAGTTACAACGCCCCCCCCCCTTTTGTCTGGTAACTGGACGTTGGTTACAGCCTTCCTATGAAGGTGGGTATGATATGTTGATTCTACAAGTAGATCTCGATCACTCCCCTAATCAGGTTATTAGATTTTTAAAAAAATTCCAATAAAATCTTTTTCTAGTTCTGCCAAACATATTTTGATATGAATTGATATTTTGTGTTGAAGATATTCACATCTTCTTTATCAATTGTTTACTTATTTTGTTTTCTTTGTTCTCTTTGTTCCTTTTCTTTTTTTCTTTTTATTATTCAAAATCTTTTTTTCGTTCTTTTTGTTATCCTTCCCACTTTTCTATATATTCACTTTACCTCTTTCCACCTAAATCATTTTTGACTTTCATTCACCCATTGCTTTCGTTATAGTTATTATTTTGTTTAATGTCAAAGCCGAATCTCAGCTTGACATTCTTCTCTAAGGCAATCTATTCACTCTTCAATAGATTATTGGAAACTGTGTCATCATCATCATCATCATCATCCTCATAGAAATCATTTCTTATGCTTCTCTTTTGCTTTCTATCATTTCACTCAAGCCTAGAAAAAAAACAACAAAAAAAAACTAGCCATAAATTTATTCGTAATATTTTACCATTTTACAAATTTAAATGTTAATATTCCAGTTTGAATGAATATTTATTTGATAATTTTCTCAGTTCCTCTCATCAAATTGGAAACAAATTTTATGTTTTTATAAATCCTTATTAATTTTGTTTAATGTGAATATTTTTGAAAGAAATTTTTTGGTTAAAGTGAATTAAAGCGGAAGACAATTCTATTACGGAATGAAATAAGATATTTGAAAAAAATTTTTTAAAGTGTAACAAATCAGTTGAATTTTTCATGATTTTTAATTTTTATTTTAACTTAAAAAAAAAAAAATCATCTGAATCCAATTTATGTCATGACTTCTTTGGGACTAATGTTAGATATTTTAAACCTGACCTTTTTGGTTGTATGCACACATTCTGTGGGTAAGAATTAAAAGTGGATAAAGTGTTCAGCAGTTTGATTTCTATTATTCAGAATCCATTTTCATATTAAATGCAATGATATAAAATATTAAAAAAAAAAAAATCTGACTGTTATGAATTGGTTTGGTAAAATATAAAACTTTTCTCAACTTTTACGCAGTTGATGGTGTATTATTATAGTTTGAGATGATGAAAAAAAAGAAAATCAAAATATTTGAATCCACCAAAGATGAATGATTTTTCTGATCGAGACAGAATGAAATGTAAATTTCACTTGTGAATTAGTTTTATTAAAAGGGGGCATCCTCTGAACGACTCTGGAAAAAATGCCCATCTTAAAGTTATGTAAATTTAAAAAAAAATTTCTCACCACTTTTTACATTTCAGTATTCTGCTGGTTTAGTTAAATCAAGAAAAGAATTTTTGTTGTTGTTAATGTTAACATGATATAACTCATGTTAACATGATATAACTCTTTGTTGTAAAAGAAGAACAGCTCTTTTTATTTATTTATTTTTCTTCCATGATTTGCAACAATCAAAATGGCAGATGTTGGGAATCATTTAAATTTCTCTTATTTTCATTGGTTTATTTAGATTATATTACATTGTTATACAACCATATGTGTATTACTTGAATTTGGCTGTTTTTTTTTTTTTTTTTTTTTTTTTTTTTTTTTTTGATGGGGGTGTAAATTTATTAGTTTTCAGCATTTTATATGAATTAAGGATTCTAAAAATCTGAATTGAGTGTCTGCTAGCATAAGGTGCACTTATATATAATTATTATTATGGAGATATGGTGTCTATCTGTAACTGAACTACATCACTGCTTATGTCACAATACCCTCAGGAATTGTGTAACTTTATCAATGAGTATTTGATTTATAGTTAAAATCATTAATTCATAGAATAAATATTATTTATTAAAGGTCTCTATGAAAATCCGAGTTAGATTTGCCTCAAAACAACCCATGTTACTAGCGTGTTTAAAATCCTTCAATGTGTCCTATATATCACTAAGAAATAGTTTACATAGTATATGGTGTGGTTAATTTGCCAACTGGCTTTAACAAAACCAGGTTTAATAAATACTTATTTAGTGTTGTTTATCTCTAATATTATTGTTTCATTCTCCAACGTATTAAAAAATCAATCCTATGAATGATTTTATATAGAAACTGATTAAAATATAATTAAAATATTGGAATCTTTTTATATGCGTTATTTAATTTTGTTAATCTTTCTGATTTAATATATTTCATTACATTAAAACTTAAATATCTTACACCTGGAGGGCATATATTCTTACTAGTATATAAGTTTAATGTAATGTAAAATTAATAGTTTAAAAATTATTAATAAATGTTTTGTATGTAAGCATACTTGGTTTTAATGTATATCTGTTCATGCCCCCCCCCCCATGTATTGTGTAGGACTGTACTTGTGTATTGTGGGTTACATTTGTAGTATGCAAAAGCAACTGAATTGTCATCAAAATGATAGGATTTGTGCATTTTCGTGCTAAATGAGAACCAAACATATACATGCTCAAACACAGTTTCTGTCACAAAAATGGACTTGCTTTCTCTTGAAGAAAATGTAAGCAAAAACCATAAAAGGATTCTGTAGAAACTATGTACATTAGTATAAAACATTCATGTACAAAGACTTTGTCATTAATAAGTTGGCAGTGTGGCCTATTGTTGATATCACTTGGACAGTGAGGGAATCTATCCTCTTATCATTAGCATTAGACCAGGGAGGTTCTTTTTTTTTTTTTTTTTTTTTGCTGAGGTGGAGTACCACACTTATCTTCAACTCCCCACTTTACCACACAGATCAGATTACCCAGTCTGTGCTACTCATGCGCTGAGTTGGCAGGGACCAATATCGAACCAGGAACCTTGCGATTCCTAGGCCAGTGCTCTACCGACTGAGCTAAACCAGCCTCTTTGTCATTAATAAAAGATACAAAAGCATAACATCACACAGATGCCCCCCAAAAAATTATAAAAAATATATTTTGATTAAGATCACAAAGATGAATTTGTGTAACTCATGCAATTTATTTAAAAAAAAAAAAGTTTGTATATGAATGTAATTGATGCATTTATTTGAGAGAATCTGAGTGTCTACATCTAAATATATCTTAATTTCCATTGTTAAATTTAGATTTAAAAAGGGTTTTTATCCACTTACCTTGGTTGGTTGTGAGAACCAAAACTTTCCTCATAAATTTTGAAGACTTTTTTAAATGATGATTTTGCCATCTCTTTATTCTAATCCTTTACTAAAACATTTTTATTGTTAATTTAAGAGAATTAAAAAAAAATCTTGTTTTATGGTTGCTATTTTAAACCTATTATGTAACAAAAGATAATCTTGTTATTTAGTTAATGATATCTGCTGTAAAGTAGATTTTTGATTTAAATGTTTGTGATGCAATCTGGGACTGTAATAGGATTTTTTTCTTTTTTCTTTTTCTTTTTTTTTTAAATGGGAAAGTTTTTATAACTTGTATCTCTTAAGAGTAGAAATTGTACCTTTTTTTTTTTTTATTTTTTTTTTTTATAACAAAATCTATGATAATTTCTATGAGAAAAGATCATGTAAAAAAGAAAAACATGTAAGCAAATGTATATAACTACTAGAAGTAGCTACCTGGCGTTGTCTGGGTAGAGGTAGGGGATAATAAAAAAGTTAATCTTAGAAATCCATTGATTGCTTTGGTCTTACATAATTGATTTATGTTTTAATCACTAATGCAACAAATGACTTTCCCTTCTCTTACTATTCAAATCCTAATTTTTAAATATCTTCCCAGATATGAATAAAAGCTCTGGTGATTGTGAATGTGTATATATATTTACTTTATCATTAGTTGTTTTATTTTTGTAGTTTCCTTTTCACACACACACACACACACACAAATCTCATTTGTATATATGTATATATAATGTTTTGACCTGTTTTAGTTTTGTGAAAGGTAGTTAAATAAAGTGAACACTGAGTTCCTAAAATTGTCCCCCCTCTTCGCATAGCTGGTCAATGTAGGTCCTTGCCCCACACTTGCATGCCCATGTGTTGGCTTCCACAGGAGAACATCGCTTATGAGTTCATCCTTGCTTCTCCAGCAGTGTCCTGCATGCCTTGTCCATCTCACTCGGATAATTTGAGAGATGGGGGGCAGGTGACCGTACAGCTGTTTCCACGACTTGTTCAAGACTGCATGCAGCATTCTTGTGAAGCTCCCATCTAGCTTATTCTCAAGACGCTTTGTTAGGGTCCAGGTGGTGCAGCCATATAGCCGACACAACCACAGCCTGGAAGAACTGTCGCTTCAGCTTGTCAGGGAGATCGGACCTCCATATGACTGATAATTTATTTGTGGCTGACCATGCCTTTACTATCAGTGTATTAACTTCGCTCTCTATGGAGGAGATATTACCACCCAGGTACATGAATTGTTCTACTGGCTTAAGAGGCTTGCCATTGAGTGTGGAGATGTTTCCTTTCTTTTTGAAACTCATGAACTCTGTTTTACCGGAGTTCACGTAGAGGCCGATATTCTTTGCTGCCTCGTCTAAGCTATGTAGCAGTGACTCAGCCTGTGCCGGTGTATCTGCAAGATGTGCAAGGTCATCAGCTTAGTCTGCATCTGTGAGTGTTTGTGTGGGATATCACCTGCTTCTTGCCCTTTCTAGTGTGAAACCTTTTTCTTTTATGGTATCTAATGATGTTCGGAGTATGTAGTCTAGGCATATTATAAATATGTATAGTGCCAATGTGTTTCCTTGAAGGACTCCAGCGGCGATGTCGACATCCATTAATAAACAACATAAATTTGTCAATAAATCTTCCAGATTGAAATTTAAATCTTATTCTTTATTTCCATTATTGACAATGATGGTGTGAAAATGAAAATGCAAAAGAAACCAATTGAAAGATGAAAGGAATATTTGTGTTAAAAAGAAAATGGCAATGTTTCAATTATGTCAGATTTTATAGAAAAACAAATCCTCTGATTTATGTCTTGATTTTATTGTATAATGAATAGACAGTCCCAATTTCTATAGATTTCTATTGATGATAGGAAAGAGATGAGCAAAAGTCAAAATATGATGGACTTTACATTATTAAAAGGATTTCCCATGTTGTTATCTTTAGTTTAATGAATACATTGAATGTTTGTTTTTATATTTATAATTTTTATTTCATCAAGAAGTTAATCACATTCATTGACAAGCAAAGAAATTCTATGTGAAAGGTCATAGTGTGTATACATTATATATATATATATATATATATATATATATATATATATATATATATATATATATTTCATAGACACTGTGCTTCGGCGTTTCATGCCTCTTCAGTGTGGCTAGACACAACAACTACCTCTGACCAGGAGCGAAATCCGACTGACTTTTTTTCCGCTCGATTCGTTAACCTCTCGGCCATTTGACAGCTGCCGTAAAGGGGTGGTGTTTAAACTATTAGATACATACATTTGTTTATATATTTTACGATCACCAGAGAGATCCAATCTGTAAGCAGACATACACTAGGCATGACTGGTTGGGAAATTCAATTCGGGTGTTCGAAGAGGGCCCCCTCTAATCAATCGGCTGGGCATCTCAAACCCTAGCCCCTATATGATTGTCTCAACCCTATTGCCCTTATGGCAAATCCCCAATCCTTTTTATCATGTGCTAAAAAGGCAGTGGCTGAGAATCTTATTATCCTCGTTAAACTGCATCTAATAGTGAAGTTCCAGTTTTGGAGTTCTGGACCAGAGTGGTAGTACCTGTTGGGGTACCATCTATGAGTTAAATAGAAAAAAAAAAATCAGTTTGAAAAATTGTTTTTAAACAAATTGAATTAAAAAAAGAATGCCAATCAAGAATGAATAAAACAAAATGTCTTGGGCATAAAATGACTCAGCAAGTGTTGACATGTCATAAAATGCAACCAACATGCTATTTTGACTCAAGGGATCAGTCAAACAACAACTATAGCATTTCACTGCATCTATCAGCATTGATTCTTGCCTCATTTTCCAACTTGTAAAAAGTTATTTCCAGTCCTTGTAAATGTTAGTATTTCTGGATTGGATTTGGTCTAGTTATATTGAAACACTTTGACATAGAATCTAATTGTCTAAGAAGACTTACAAGATGATTTATCTTAATTAGTTCATCATTTCTTCTAAGCTTGAAGAACATTTCTTTTATGTTGTAAAGGTGCTTATAAAGAAAGTCTAATATTAGATCTTTTCCTCTATTATAACATGGACATTTATTGATTTCTTCTCAGAGGAATTGGTGATGCTTTAAAAGAATTTTGCAAAGTTATTGATTCTATGATAATATATATTGTTTAGAGGATTCAATCACTAGAGGGTATAAAATATAGAATTTTTTTTTGTGTGTGGGAGTAAAAAACAACAAAAAAAAAAAACAAAAAAACTCCCATTTCTATTGATTTTAGTGTAAAAGATGAACCCTGAAATTCTGAGATGTTATTTCAAATATAGGTCTAACTTTTTGAAATAAATCTGCTTTCCCAAATAAGGCTACATTAATTCCATCCAATTGCTAAGTTCAGACTGTTTAAATGCATATAATCCTTTTATCTTCTATCCTTAGAAAGCTGTTTTATATGATGATGATGATATAGATATATATATAAATAAATAATGGAGATTCGGTTTCTGTTTGTCTGTAACAAAACCTGTTTACGTCACAATTACCAAAATCGTCAATACATAGAATAAACAGCAATCAATATTAATAAAATAAATAATAGCTGTTCTTTATAATTCAATGTTTGAATCCTTTTCATTGTAATGAATAAACTATGAAATTAATTAAAATATTGTATTACTTTAAATGGAAAATATTATTTGAAAAATTTGTAATCAATTTTAATAATTATTTTATACTCTCACTTTTTTTTTCAGTAACAAGTTTACAAAATAAAGAAAAATATAATTATGTGTAAAATAATCAAAATAATTATTTAATTAATAATTCATAGACACACAATTTATTTGAGTGGGACAGAACTAAGTTTAATTTCAAATTGTCTTTTTTTTTTTTTTTTTTTTAAATTTACTCCTTTAATAAATTTGATTTTACTTATAATATAAAACCCTCTGACATTGAATTTCCTCATGCTTTCAAAAATAAATATCTACACTGCCCGGAGGGTGTTTTTTTTTTTTTTTTTTTTTTTTTTTTTTGCTAGTATATAAAATAATTGTTTGCAAAATAGTTTGAATTTTGTTTTAAACTTAGGTGTGTAATTTATGGAATAACAATCCCACTTGGGATTTAATTGGTTAGTTGTGTTTTGTAGATTAAGTGCTCTTTCTGTTTTGTAATATTTACTCTATATATGTACATGTGTAACAGCTATTATAGGACAGAAATTTAAAAAAAAAATTTTTTTAAGTTAAAAAAAAAAAAAGAAGAAAATAAAGACATTTGTTTCCTATGATTGTTTGTTAATGAATTTTATTTTAATTTTTCAGGCTCCACAGATGTTGAAATGTTTGAAGATAATTATGAATAAAAAATAGGTAAGTATTTAAAACATATCATTTTAAGATCATGTCCTTTGGAATAAATTCTTTTGTATTTTTGGAATAGCTCACCTGAGTAAAAATGTTATTTAAATCAGGTGAAACAAAAAAAAATCTTTCTTAGTGTTGACTATGGTGATATACTTAAAAATCTATTTTTGTTGCCAAAAATAAAATGAGTGGTGGTCTTTGTTTACTGACCCTCTAAAAGTTGATATGGCCCCCAAACAAAATGGAATATTCTACCCTGCTCTCTTCTTTGCCTTTGGTACCTGATTTATACAGAAATTGATTCCAAAAAGGCCATTTTAAAACCAGTTAACATTTTCTTTTTTGTCTGTGTTTTCTGAGGCCTGTGATCTGAAGTTGATTTTTAAGATAAAACATCTAAAGAGAAATTTCCATTTTATATTTCTGCCCTACTTCAAAGAAAATATCTTGGCTTTTATGTCAGCTTTGATTAAATGTTTGATCAGATTTTCAGGACTGGAGAAAAAAAAATGTTTTAAATGGCTGCTAATGTATTTACAATATTAAAACCTTACTAACAATATTGCATGCATATAACAATTTGTTTAGGAGGAGGTGTATGTGTGTGGGGAAGGGATCTTTTCTATTTTTCATTTGTTTTATTCTAAGTTATTGATGATATTTGATATTTAATCTGTTAAAATGATTGTTGCAAATATATAGATTGTTATATTATGTCCCTTTGTTGCAAAACTGATTGGTCTTCTTTGTTATAACTTAGTAACTTAAATGGTGCAATTGTTATTCACTAAGCCTGGCATATAGGTATCGAGTTGCTTACAGTGTGTACTTTTTTGTAAGTTGTCACCCACTCTGGTCCGGAAGAAACATTGTGGGGGTCAACCAGAAATGTGGCTAATGACGGTGAGGGCTGATTTTTAATGAAATATCGGCCCTTGTGTTTATGGATTGTGCTGCTGGAACCATCACTGGCTGGAGATCACCCATTCATTCGCATCAGACTGCAAGTCATGGTTGGCCCTTGTGAGAGACTCGGCAAATTCTATAGATGAGCTGGTACAACCTATCCAGGGTTAATGTTACCACAGCAACAACACTACAGTCTGGAGTGGTAGTACCTGTTAGGGTCTCATCTATGGGTCAACAAGATCTGTTTGAAAATTATAGTAATTGGATAGGAATACTTGGAATCATAAATTTTTTTTTCTATTTACAACTTCGGTCTTTTATCTTTTTATTTCTACTGTAATTAGTATCAATCAAGGACTAACTCGCCAATATTTTACACTCCCAAAGTAAGGGCGAGTCAAAATTAAGTGACCTGAAAAAAATGAAGAAAGTTTTGAAATAAAATAAATAATGCATAAATATATCATTCATTGATAAATAAACACTAAAAATTTCATTAAAATCCAATAATTCCCTGATTTTTGGTAAATTATTTTTTGTAGTGGGGGGGGGGGGATAAAATAATTTTGTCAAAAACGCATTTTAGGCCAATTTTGGGACTACCTAATATATATACTTTCCTAACCTTTAGGTGTAAAATAACCTTAAATGTGTTAACATGCCATTAAAATCAGTCATTAAGTGGTTGTCCATCTAATACTTAAATGATTAAGTTGGATATAATCACCTGTCTAATAAGAAATATTGATAATAAGGAATGAGGATTTTTCAAGATATTGGGACCTGTTCGTATGGGAGGGAAAAAAAGAAGAATATTTATAGAAAAAAAGGAAGAATTTACTTTATTGCTTTTCAATTATTGTGTTCTCAGTTGAATAATGAAAAGATTCCATTTGTCATCACTTTTTTTTATGTTTGATATACATGTTGTTGTTTTTGTTGTATAGGTGTAAGAAATCACTAGACAGAACATCCAATTTCATAATGAGATTTTCATATGCCGCCTCAAACAATTCTCTCTCTTTTGTTATCTTTTGTATTCGACACAGTGTAAGGTCTATCCACATTTTTAAAAAAGATTAAGTATATATTTTATAAATTCATTTTTATTAGAATTATTACATTGCTCAATACTCTTTTTGACTATAGTAATAGTAATTCTTCTTTTTTATTATTTGAATGAAGTTGAAAAGATGTTGCAATCATAGAAGAGACAACTAAAAACCAAGAAAAGAGAAATAATAATCTCATCCTTTTTTGAAGAAGATCCTTTCAGAAGAGAATTAAATTAGCAGTTCTATCTTTAGCTTTATCCTTTGGCTTTTTCATCATTTTCTTAGTGGATTTTCAATCATTTGTTTCTCTCTCTTGTTACCTTGGAGGGGCTGTGTTATATATATATATATATATATATATATATATATATATATATATATATAACTATTCATATGTGAATAGATACTTGTATTCTAATACTTGTTATTTCATGTTCAATAAAGATTTTTTTTTTTATGTCAATAATTTTAAGTAATCTGAGCATTCAGTGATTAAATAAAATCCCAATGCTCGACAGAAACAAACAAGAGTCTCAACTTGGAGAAGATAAATAAATAAAACCTAAAGTATTTGTTTTCACTTGATTGGTTCTGTCAGGTTTTCAAATCAAATCCAAAAGATTTAACAAGAGCCAGAAAAAGGAAATTCTTGTTCACTTGTGTGTGTATGTATATATATATATATATATATATATATATATGATCTCACTGACAAGTTGAAGTGACAATTCTTTCAAGCTGTAGTTGAATCAGTGCTACTGTATGGCTACACCACTTGGACCCTAACAAAGTGCATTGAGGAGAACCTAGACTGGAGCTCAGCACATGAGTAGCACAGATTAGGTAATCTGATCTATGCAGCAAAGCAGCATTTGGGGGTTGATGGTAGGTGTGGCAACCCACCTCAGCAAAAACTATCTCCTTGGTCTAGCACTAGCAAAAATGGGTAGGCTACCTTGCTATCATAGACTAGGCCACTCATGTTTTTTTGTTTTTTTACATACTGTCCGATTAAATCCCTATTTTACTCCCAATAAAGCTAATGTCACTGGTTCACAACAAGGTCAAGATTAATAACAATATTATCAAAGCTGAAAAAAATTATAAAAACTATTGGCAAAATGATCTCTTAATTAAAAAAAAAAAAAGGATTATTAAAAAAGATTGAAAATGGATAATAGAATATTTATTTTTTCTACCCCCCCCCTTTTTTTTTAATAATTAAAGAAAAAAAAAGAAGATAAACCTGCCTTAATTAAGTTAACTCATACTAGGGAAAAAATCCCTACCCTTATCAAGTCATATAGCAGGCTACATAGAAACTTGTTTGAGGTGGGAACAAGTGTTTGTTTTAGCATCACAATTTTATGGAAAATCTGGACAAACAGACAGACACAGCAACTTTATGGTGCCAAAGTAAAAGTATTGTAATGTTGGCAATCAGAAAAGAGAAGCCTAAAAGTGTTTCTTTTTTAAGTGAAAAGGTGAAAGCTATTCACTTACACCCCCCCCAAAAAAAACAAAAACAAAAAACAAACAAACAAAAAAAACAAAAAAACAATAAACAAACAAAAGACAAACAAAAATAGAAAAACCCTCATAAATTGAAGATGCTAAGATCTATGGCAGGAACAAATCTTCTATCTATAGATATGTATGTCAAGGAAAAATAATTGTGTGTATGTATATGTATTGTGCATTCATGTGTGTGTATGTGTATATATATATATATATATATATATATACACACACACACACACACACATATGTACTATCTGAGGTTTCAATTATCTGCTGGAGGCTTTGGAACATATTCCTTGTGGAGTTTTTTTACATTTTTTTTTTTAACATTTTGTATGCATTTTGAACCTGAAATTAAAACCCCAAATATATTTCCTTCCATGAGAGATAATTGAATTTTGATGATTGATTTTCTCATAAAATTTTGCCCTCTTGGCAGAATATGCTGACTGAATTTGGTGGTGAGGCTCCATTTCTTGACTCTGGATGGGTGTGGTGCACCTCCTCAATGCCATTACTTCCAGGTCCACTCTGACCTGTTTAGGTCCCTCCAATGGGTCAAATAGATTTGGTTGAAAATTATTAATATTGGATAGGAATGCTTGAAACCATAGTGCAAACAAATGATAATTAAAAACAATTTGAAAAAAATGATTGCAGTCGAACATTAAAAATATAGTTTCATGATTTTAATCAAACCTAAATTAATTAAATCTTAGCATTGAATAACCCATAAAGTATCAGTTTTTGATAGGAATAAATCTGGAATATGTTTCATGATGGTCCTTCTTCTTGGATGAATATAAACTGCATGTGTGCATAGTTGTGGGCCAAATAAGTAGCGTATAAAGTAAATCTATGTGAGTGTGGGCCTAGGTAGGTGTATATATGTAGATGTCAGTGTAGGTATTTCTATTTAGCTGTATCTATGAGCATGTGTGTGTGTGTGTGTGTGTTGATATTAAAGGAGTAGTGGATGAACTGGGACAAGTAAGAATGACCATGGAATGAATATTTTAAGTGTAGATCGTCAACTGATAAAAAGGGATGAAGAGAGTAAAATTCCACCACACTAGAAAGAGTTAAAATTTCAGTATCATCCTTTTGAGTGTCTTCTGGTGACATACAGTCTGGCTAAGTATCTAGATTTGGTTGGCCTCTATATCCAGAAGTCTTAGAAATCAGGATCCTATATACAGTTTGGATTTTGGGGATAGAAAGAGATCAACCTGTGATCAGCTTGGGAGTGAGTTGTGGTCAAAACGACATAGCAGTTCTGAGCAGATGGGGTTAGAGAACAGATCAACTTGGAGTGGAAGAACCGAGCCCCTCGGGAGCTCCCCCTCAGCCTCCATCTGCTGCAACAGTGTAGAATGCGCAATAGTGCTAGATGGTCATAGTGCTAGAAAAGCAGTTGCGATGAATGTCATGCGCAGCTCACCTCTGTGTCCTTAAAAGTTTCTCCTTTGTTTTGTTGCTTCTTTGTTAATTTTCTTTTCCTTTGTGACCCTTTCTTAGGATTGGGTGCAGCACCGACCATAGCTTGCAATAAATGCACATAATGATGGACTTTAACAATGACAACATGGCGTCATGTACAATGCAGCAAAGAAGTGCACCGGCTGAACAGTGACGTCATAAATACTTTTTTTTTTAAAGATCAAGCCTTTAAAGTGACTTTTTTTTTTTTTAAAGATCAAGCCTTTAAAGTGACTGCATGAAAAGAGAAAATTTATTGTTAGTTACTTTGAAAGCAACTAATTGCTTGAAATACTTGAAACCTTATAATTGTATCAAAATTATTAGTTCTAGTAAGAATATCTACCCTCCGAACATAAGTATTTAAATGTTAATGTAATTCAAATTAGAAAGACTAACGAAATTAAATACGAACACATATAAAAAGATTACTTATTTTAATTATATTTCTATATAAAATCATTCATAGGATTGATTTTAATGTTGGAGAATAAAACAATGTTAGAAATCAATAACACTAAGAAATTATTTATTCAACCTGCTTTTTTGTTTATTTCAACCAGTATGCAAATTAACCACACCATATATTATGTAAACCTTTATTTCTTAATGATATATAAGATACATTGCAGGATTTTAAATGCACTAATAACATGGGTTGTTCTGAGGTAAATCTAACTCAGATAATCATAGAGACATCATTAATAAATAAGATTTATTCTATGTATTTATGATTTTGATTATAAATTAGATATTCATTGATAAACTTTTCTTGAGGATATTGTGAAGCAAACAGTGACATAGTTTTGGTTACAGACAGATACCAAATCTCAAGATTAGATTGGAATACTTGAAACTATAAAATAGTCCAAACAAATGATTATTTGATAGAAATAGTTACTTGAAGCCATATAATTACAAATTATTAGTATTGGATAGGAATACTTGAATCCATATATTTGAATGAAAAAAAATATGCTTTATAGCCAAAAAAGAAAAGAAAAACAAATGTAATGCAACATTAGTTACAATCAAATGTATCACATTTCTGCATTACATAACCAAGAAGGAGTTGATATGCCATAAAATAAACCAAACTAATTACATGTGTAAGAAGTTTTTGTCTTTTAGAAAAAATTCTCTGAATCTGTTCCTTCAAGTGGACCTCTTGAGAATTGGTTGGCACTTGAAGAATCTAATATTTCTCCATTATGAACACACACACACACACACACATACACACACAAAGGGTGATGGTGGAAAGGGATTTATTAAAAGTCTATCACTATTTTTCTTATACTGTGTGACCTAAATAAAAATGGCTATAATCAGAAGAGGACGAGGAATTGCATTTTTGTACAATTTTTAAATATTTTAACGAGTTATTAAGAACACTATTCTTTAGAATAATTGTGATATTTCAGATTGTTGTCCTCATCTTTATTGTGTATAAGCATAACACTTATGATTTATTTTAAAGTAATTTAATAGAAAAACACCTGAGCAAAGCCTGATGTTACTGTGGCCAGATTGTTTTTTTTTTTTATACACAATGAAGATAAGGACAAAAGTCCTAAATATCAAATTTATTCATATCAAGCCTCATTTTAAAAATACATATAAGTATGACTATTCTTTATATCTAACATGTTTTTATATTTAAAGCATAAAGTAAGTTTTTAGATGTGGGATGTCTCAACAGTATTATTAGGTTATAAATAACTAGGGTTATTTACCAAAATTAACAATTCATATTCTCAACATATTTTCTCGGGAGAATTGAAAAGATGAAAATTTCTTCATTTGATTAAAGTCTAGATATTACTGGTAGTCCAAGTTAACACATGGTAAGAGTAACCTGAAGCCAAACTTTTTGAGACCTTATTTTTCTAATGCAAGTATCATTGGGGAACAATAAAAGTTTGGGTAAACTGGCTAAAATATAGGGTTGTTATATGAAATGAAAATTATGCTCAGGCCGCTGTAACCTCGGGCACTGTTCAGATTTTTTAATACCTTAAAATAAGTCATCTTCAAACGATTAACCTGAATTGAAACATGGTTTTGGAACTGAAATCATTGCGACTAGTTAAAAGGGGTTCCAAGCAGCATAAATGCCCCCAGAACTTGAACTAAGGGACAATGATTCCAGTTCTGAAACCACGTTTAAATTCAGGGTATTCGTCTGAAGATGACTTAAGGTAATTAAAAAAACAAAAAAACAGAGCCAGAGGCTACTGTTGCCTGAATGTTGTGTTCATACATAAAGATGAAGACAACAGGCTGATATATCAAAATTATTCATATCAAGCATCATCTCATGAATACAGATATCTATATAAAGGATTCCTGTTTTAATTTCTAATATTCTTTTTAGAATCAAATAATCTGAAAGCAAAGAGTGCTTTTTTTTTTCTTTTCTTTTTTTGCTGCACACAACTGAGAGATCAAATGTTCTCTGACTCTCCCACTTAAAAAAAGACAAAAACAAAACAAAAAACAAACAAACATTGGAGTTTCTATTTGTTATAGTGCATCTTGCTCTTATTGCTTATATTTTGTTTGTTGTTATTATAACAATTAGGGTGGTATTAACGCAGTTGGTAACACCAATTTCTCCTAATGTGCTAGATTATACCAGAAGGTCACATCAGGCCGGGTATATACTTATTTATATAGAACAAATACCAACAAAGAGTTATAACAATGAAAAAAGGTTGTCACTTACTGTTTTTAACTGGGGCCACGTGCATGGCCAAATGTCCATGAAGATATTGGGGGGTGGGGGTGTAAACAGGCATGTGTACTTATACTGATATACCAGGGCTGCTGATGAGCCCCCACCTTTATGAAGATAAAGTATAAAGGGGGGGGGCCTTGTAAAGACACAAGTATAAGCCTGTGGGGAGGGGGGCAATAGATGGACACACAAAGGTCTGGTACATATCTTGAGAGATCCCAGATCAAAGAGCAAGTCACTTTCACAGGGCTGCCTTTAAATAGCTAGGTTGCAACGCACCCCTAGCACCCCTGAAAGATAATCCCTTGCAACCAATGTCAACTGCAACCAAACAAGGGAAGATAATCGTTACACTATTAAAAAAGAAGGAAGTTAGATATTCTTAGTAAATTCTTCTTCATCATCATGTCACGCTAATATCTATGACAATCTCTCGCCAACCATCCCTATCTTTAATTGACCTCAGGAGGCCCTCTGCACAGCATCCAGTATCTGCACAGAGCTGTTCAATGTAGTTCTTTGCTGGGCAGCCCACACTGCCATGCCCATGTGCTGGTTTTCATAGGAGAACGTTACAGGAGTTCATCCCCAGCAGTATCCAGCATGTCTTGCTCGTCTAGCTTGTATGGTCTGTGTAATGCTTTCTTGTTGGGTGTTGTTTCCAGGATTTGTTTAATATTGTGCTTAGTATTCTTATGCAACTTCCTTCTAGATTATTCTCTAGGTGCTTCATTAAGGCCCAAGTGGTGCAGCCATACAGTAGCACTGATATAAAAGGATGATTGTTGCATATATTGTTTCTTGCTTAATGGATATCTTATAATTTTTCTATTTTTATTTTAAAGATATAATGAGACTGATCTCTCTCTTTCTCTTCTCTTCTCTTCTTTCTCTTCTCTTCTTTCTCGTCTCTTCTTTCTCTTCTCTTCTTTCTCTCTCTTTCTCTTTCTCTCTCTTTCTCTTTCTCTCTCTCGTTACAACATGAAATAGTGTATAGCAAAATTCCTTAGTGAATAAGCAAAAGATTATTTTCATACTTTCAACTCCTAATAGACTTTCCTTATATTGAAAAAGCAATTTTTCATCCCTAACATAAACATAGAAATATTGGAAAACACTAATGTAAAGTATTGTGTTAAAAAAAAAAATGTAGAAATATTGTGCTGAATATAAGTGTAAAATAAGTGTTTAATTCTGAACAAAGAATAAATCTTGTCTGTTGTTTTATCTAAAGATTTTGTGAAGTGTTTGATTTTTTTAAAAGAAATTTTGTAGCTGTAATAAAGAAAAAGTTAAAAGATCAAATTTAAGATGTAATTTGAATTGGCAACTAAGTTTTATATTAGGATTTATAAGATTCAAATTTACAAGTATCACTTTCATTCTGTATTCATAGAATATATATGAAAGAACACACACACACACACACACACACACACACACATACATACATACATACATATACATATATACATATATTATATATATATATATAATTTTCTATGGTCATTAGTGAGAAGTGAAAGTCAAATTGTATTGCGTTGATCTGAATGTGGCTTGTCAAACCCATTTTCTAGGGTCATATTGCTCCTAGATTCACTCTATCCTGGAGTGGTAGTACCTGTTAGGGTCCCATGTATTGGTTAAGTAGGGGAAAAAAAAACTTAAAAAAGAAATGTTTAAGAAAATAATCCTGCAATGTGTCTTATATATCACTAAGAAAGAAAAAAAAAGGTTTACATAATATAAGGTACGGAGGAAAAAAAGCATATGAAGATTATTGAAAATAATTTTTTTTTAATGTAGGTTGCTTATGAATTAAATGAAGTTTGGCTTCTTTGTTTAATGGCATATCAACCATCATGTGTTATTTAATGCCAAATCCATCCTTCTGAAGGACAATAGAGGTACTATTTAACCCATACCCAGGGAAGGGGTATGTGAGTGAGTTTATACCTATTCCAAGGGTATTTGTTTGAAAGTGAATGTAATAGTGCAACTGGAGTTGGAACTGGCTTACTATGATATTGCACCCCCCCCACCTCCCAAAAATAAATAAGGTGGGTCAGATTGATGAAAGATCCTTTTAGGTTATTGTTGATAGAAGTCCTTGTGTCATGGAATCAATAAAGGTTGACATACATGTAAATATAACAAGAAAGTGTATTTCCAAGAAGATATGTTTCCCACTAAATATGATTAGATTACTCATACATTGCTCTTACACTGCTCTCCCAGCTCTGAGAACTGACCATTAAATAGTCCTCAGACTAGTCCATCTTGTGGGGGTAGTCTGTCTACTCCCTAACATAAATATACCCACCTTTTTTTTTTTTCTTTTTTTTTTTTTGTGTGTGTGTGTATACAGTGTGTTTTAAAAAGAATTTGCATTTAAATTTCTTTGTAACCCTAGAAACCCTAGTTATAAACAGCCTAAATCTGTAAAGATAGCTTTCTAAGGAATTTTTTACATGAGTGTAATTTTCTTGGACCAATCATTGAGAATTGTGCAAGTTAACAGAAAACAGTATTTTGCTTCAAACAGCCCAAAATGTGAAAACTGAGGTATTCTATTTCTTGTATGTAATACAACATAGCAAGTATTTAAAAATGTATTTTTAAGTTCAAAGTGATGTTATTTATTTAAATTAATACTATATATGTGTATAAATGCAGTATTAAAATGAAAATGTTAAATAATCTTGTAGGAAACATAAACAAAAACCAACCCCACTGATATCTGTACCTGTTATTCTCTAAATAATGGTTTACAGCATAGAGAAGAGATATATACAATTTGAGTGCAGAATCAGAAAGAACATACACTTTTACATAAAAATGCAAAGTTTTATCAAAATTGTTCCAAAAATAAAGAAATGGTGAAGAAATTACTAAATTTCTTCTTTTCAATTAGTCTATGATTTGACATATTTTTTTTAAACAAAATCATGTCCACTTTTGTATCCCCAATTTTGGGGCTTTTTAAATTCTCATAACTTTTGAATCACTTGGGATATTTGCATAATTCAGTTTTAAACTCCATTTACAGAACTCTATATAACTAATGTGATTAAATAACAAGAATGTCAAATAAAAAAATAACTGGTAATGCTAATACAATAGAATATAAAAGTCTATACATTTAACCATACTATGCATTATTTATGACAGTGTTTATTCATGTATTTTTCTTTTGTATAAAATTCTCTATTAAAGAAATTGACCCTTTCACTTCCACTAGAACACCAGTGTCCTTGTTGATTTTTCATTTTAACCCTTAAAACATTTGTATTTAAAGCATTATTTTACATATCCAAAACTTTTTTAAAAAAGCCCCCCAAAAACTTTGTAGTGAATGGGTTAATAATCAATCAAATATTGTATTTCATTTGAACTTGTTCTATTTTCAGTCTCTTGTCCATCATTTTTAGAATTTTTTTCTCTTCTGATAAGTTGGGTCTTCATTTATGATGACTGCATAATACATTTAATCTTTTTCTTTTGTTTGTTTAATACTTTTCTATTGTCAATTTCTACTTGGATGATTCCAGCCAATTGTATTTAATGCATCAGTTAGAAGTAAGAATAGGAAAAAGTTACTGATATTAGTTTGCTCTATTCTTGGTATCTATAGATAAAATCATTGTCGAAATAGACTATATATTTTGGATGGATATTTCATTGACATTTTGACCAGAGGTTATTGGGTTTTGATCTTCATTGGAACATTTTCAAAAGTTCCAACACATTTTTCTTATTTAGAAGAATTGTGTCGATTCTTTTTTATATTTCTTTCTTTTACCAACTTTTTAGATTCAAGTTTCCTATATTCAAAACAAATTTCTAATAAATTTTTAGTCTAAAAGTTTTCAGAAATGCCTGGTAATTACCATTGACACTAAAGTTTTTTGACAAGTTTCCTTTTTTTTCTTGGGGGGTGGGGTTTACCAAACTTTGGTTACCTGCTCAACCCTTTTTTTGCTTCATAAATAAAATCTCTTGAATCTATTTGATATAAGAGTTATATATATATATATATATATATATATATATATATAACTCTTATTTCAAATAGATAAGATCTTCACCAAGCTTGGTGTATACAGAGTCTGTGTGCTCACTGCCTTTTTGTACACCTGTGAGACTTGGGTTGTTTACAAACGACATCTCAGGACACTCGAGAGATTCCATTAGAATTGCCTTCGCAGGATTTTAGGGATAGAATGGTTGTCATTTACACCAGACACCACAATACTTGAAAGATATCACCTGCCTAGTATTGAGAGTTTGATCTTTAGATCCCGTCTTCGCTGGTCTGGTCATCTAGTTCGCATGAATGATTGCTGAATCCCAAAACAACTATTTTACAAGGAAATCTCAACTGGCAAACGTCATCAGTGCAAACCTAAATTGAGGTTTAAGGACTGCCTCAAGGACACTCCGAAGAACTCTGCTATTGCTGTGGAGGACTGGGAGAAGCTAGCTTGTAATAGACCTGACTGGAGAGCCATCTACCTGTCTGAAAGAATTTGAGTTCAATCGAATTAAACACCAAAAATTAAAGCGGGCTATTAGAAAGGGTAATTTTTAACCCAGCAACATTCAAAGTGGAGAAGTTCTAACATGTACTTTATGTGGAAGAGTATATCGCTCCAGGGCTGACTTGAGTCATCTGAGAAAACACAAGGATACAGTGTCAAATGCTACTGGCACCCAACTATGATTTAAAAAAAAACAGGAAATGGTCTTACTCGAACACGAGTTGACAGCCAACAAAAAATATATATTTAAGTAAGGTGGATTTAAAAATTATAACACCCTAAAACTTTTGACTCCAAAAAAGAAAATTAAATTTTCAAATTATTTCTTTTGTAAAGTCTTATAGATCACACAAATTTATGTTTTTTTTTATGTTAACAATTGATCCAAAATATGTGACAAAAAAAAAAGAAATGTCTGTGAATGGCATTCATTTATGCATTTAATCTATATCATTTGTGTATTTACTTTTTTATGAAAGTAAATGCTTTGAGAGAGAGAGAGAGAGAGAGAGAGATAGATCTTAAATATGTTGGAGTGAAGAAAAAGAGGAGGAAGAGGAAGAAGAGAGTAGAGAAAGAGAACACAGGTTAGAAAAAAGAGAGATAAGAAAAATGATTTAAATTGGATGAAGGGATGAAAATAGATAAATTAAGTCATTGTTTTTATGAATTATTTTCTTCTGATCTAACTCTAATAATTTCCTTATTTTTATACACAGATTATATAGGATTATATCAGATTATAACATAGCTTTAACTAAAAGAATTAACTCTGATCTCTTGTTTGTTTTTTTTTTTTAGCATTGGATATAAAGTTGTAGAAATTAGTTTAAAAATCCTTATTGATTAAAGTATTTACATTTTACCTTTCTATTAAATATGGAAAATATTTAATTTAATGCTAAACATTGTATGCATGTATTTGTATAATAAGATGAAGCCAATATATTTCTTTTGACTTTACAATCAAGCAGAATTTATCATTTCTATGGGTTCAAGTGGTAATAATGGATATATTATCATATTGACATATTGATCCTTGTCAATTAGAAAATCACATGAAATACAATGCATATATCTCTCTCACTATATATATATATATATATATATATAATATATATATATATATATTATAATGGAGATAGTGTGTCTGTCTGTAATCGAAGCTATGTCACCACCACCATCACACGTTACGTTTATTTACATTATATTCTCAATGGTTATTAAATAATCATGATTTAATCTTGATTGGCATCTTATTTATTACCAATGTCTCTATAAAGGTCTAGCTGAGATAGATTTGCCTCAAAACAGTTCATATCTTTAATGTGTTTAAAATCTTGTGATGTGTGTTATATATAATTGTGAAATAAATTTACATAGTATATGGTTTGAATAATTTACATACCAGTTTTAATAAAACTGTGTTTAATAAATAATTACTTGGTTTTATTGATTTCTATTATTATTGTTTTATTCTCAAATGTTTAAAATCAATCCTATGTATAATTCTATATTGAAATCAATTAGAATAAAGTAAAAATAAATGTAATCTTTTTTGTATTCATATTTAATTTCATTAGTCTTTCTGAATCAATATAGTATTCAATTGTATTAAAACACAAATACTTGTGCCCAGAGGGTGCATTTTTTGGCTAATATATATATTATGAACAAAAAGTTTTTAATGTACCAGATGTGCAGGCGAGATTTACAACCAAAAGATTGTTCCATCTACTCAAAGCCTTTAGAAAGTCAGTATTACTGAATTTGACCATCTCTTTGGAATTGAATATTTTGTTGCAGAAATGTATTACATACACATGCTATATATATATATATATATATATATATATATATATATATATATATTCAGTAATGAAAATCCATTGTTGTTGATGAGGTGTGGTAAGCATCACTTTTAGTGAGTAACTGACATAACAATAAGACAATGAAAAGCACTCCTACAATAAATATATATATATATATCTTATTATAATGGAGATTGTGTGTTTTTCTGTCTGTAACCGAAACTATATTCCTACTCAAGACACAATTCTCTTAGTTATTGACATCACATTCTCCATGTTTTAATTTTTATCTAAACCTCAATTATTAATAAAATTGTCTTACATTATTTAATTTTACTGTTAACTATGTCTACATACTAACAACATGCAATTATATTTATATATACAACAAAATAGCGGTTTACAATGTGAACGGGAAGGCTAATTTGCATATTAATATTAAAAAATCAAATTTAATAAATATGTGCTCAGTATTATTGATTTCTAACTGTTTGGTTTTATTTTAATGAATATAAGCAAAAATCTCTTCAATGAATCTTAAATGAAATCCATTAACAAGATAAAATAAATGTCATTTTATTCTTTACTTCCTCTTATAACTAAATACTTAAATTAGAAAAGATAACAATGAAAGACGAGAGTGATGGAAGAGTAAGTTTCAGTTGTTCCATTTTTTATTATACTCCCTCTGTTTCAAATCTTTTATTATACTCCCTCTGTTTCAAATCTTTTTATCTGTATTCTTATTTAGTTTCATTAGCCTTTCTGATTTAATACAATATTTTATTACATTAAAACTTAAATACTTGCACCCAGAGGGTGCATATATTTTCTAGTATATATATATAAATGTATTATCTATATAGTTATTAAATCATTTAATAGAAATTCAAACATATCTATGATGACAATTTTCATGGATAATAACTTGTATTAAATTAAAATGGAAAATGATATTTTTTATTAAACAGTTAATGTTAAATTATGATCTTTTCTTGATTTATTTAATTTGATTAATATTGTTAACTTGTTGGCAAGTGTTGACTAGGGATCTTTCATATTAAATTTGTCTTTTACATGTTTCTCACAGTTTCTTGTGTTTAAGACATTTCTCTCTCTCTGTCTCTCTCGTGATATTTCTTCAGGAAAATATTAGTTGTGTTTAAAAAAATCTATTAAAATAAGAGGTGTTTTTACAAATCAAAAATTAACAAATCATCATGTCACGCTGACAGCATGTATACCTATGATTCTCTCTTGCAAACTGTCCCTATCAGCCATCTCCCCTAGCAGGTCCTCCACATAGCATCCAGAATTTGCACAGAAGTGGTTGATGTCTGCCTACACTGGTGCATCCATGTGTAGTTGTCCACCAGAGAATGTTGCTTATAAGTTGGTCCTTTCTTTTCCAACAATCCAACATGACTTATTTGTGTCAGAGGAAGCCATATACAACTGCATCGTTTCCTCTTACACAAACCATCCAACTTTGCTTTTTAATGAGATGCTCATTCCAAGATTTGTTTAAAACATCATGCAGGATTATTGTGTGCTTCCCATCTACCTTTTTTTTCTAAGCATTTCGTTAGAGTCCAAGTGGTGCAACCATATAATAGCACTAACATGACTACAACTTGGAAGAATATTTACTTCATCTTATCAGAGAGATCAGATATGATCGATAATCTATCTCTATTGCAGTCCAAGCCTTTCTTATGCATATACTGACATCACTTTCTGTAGATGAGATATTACAACTGAGGTATGTGAACTGGTTTAGTTCTCTGGTATTCAAAACATTTATCCCAATGATTTTTTTCTCACTTTTAAAAAAATTTTTTTTATTAATCCTATTGCAATACTTTAGATTTGCAGACCCCTTTTCCATTTCTCTTTCAACAAAATAATGAATACGACACTCCTTATCCAATTGACCATAGAGAATGGAATTAATTAGCATTTCATCTGGTGATATTCACAGAACATGCTACTGAATATGTTTGGTCTGTATGGAAGAATAAAATTCATGAATACCAATGTTGACTCTTCCCATAAATACCAAACTAGCATGGTTCTTGTTATAGCAGAATCTTTGATCTTTGTGATTTATTGAAAGAGCTAGAAATACCTGACCTGTTGGAGCATCAGAGATCTAACAAAAATGAATAAGTGAATCCTGATTGTAGAGAATGGAACTAAAATGGCACTGGCACTTTTCTGCTTTTCCTTCTTTCGATGATTTGTGTCTGCTACAACCGTTGCATGACTAACAAACCAATGAATATTCAACTTGGAATTATCCACAACTATCATCTCTCTCACTCTCTCTCACAAATACTCTTCAGCACGCAACTGTGTTATCCGTGGAAATCAGAATGTGTAGTCAGTTCAGCTGATAATTAACTGGTCTGTTTAAGATTAGAACTTATGTTAGCGACATCTCAGGCATCTCATATTAGGGCCAATCTATCAAAAGTTATATTTAGCTTTGTTAGCTGATGGATTTTTATTTTATTTTATAAGAAATGAGTAAACATTAGAAAACTTAGCAGATGTGATATTCATATGAAAGTTCAGAAGAGAAAAAGAGGGAAAAGTTTTAAAATGCCTTGTGAAATATTTCTATTTATTAATACTCATATTCCTTAATTGTATGACTGTTATCATCTTGCAACACCTGGTTAGAAATGAGACTGTCCATATATCATCCAAGATGAAATGCAAAAATATGAATCCTGATTATCTGGTGTTACTTATCTGCTGAATTCGCTTGAGTGTCGTCACCTCAGCTAAATAATAGACCATTCCATTTTTATTATAAAGAAAGGGAAGAAAAGGACATGCTATACAGAAAAATATAATAAGAAAGAAAGAGAGTAGGTGAAAGATAGAGAGAAGGGGTGAGTGCATGGAAGTGATAATGCTAATCTGTTTCAATCGAACATAATGAAAAGATGAAAAGAAAGCAAAAAAAAAAAAAAAAAAAAAGAAAGTGAATGAGATAGAGTTAAATCAAAATTATTATACTTTTTACATATTAAAGTAAACATATCAAACATGGTAATAATTAAATTATTATACTGTGGTATATCCACAGGTCCTGCTAGTTTCTATTTATTTACCCAACCCCTCTGCATGAGCAAGATGCAACACAAGGTCAATTTTTAAGCACAGTTAAACAGATTTGAATTCAGAGTTTGCCTTCTCCTGGTTTCCACACCAAGAGTAGAGGGCCTAGTCTGCCCTACTATTTAGCCATATCTTGAGGGAGAATAATTGGATTCATACCTTTCCCAAACAACCTCATCCAGGATTTGAATTCTGTTTGCCATGTCCATTTCCTATGATGATAACCATTACATCACAAACACCTCCTTTTGAAATATTTTTAGAGTAACAGCTTTTCCTATTGAGAGGAGGCCAATAGAAGTTCCTTAATGGCTTTGTAGTGTAACAGTAACATGATATCATAATGCATCAATGAATCTTTTATAGAATTCATAGTGAGTCTACTAGTGGACAATAGCCTTTCATAATGACATTGACCTATGCTAATCTCTGTCATGTTTTACTATCAAATGACTCTATTTCATATCTCATTGTCTTTTGTCTGTTTTTTTTTTCTTTTCTTATTGCATTTGTTACTCATTGGGTCTAATTCAACCAACCTTTTTACACCATCTGTTTTCCTCCCTTCTTAGCTATGTGTCTCCTCCTCATCTCAATTGTTGTCTTTTAATTACTTTTATATTTTCTTACCAGAGTTTTTGCTCTTTCAATCCATCTTAAAATATCTTTTTTTTTTTTTATCTGAGAGTAATTCTGAATATTATTCTTTCCATTGAATTTTGGGAAATTTTCTGTTTGTTTTGTTAATTTCCATGGAACCTTCTTTTTTTTTTCTTTTTTTCTTTCTGTTTGATGTATGTATTTATCCCTTTCCACCGCTACCTGCATGTGACACAAGGTCAATTTTTTATTTTTTATCGGAATACATCCAGTTTGAAATCATTTTTTCTCTCTCCTAAATCAGTTGCCTTACAAAAGCTAAAGAACCCATTGTTACATAATTAATAGGTAACCTATTAATTATGTATGTATAAGTGTAGTTCAATTCAAACTAAAGGTTGTGGGAAAACGGACAGATTGTGACCTGTGTGTGACCTCTCTTATGATTCATCAGAGTGAACCGTGTGAAAGTTAGTTTAGAGAAGTCAGATTTTGGCTGGGCATTGAAGAGGATAGATTACAATGGCGTTTTGTCCATTGAAGCCAAATTTTCTCACGTGTGTTTGATTTAATGATTTCTTATAAGGTAATAAATAGCTCTAATTAAACCAAAGTCTTGTGTTCGTTTACTAAGAACAAACAACTGACCAAGACAGAAGAAGATCACAAAGATCCAGTCCAGACCAAGAATAACAGAATAACCAGAAGACCCAGTAAATAGATAAATAAGATGGCACCAAACTAAAAAGTTAATTAGAGAATAATGTCAGTAGCCAAGTCAATTAACTATTACCTTTCTATAGCCAACATGACCAGAAAATGTGTAGGAGTTTATATGAATAAACTAAATAAATATGCAACAATTTTTCCTGTGAATGGCATTTCTAAACCTGAAAAGAAAAACAACATAGAATTGTAAATTGTTTCTACACATTTGAATTTGTGTAGCTGATTCCATTTCTTAAGACAATAACAATTTATGTAAAGCATCTTGCAACACTATTACTGTATGTTTTTACCCAACCCCTCCACATACTATAAGCAACCTGAGTCCTTTGTTTATAAAACATGACATGATTTGGCATTAAATAACCTGAAAAGGGTTGATATGCCATAAATCAACCAAACCAACCCTTTCACATGAGCAGGATGTGACATAAGGTCAATTTTTAAGTGTAGTTTAATAGGTTTGAATTAGTTTTCCTTCTAGACTTGTTGCCATGCCACGGTTAAAGAGATCAGACTTCCTTAATATCTGTCCATAGCTGGAGGGAGAATAGTTGGATGCAAGGGTATGAGTGCTATGTAAAATGCAAACCGCCTCCTGCAGGATTTGAACCCAGGTCCATTTCCCATGGCAATAATCGTTAAATCACAAGTTGCCTCTAAGTCAATATATATATTTGCACTCTTCGTCACCATTATCAGTATTGTTGTCCATATTTTATCAAGGAACCAACAGATTTCCAATTCTGTGGACAAGAATGTCAGCTATAAAGTCAATAGCATTAGACTCCTAAGGTCATTCTATTTTGGATAGGACAGGTCTTCTAAAAGATACATGCCTAACCAATCCTAGAAAACATTCACAGTAACTAAATACTTTACAAACTGGAAAGAAACAACAAAAATGAAGGAGTGTAAATCTCTTAGAAGGCTTTTATCAAAATTGACAAAGAAATGTTTTACTCGACCTACCCAGTTAAAATGAGTGAATTTTTGTCAATAATTCAACATGCGACCTTTAACAAACAATGTAAGTTTTTATAAACACCATATCCTTCTGTTTATTTCCCAAATCAAACACAGTTATAAATATATCAGAATAAATCCTTAATCTCATATTTGATAATAGTTGGAAATAATAGTTAGAGCTTCAGTTAGAAGGAAATATTAATTTTCCTCATATAGTCCACTTGACATACAACATACTTACTCCAGTGAGCTTTTCATTGGTCAGAACAATTCTGAAAATCCTTTTGACTTTGTTTGAAGCTGCATTGCTTTTAATGTTTTCCATGTCTTTAAATTTTATTGATGTGAGGAATTTTCCATTTAGGAAACAAGAAAAACTTTCATGAAGTTTTGATCTGGTCAGTTTGGAGTTGCACTTGCATAATTCTGTGTTTTTATTGAAATTGGATTCATATTTGTCTCCTTTTAAATTAACAATGACTTCCAGTCTAGACTTTATTACTTTATTATTGAATTATGGGAGGAGGGGACCTGATTTGGGTAATCAATTTCACAACTGCAAATGTCTGCCTACAAATTCTTTCTGCCTGCAACAATACTGCAGCAGTCTTCAACCATGTTCCATATGCGTCTCTCTTGCAAAGAATCTGAATCGTTTCTCCCAAGCTTTGCTGTGTACTGCATTAATAAAGCAGGCAGTCATCCTTCATCTATGCGCCTGAAATGTCAGCTTAAAACATCCTGGTTCTTCACGCTATGATTCAGACCAACCACCACCCACACACAAATTCAACACCAAACATACATCCAGGACATCTCACAAATAGCAGTCAAACATGTCAGCCAATTGCTGATGCTTTGAATTCGATGAATGTCTATTGTCACAATTATTAAAGTTGCTCAGTTCTGCAAAAGTCTTTATTTAACTTTTGAAATTTAAAAACAAAAAAAATAGATTTAGTCTCAATACTTTTTAATCTCACTTTGTAACAAATGATAACCTTTGTTATCTCCATGGAAGGAAATTATATTCTGTTTGTCTTGATTTAAGAATAAAACTTGTTTAATGTTTCATTTGTCCATAGTTGCTAAAATATAAACTTTGTTATTTGGTCATTAATGAATCTATAATGGTTGTTGCTAAGATTTGTGGATACAATACCAAATATAAAGTGGTCATAAATTGTCCTAACTTGTCATATTTGTGTTCTCTGGGTTTTGTATATTGAGTGTCAACAAATATAAGATTTAATCTATAGATTAATAGTGTACCAACTTATTGATAGTCATTAAAATATCTTTTTCCTAAACTTAATCTGAAATTTATACGTGGCAAAAGTAAGGGGCCACAGTGGAGTGTTTCATATCACGGACTGCTCAGCTACCTGGATTCCATTCTTAAGCATCAGAGGTCACCACCCACAGCCAATGTGGTATCATTAGAGGAGTCTTACCCCTCTGCAGAGGTAAGTTGGTATATTCTAAACACCAGCTGATAGAAATGTCCTTTTTTAAAAAATTTTTAAAACCCAACAGTGAAAAATTACTTTATTTTAGGCGTTCAAGAACATCCCTGAATATTTTAAATTGTCTACCTTCATTCACTTGCCTCTCTCTCTCTCTCTCTCTCTCTCTCTCTCTCTCTCTCTCTCTCTCTCTCTCAACAAAATGGGTTCATTTTAACAACTCTTTGGATGTGGATTGTAACAAAGTAAAAAGTTCCTAAATTTCTCAATGAAATTACTTTGTGTACAACATAGAGAAGTAGATATTTTAATTGTATGAATATGTTATTTTATTAAATTAAAAAACAATAACTATAAGCCTAGTTGTTATCAGGAAATGACCAAGACAGGAAACCATTATTGAACTATGCTTATATTATATTGGTCTTAATATAATCTTGTTGATATATCTCAATGGGATTATCATATTGTCTCTACTACTTTTTCAATACTAAGTGAATATCTATATTGAATGTTAGTATTTGTATCCGTTTTAGGAGATACTTATACCAGGTTTGGGCTTAGGTGTGAACCATTAACGTACTTATTATGCTAATATTGTTAGCGTAATATGTTAGTTGAGGAATAAATATCTGAAGACTGGTTTGTTTTGAGTGAATATCTATATAGGGTTGTTTTTGAGTGAATATCTATATAGGGTTGTTTTTGAGTGAATATCTATATAGGGTTGTTTTTGAGTGAATATCTATATAGGGTTTTTTAATACATGTTTTCTGTTAAGATGTTTAAATTTTATTTTACATCTGTTAAAGAAACTTAGAAAGTTTGAAATTATTTCTTAACAAATGTTTAAAAGGTTTTGATTTTAATCTTAAAATAATCTTTAGAGATATCAGCTAATGGGAACATTAACAGTTTTTCAAGTGTTATTACAAACATTTTGGAATTCAAAACCAGTAAATCTCAATAGCAGGACATGTGAATATAGTACAGTATAATAATTTAATTAGTATAACGTTTGATATGTTTGCTTAAGAGCTATTGAAAAAAAGAAAAAAAGTATAATAATCTTGATTTAACTCTCTCACTCTTTTTGTTTCTTTCTTTCCTTCTTCCCATTATGTTTGATTGAAACAGATTAATGCTATTGCTTCCACACGCTCACCCCCTCTCTTTCTCCTACTCTCTTTCTTATATTTTTTGTGTAGCATGTCCTTTTTGTTCCCTTCCTTTATACTAAAAATCGAATGGTCCATTATTCAGCTGAGGTGATGACACTCATAAGCATTTGACTGATAAGCAACACCAGATAATCAGGATTTAAATTTTTGCATTTGAACTTGGAAGATTTGGACAGTCTCATTTCTAACCAAAGTGTATTGCAAGATAATAACTGTCATACAATTAAGGAACAAGAGTATTAATATATAGATAATTCTGAAAACATTCTATTATTGTTATTATTATTTGGCCACTAATATTATAAACACTCTACAGAGGGTATTATTTTGTTGAAACTTTCCTTTTGTTCTAAGTTTATGTATGTTAATTAATTAAATCTAAAAATCAGAAGATTACGACAGGAAGAAGAACTATGATAGTGAATGCAAAAAAAATAAAAATCCTTTTCATCATTCCATTAAAAAAAAATTATTATTTTATCTGATGTGATCTCCTTGATCCTGAAGGGCTTACGATGTATAGTGAAATGTTTTTATGAGTTCAAAGGGTTAAAGAATATTTCAAAGTGTGTATCAGTAAATTTCTGATGTAAAACTATTTTATATGGAAAGTAATTAAGTTACAAGGATCTGTAAGCAATTTAGTCTTTATATTGATAAAGCAATAGATATATTCATCAAATACTGACACTTAGACAAACATTAAACATTGTGTCAATTTTCTTTACACTAATAAATCATAGCAACAAATTTAAATGCTATTTTAAAACCAGTAAATCCAATTCCGAGATGTTTGAGTTATGTTCTGTCCTGAAATTTTCTCATTGGATAGTAATTCATTTGAGATTACAAAGTTTTTCTCTTTGTTATTGATTTTGTATGATTATAAATAAAAAGACGTTATTCAATTTGAGAAACTTTATTCATTTTGTATCATTTAGATTTTTTTGACTATTGTCCTCATCTTTATTGTTACGAGCAAGAATATGTACCCTTCAGGTGTAAGTATTTAAGTTTTTGTATAATGAAATATATTGAATTAGGCTAATAAAATTAAATAAGAACACCCATAAAAAGATTACTTATTTTAATCATATTCTATCTGAAATCATTTGTAGGAGAATGGAGAATACATTGATGAATAAAACCGTATTAGAGATCAAAAACACTAAGTTTATTTATTAAACCTGGTTTTGTTAAAACCAGTATGCAAATTAACCACACCATATGTTATGTAAACCTTTATTTCTTACTGATATAAAAGACACATTGCAGGATTTTAAGCGCACTAATAACATGGGCTGTTTTGAGGCATATGTAACTCAGATTTTCATACAAACATCATTAATAAATAAGATTTATTCTATGCATTAATGATTTTGACTATAGACTAAATACTCATTGATAAACTTATTCAATTCCTGAGGGTATTGTGACATAAGCAGGGATGTAGTTTTTTCATTACTGAATCTCCATTATAATAAAGATATACTCAATGTTTTGGCCAATGTGTCCTCTGGCCATCTTCAAATGTTTCTTATTAACCCCAGAACTTTGTTGAACTCTGGAGCCTTCATGTGACAATCTGGTGTATCCACAAAACTTCAAATCGAACCCTTTATTTAATCTATTGGGGTAGATTGTTCTCATTCCATTAACCATGATTGGGTACAAGTGTTAAGCTATCTTAAGAATTGTATGTTATTTTCACCTTAAGTCAGATTTGAACTTGCAACCCAATAGATTAAATAAAGGACTTGGTTTGAAGTTTTGTGAAAGCTGACATGATGTTGTGTATATAACAATAAAATGAGGACAACAGTCCGAAAATTCTAAATAATATAAATTATCAAGTATCATTTAAAAAAAGATTCAAATTTTATATCAAATGTCTTTACTGCTTATATAGGAGTGAAATAATTATGTTAAAGTTGCTTAATTAAAGTAAAAATGTTGAAGTATTGAAAGATAGTCTTGATATTAATGGTTTTTTTTTCTTTTTTTTTTTTGTTTTTTTTGTCTTTTACTTGAAAAATATTATTTTTGTAAATTCTAACAATTAAGAAAATAGTGGATTTATTTTGGAATTCTGACCGAGCCACACTCACTCATCAAGCATCCACTATTTAATTCATAACAAGTTTGGCTGGAAGACTAATTGGTACCATAGGATTTTTTTCTTTTTCCTTTTTGTCCAAAAGTTTTGTATTTGTCAATAGTGACTCATTTTATTTGGAAGGAGGACTAACTTGCTCAACTAATCATTTGTATTTTGAGAATCTACTTCTCATACTAAATCTTCTGGACTGCCATTATTTCCTCTAGGAATCTAAAGAAGCAAAAATAATTATGTTTCCAATAAATTTAACGGAAAATAAATGAAACCTTGATTCTTAAAAAAAAAAAAAAAAAAAAATTAATAAAAAAATAAATCAATTCTAAACTAATTAAACCCATTTTATTTTCAATCTCTTCACCTTTGAAAGATTTTGATTCCAAAATTCATTTTTTTTCTTCTTTGTTTCTTTATTTTACAATGAATTTAGTTAGACAATTTTTATGATATAATAAAAGATGTATTTCTATATTTATTTTTTGTTTGTAACTAAAAAGAAGGAAGAAGAAGAAATAAAAGAAGCAAGAGACTAACAGAAAACTTTACTAACTTTTCTCATAGACATACTTTTGAAGGTTCAGTTAATTGATTCTAACATCTCACCTCTACTTTAATTAATCCCATGTGTATTTGTATGTTTTTATTTTGTCTGTAATGTCCATAAATTAAAGTATTTCAAAGTATTTTATTCATATAATAATGGATTGTAGGCAAATGATAAAGCAATCAATATATAATATTTGGTTTAATTATTGCTGATGTATTAATTCTATTCATACAAAACATTAAAGCAATGCCTATTCCAATGGGGGAAACTAAATACAATTTGTAGATAAACATTTTGTAAAATGCTATTCATATGAGACATTAAAACAATGTTATTATTCCTCTGTGAAACTAAAATAATATAATTTGCATGGAAAAATAAATCAACACTTTAACAACTTTATAGAAACCATAGGTTGTATAGCAGTGAATCATGGATACCAAAATTGGTCATATTCAAATTGATGAATAACTTTTTTGTGAATGATTAAAATAAATCTATATATAATGGCGATTCGGATTCTGTCTGTAACTGAAACTACATCACTGCTTATGTCGCAATACCACCAGAAATTAAGAAAGTTTATCAATGAGTATTTAATTTATAGTCAGATAGAATATAAAACATCCAATTATATATTCTCAAAAAGTAAGTATGCAACATTTGATGGTAGAGTGTCTTTTAAAATAAGTTTTAATAAATATATGCCCATTATTATTGATTTATATATAGTTTTTTGTTTTATTTTAATAAATATTTAAAGTTATCTAATGTATAGAGTTTTATGAGAAAATTATTTAAAAACAAGGAAGTCATATAACCTTGTTTTTTATAATAAAAGTTCTGCAAAGTTTTTATAATGAATATTCTGAAGATAAAGTTTTATGTAACTTGAATCAAAATATAAACAACTCTACAGCAAAAACGAAGCTGCATTAATATATACTTTAATATAAGTCTATCTATCTATCTATCTATCTATCTATCTATATATATATATATATATATATATATATATATATATATATATATATTATAGTTACTTAGTAATTATGAATGATGAATACTTTGTTGTTTATTACTCTAAGTGTATGCAACATAACATGATTATCTATTATTTAGCAAGACAAAACATATTGGTAATAACTTTTTTAGGTTTATAAATAGCTGTTTGTCTCCCATGATTTTTTTTTGTCCTGAAGATGATAGTGATTATACTAAACATTGGCCAAAATAACCACTTTAGTAGTAAAATAACCTTATAAAAAAACTAGAAGTGGCTACCCGGTGTTGCCTGGGTAGAGGAGTATAAAAAAGTTAGTCTCGCAGATTCATTGATTGTTTTGGTCTTCCATAATTGATTTATTTATGTTTTAATCCTGAACACACCAATGGCTTTCTTTTCAAATTCTAGTTTTTAAATATATTCACAAATATAAATAAAATCTACATTATTTTTGCACAAAAAGCAAACTCTGGTGATAGTAAATGTGTACATGTTTATTTTGTCATTAATTGTTTTATTTTCCTAGTTTCCTCTGGACATACATACACACCGACTGTCCTTTATATATGTATAGACAAAGCAATAAAAAGAATAATCACAACAATAATTGGAATAAGATATTTTTAAAGACCATGTTTTAAAAAGTTCTAATAATGGTAAGGACCTAAAATGTTAATTTCATACTGGTTATTATTTTTAACAGCATAGGTACATTATTTACAGAACTAGTTTTACCTGTGGATATACAACAGTATGATAATTTAATTATTACAATGTTTGATATGTTTATTTAAGAGCTATTACGTTTGGTTCAATATGTATAATGTATAATAATCTTGATTAAACTCTCACTCTTTTTTTTTTCTTTTTTTCCTTTTCATCTTTTCATTATGTTTGATTGAAACAGATTAGCGTTATCACTTCTGTGCACTCACCCCCTCTCTCTATCTTTCCCTCTGCTCTCTTTCTTATATTTTTTTATGTGTAGCAGGTCCTTTTTCTTACCTTTCCTTATAATAAAAACGGAATAATCAATTATTTAGCTGAAGTGACAATACTCATAAGAAATAAAAATTCAGTGTATAAGCAACATCAGATAATAAGGATTTCATTCTGGCATTTCACTTAATACGATTTGGATGGTCTCATTTTTAACGAGAGGGTGTTGCAAGATCATAATTTTTGTACAATTAAGAAACAGAAGTATTAATATATAGATGTTTAATATATAGCTCACACCTGCTTAGTCCATTTGAATGTTAACTGTGATAGCTAAATAAAATAGAGTAAAATGTTTTATTTAAAGAAAACCTCGTTATAAATATGTTTTGAATAAATAAAAATGAAAACTTGGCATAGAAGTTCACTGTTTGTTTTTATCTTGTATCAGATTTTTACCTCGTTTATTGATGATGTTCCAATCTTTTCTTTGACAAAAAATTCAGATATTTTTTCTTCCTGTTCTGTAGCCAAAATAAAATTACCTGGTGAAATCCTAAATATTTGAGATTTTATTATTCAATATCTCAATATGTTTTTGTTTCTTCTTCTTTCCTGTTGGCAATAAACATTTATTTCTGTTATTAAAAACACCACAAATCAAAAAAGAATTTCCAACATTTTGGTTTAAAAATATGTAAAAATAATTCAATAGAAACTTTTGTATCTAATTCAAAAATAATGATTGATAGAAGATATTTAAAATATTGAAATGGGATGGATATTTATTATTATCACTGGACATTGATGATTTTTGTCAAAATGATAAATTTTAGATTATTTTCAATGAAATATCCTGTGTATCACATTATCCTGTAATGAATGAATTTTTTACTTGAACAAATCCTGGAAACTGCACCACACAAAAGGTAAGATAAACAACACATGTTGGACAAGCAACGATGAGCTCATAAGTAATGTTATCCTAAAATAGACATATCATTATGGGTTGGCCAGTAAAAACCTAAAGTTTTCAGCTCTGCACAGACATTGAATGCTGTGCAGAGGACCTGCCTGGATTAACGGCCAATAGATGGATGACAAGGAAGAGTCATGCTGTTGGTATGACTTGATAATGATGATGAACCCCACTTGACTGTGACATGATGAACTTGCCTTATAAAATACATTGCATGTTCATCTGTGTGGCTTTTAAATCACACCTGGAATAAAGCAATACCTAATATATTAGCACATCAGGTACCATGATACTATCAAGCACAGTAAATACCTACCACTGGTTTGGTCATTTGATATACGTGCTGCAAACTAACATATACCAAAACTTTTGACTTCTCCTGGTATTTGTATATTCTTTGTCTAGGTCTTCTCACAGCTATGGATGAATAGTAAACGAGATAGAGCTCTCTAGCCTTGGGTAAGCAATCTGTTTAGAAGAAAGACAACAATGAATTTGAAACCCAGGAGCTGATTTCCTTAACTCTCACCTGTGGATTAGCTATGGAAGACAACCTTCAAAATAAACTGTGGTGTATGTAGACAAAAGTAGACTAATGACTCAAATCTTGCAAGATGTAACAATTTGTACAATTGTTAGTCTAAGAAGACCTTTTTTTTTTTTTTTTTTTCCATTAAAGGTCAAATGTACAAAGTCATGATAATGCTGATGGTACTCTGAGTAATGCCTCACAACACTAATTTCTTTTCTGTAGGTTTTTCTCATTTCCTCAAAGGAAATGAGGCCAGTGTGTTGGATATAAACAAACTAACTTGACTATTATGGCTATTATTAAATTGCACTAAGTTTTGGATTATAGAAATTATATGTAGACTATGATATGTGTACTTTTATATACTTGTGAAAATCAACAACTTTTAAAGACTAATTTTACACCTTGAAGGGGGTGGGGGTCATTCATTACAGGAAGTTTACCAGTAGTTCATTACACCAATATATCATAAAAACACCCCTTTTATTTTTTTGGTTAAAAATTAGGGATCATTCATTACATGACTATATTAAAATAGATTATTTTACTACTTGAAATTGTCCTTTTACCCAAACTGGATTATCTAATATTCAATATTTGTGTGTATGTTCATTTTTATTTCTTTGTCTTTGATTATTCAAAATGCTCTTTAAAAATTATCAAAATTAAAAGACAAACTATTCATTGACAACATTTATTTTGTTACTTAAATCATATAATTGTATATACATTTTTAAAAAATTTAACACCGTATGATTAAATTAAGACATGTCATGTTTTTTTTAATTTTTTTTTTTTAATTTTTTTTATTTTAATGAAGAAATGATTTATTAATTAAAAAACCTACTTGATAAATCAAACTGAGTCTGAGATACACAAGATCTTTCTGAAAAATAAAATCCTAATTCTTTTCTATAATTCACAATGCAAACATTTTCTCTTTATCTTTCATTTATATATTCTTTGACTTTTTTCTTTTTTTTCTTCTCATATTGACATAACAAGCTGTTGCTTAATCATCGACTAAAAATTGTTTTGTAAGGAAAAGCAAATGGAAAATATTTTTTTATACTATAAAATTCTTGGAATCTTGATTTCTTTTTTTTCTTCTGCTTGGTAGAAATCCTGATTGATTTTGCTTTGTAGTTGTAAGTTCATTTAGTAAGAGACTCTAGTGAAAAACAATTTCTTTGTAGAACTGCATTTTGTCCTGTCATCAACTCACAACTATTTTCATATATAATTGGTTACATTGCTACCAAATGTCACACCAAATCAAAACCAGAATTTCTCTTTAGTAGAGTTGAAGGTTATAAACTCTAATTGTCTTTTTATTATTTCATAGTCTTGACATAATGCCATAAATGATTTACAATCAACATTTACAGCAACATAAAACCTTCCTTCTTCTTAGAATTTTGTAAGCATTGTCTTTTAAAATCTTGCTCTAATAATCTTTCTGACCTGATTTCTCATTTTGTTGGTTTTATCATAAATGTGCATTGTGAACAAATGTCTCTTCTAGATATTGTCAGTTCAGCTAAACCCGTTTGTCATTGCAATTCTAATCTTTTTTCTTTTTTCTTTTTACAATGTCTTGTGGGATGTGACTTCCTTTTGATATTCTTGTCAGCAAATAGTTATTTTCAGTTTCCAGCTGCAACAAATTTTCCAGAAAAAGAAATCATGCATCGTAATATTTTATTTGTAAATTCTTCTTATGCAAATTTCAATTAAGGAATTTTTGCTATTTTCTGTTGAGAAATTGGTAGACTGTGAATTCAGGGGTGTAAATTTTTACCATAGTCTACTGGACTGATGTTAGTGGAATAAAAAATGAAGTTGAATTGTTTTGAAAGAGGGGGCCAAAAAGATTTAAAAATAAATACTACTCTAATTCTCTCCCAACTGACAGGAAAACTTCAAATAATCTCAGTCCTCAGCTTTCAATCTTCTCTTCTAACAGAACACCATCTTTGCTCACTCGCTTTGGTTATTTTAAGTACACTCAAAAACCAAACATCCGGGCGCATGTCAAACCTCGCGTCCGTCCAGTACCTAGATTGCATTTGTTTTTGCATGCGGGCAGACGCGGGTTCGATCCCGGCAGGCAAGACAAAGTCTTACTCTTTTTCGTTCTCCGCCACATGAATGTATATACTTTTAATTTCTCAACTGGTATTAATACTTTGAATAAAAATGAAACTCTAAGGAAAACATAACTTAAAACATAACTTAATACATTAATTCGTTTATAAGTTTAACTTTTTTTTTCTTTTTTTTTTACCTCAGAACTGCAAAAGTGGACTGTTTTAAGTTTTAAAAAAATCTTTTTTTTTATTGTAAGCTGGAATAGAAATATCGTTAAGTACCTGACCAGCGAATAGTGATTTTCAAAGTATTTCCATCTAGGACTTTATAAGTTTATAATCTCAATTCCTTTAAAATAACAATACTATGGTCAAAAAAGTGTATAACTGAATCACTACACAACAACTTTAAATCTATACAACCTCAATTAATGCTGTTTAATTTAAAAAAAAAAAACCCAACTTTTAAATGAATTAAAGTATTAATTTATGGTTTTATTAAAAGTATTAATCCCAGTTTAGAAATTAAAAATATATACATTGGAATTCATTTCATATTCCACAAACATCTGTTCGGTAGAGTAAGGTAAAAATTTACACCCCTGAATTCAGTCTACTAAGAAATTATTTTTGACAAATTTAGTTTTAGTTTGTTTTTTTTTTTTATCTATCACCTGATGTAGGTCTTGATTGTATTGTCTGGTTAGCATTTATTTTCTTCTTTTGTTAATCTTTTGTAATTGATGCTTAACATAAATTGCCTTTTACTAATCCAAAAGAACCAATTGCTTAAAGCCAACATTCTTTAATTATATCAATTTCCATTTGATGACAACTCTTAAGCTATGTTTATTTAGCGCTAAATGAGTAGTCATTTGAAAATCCCTTTTTTAAATTGTTACTAAATAAAGAAAAATATCTGTTTGATTCTTTTTTTTTCTTTAGTTTATTTTAGTAATTCTATTGTCAGCAATCATTACTTGACTTACTCTGTGTGTGTGTGTGTGTGTATTTTAAAGACTTACTATTTCTAACTTTTAAATTACTTTATCTACTGATCTATTCAGACTTTTCATCTTGATTGTTATTGGCACATCATTTTCTATGGAACAAATGATTTAGTGGATGAAAATGTTAACCCTTTCACTGTGTAATTAAATTTCATGGCCATTCCTGTAATGATGTTAATTATCTACCCCAAAATAAAATTGATACCAGGTCGGTCAGGGTTGGCACAATGTTCGGAAAGTCACTGAGGGTGTATCTGCTTCTTGTGGCATTAGAAGAGTTTTTTTTTTTTTTTTTTTTTTCTTTCCAAATTGATGTGGTAAATCTGCGTTTTGAGTGGATATATCCACTTTCCCCAGCAGAAGGGTTAAAGTGTATCTAGCTGCTTAATGGTCATAAATTCTGGATTGGGTTGTGCATAAAATGTCATATACTCCAGTTCAGTTGGAGGAACATCTGCAAGACAAATTAACTCTGGAGGAGAATTACCTAATATCCTCTAAGTCAGTGCTTCTTAAAATTTTGAAAGTTGTGGACTTGTTGACATTTTTTGATTGATGCACAAACCTATCTATAAAATTTAAAGAATTTTTAAAAACTTCAGATAAAAAGTATTTATGCAGGCATATTAAAATTAGCTTTATTTAATACCAGTGTACAGTTAATGGGAAAAGTGAGACTGCTTCTGAGTTGTCAAGTCTTGGTTTGATAGAAGAGAGTGCCACATGCAATGGTTCTCAAATATATCCAAATTGCTCCTGTACTTAATTTTTTATCACACTCATTGTTGAAAACAGCAGCCTCACATAGGTATGTGCATGGAAATGGGAGAAGCATATAGAGAGTAATTTCATCCAGTTGATATTTTTAGAAAGATATTTCCAATTTTAGTTTATATGTATGGTTGTCATACTTCAAAACTATGCAAATTTATAAAAATCATGTGTGGCACTTGCGGACTGGCAAGTAGTACTCTGCAGACTGGTTATGAGAAGCACTACTTTAAGTATGGACCAGGAAATGAGGAGAATCTCCCACTGTGAATTGAATAAATGGTTTAGTTTGAAATTCACAGAATGTTACCAGTGATGAAATACATCTGCAGAAGGTTGTAGAGTACAATGGTTGCAAACGTGGGAAGTTAGTTAAGAGAAAATCTCTCTTTGGGTAACCGTTAAGTGAGACTGACCGCAAATGGTGACTCTTGTTCAATTAGCCTAATTCTCACATACCCGTTTGGGATCTGGATCTTAAGAAAATAAAATATATCTGAGCTCAAAACAAAGTAATGTCTTGTGTTGTTACTAAGAACAAACAAATAACACAGGACATCTTAGACAGATCCTGAATAATAGAAGATGCAGCTAAAGCCCACAGCCAGATAACAGGATTGACTGATAGAAAGACCAGCCCAAGTTAAGATGGAAGAAATACAAGTTAATTATCTTAGACAAATACACCTGTGTGCAGCCATGGGTATACACCTATAATATATGGCCATACGTTGATAAAGGTGTGGCTATATAACATTAGTAGTCATTGTCAGAGATTCTTAAGATAAGTGAGGAGATTGTGTTATTTAAAAAGAAATCTCTGTAAAATATAATTATTTGTTATCAATAGATAAATGAAACTAATCTTGGTGTTTGATATTTTCAGTAAACTTGATAAATTTTCATTGTCCTCCAAAAACATCTGTTGTCATTCAGATTTTCCGAATAAATCATATCCAATAATGATATTGAAATGTTCCAATAACAAAGTGAATTTTAATAGATAATTACTGAAGAGGTTACTTATATTTTGCAGAAAACATACATGAAATAGAATCTGAGTGAAATTTTATTAGGAAAGGTATTTCAAAATCCGTTGATTAACTGTATTTTCTTTACTTTCTTAATTTTAATATTATTGTTTTAATCAATTTCCCACTGGAATTATTGGAGGAGCAAATTGTTTAACTTTTCTAAAAATAATGTATACACAATTTAAGATAGGTATAAATATTTATCATATGTAAAAAGTTTCATGCTATTTAAAGGTCATTAGATATAAATATAGCAGTTTTCTTTTTTTTAAAATGATCAGTAAATGGGATTGATGGTGTCTCATAAGTTGGGATTACTGTCTATATTGAGAATATAAATTCTTATCTGAATAGACAAGTTGATAAATAACAAAGTTGCATTTAGGGGGAAAATAAACAACACATGAAGGATTTTCATAGTTTATCTCTATTATTTTGAGAATTTGACATATTGCGTCTCTTCAGTGTGGCTAGACATAATAGGCTACCTCCAGTCGTGATCGAAACTCAACTGATTTTTCATCAGTTGGTTCCTAACCCAGAGCTATCAGCATGGTTCACTGGTGGAAGAGAATTTTTACTGATAAATACATATGTACAGAATGTCAGAAAGAGCTTGATCTGTTTTATTAATTTTTTTAAGGCAAGCCTTGCAATATATATTAGTGTAAAAGAAGACACACAAAAATTATTACTTAGTTGTAAAATGGACTGGAAATTATTTTGTTTTCTAAGTGATAGCTTTTTAAGTGTATTGCTCTAATAAAAACCTTGCTATGATGTGCTGTTTTTTTGCTGGGTTATACACACACACACACACACACACAATAAATTTGAGTAATGTATAGATAATGTATTCATAAACAATGAAAATAGGGACAAAGTCCTGCCTAATTATGAAATGGCTATCATAGATTTCAAATTTAAACTGGTAGGAAAGTATTTAAAATAAAGTAAGTAAAAAAAAAAAATAAAAAAAAGAGTTTTTCTTTAAACTTTATTTACCAAATTGTTGAAGGGTGAGAGATATTCTCATCAAACCTATCAAATAAATTAATCCATAATATATATGAAAAAATATATTTACTAACATTATTATTAAGTGATAAAAAGAATGAAATCCTTGCAAACAAATAATGTAAGCAATATAATTGTTTTATTAAATTATACCATAAAATGCAGAAAGATTTCTACTTATTTTATCATTGGAAAATCTCTGATCAATGTTTGCTTTGTCCATTTGGATTAATGTCTTGAATGTTTTATTTTATTCTTTATTCTTAGACATTAGGAAAGTTAATTTTGTGAATCTGATTTGATATTTGTGATAAGAGAAATTATTAGTATCTCATTAATTACTGCAACTATCTCTTCTTTTTTTATTAATTAGACAAAACTTGTTACAATTTGCAGTAAGTGCAACAGATATAAGGCTTGATTTAATACAGTTCTAAGTGACAATCATCTATAGGTGGCGGGTTCAATACTGGTCAAGGGTGATAATAAAATAGAATATTTAACATAACTTAACTCTTGTACTTGGTCATGAATAACAGAATGAGAACAGTCTACCTCTGTGGATTGAATAAAGGGTTCGGTTTGAAGTTCTGTGAAGGCTACCAATTATGATATAAAGAAATTTAGGTTCTATTTAGAATAAACATTTCTTGATGATACCTCATATAAAAGACAAGCTTAAAAGTTGACTTATTGGGTGGCAATTAAGCTAGCTCCTGTGGAGGGGTTGAACAATTTTTTTCAAACAATTAAGTTTTCATCAAAACAATGTATATATTAATACTCGTGTTCCTTAATTTTACAACTCTTATCATCTTGCAACACCCTCTGATTAAAAATAAGAGCATCCAAATCTCTCAAGATGAAATTCAAAAATGTAAATCCTGATTATCTGGTGTTGCTTATCTGCCGGATTCTTATTTCTTATGAGTGTTGTACCTCAGCTAAATAAAAGACCATTCTGTTTTTATTATAAAGAAAGAAAGAGAAGAAAAAAGACATGCCACACAGAAAAAATATAAGAAAGAAAGAGTAGGGGAAAGATAAAGAGAGGGGGTGAGAGCGCAGAAGCGATGCCACTAATCTGTTTCAATCGAATATAATAAAAAGAAAGAAAGAAAAAAAAAGAAGAGTGAGATAGTTAAATCAAGAGTATTATACATTCACATATTGAACTATTTAACAATAGCTCTTGAATAAGCATATTAAATGTAATAATTAAATTATCATACTGTGGTATATCCACAGGTCCTGCTAGTTGTATAATTTGTCTATTTGGAACTAGCATAATAAAATATTTTTGTTTATCTCATTTGGGGTCAGTACAGATAGTTTGTTTCTACTCCCAACCCTTGAATAACCAGCGTAAAATTGATTATTCCTAAATGTATTTCCAAGTAATAAAAATTGTTATAATACAAAAGAAATCACATAAAAAAAAAAAAATAAAAAAAATAAAAAAATGCAGTAATTAAAACTTTGGAATCCAAGATTTCAGTATTCCAAGTCTGAATTCATCCCAGAATGTTTTTAATTTACTCACAAATTTGGCCCGATTCTAAAATGGTATGATATTTTGGGCTACAGTCTCTAGAAGTAAAATTGAAAAAATGTGACACGCTTACACTCGCATTTCTTATCAGAAAAGAGCTGGGAACAGAACATATGTACTTTGTATTATCTATCTAAGAGTTAGTGTTTTTAAAACTTATATAACTTAAATGTTTTACAAATGTATTGAATTTTCATTGTTCCTTTGGATATTGTAAGAATATTTATATATATATATATATATATATATATAGTTATACTAATAGTATATAAGAATAAAAAAAAAGAAAACGTTGAAATATCAGGTGTTTTTGTTTTTTCTTCCTTTTCTAATTCATCTGTGTGTGTGTGGGGGGGGGAGAGATGTGGTGTCTGTTTCTTTGTTTTGTTGCTAGTACAATTTTACATACCATTTATTGTTCTCTTACAATGAACTGAAAAGAAACTTCACTTTTTTTTTTTTTTACAATGACTTTTTAAAACCCTTTATTTGTCTATCACTTTATGGACTAAAAGCATTTATTTATTCTTTGTATATTTTTAATGATTTTGCTATCTGTTGACAAATGTGCCCCCAGGAAAGTAGACTTTCTTTCTACTGTGTCCATTTCTCAAAGTGCTTCAGGACAATAAAAAAAAGAAGTTTTATTTAAATTTCTTTCTTTTTTTTAACCTTTTTATTTTCTATTCATGTTAAATTGTAGACAATACTCTTCTCTGTAAAAGTTATGGCAGGGGTTGGGAGAAACAGCCATGTATACTAATTAACATTTTTCTTGCTACTAATTTAAACAGGTTTTATTTTATTTTTATTTTTATTTTTTTCAAGTTAAAACTTGTGTTCTTTCAATCTTATATAGTAATAGATCTTTGCCTCAAGTAGTTGAATCCAATTTTCTCCTATAAAATTGATTTGATCGTACCAAAAACTAATGTCCAACATTTTAAAGTAAGTAAAGTCAGTGGAGTGGTCTATTGTCAGTATCAACTTTAAAGTGAGGGAGCCTATCCCCTTTTCACTAAACCAGCAAGTTTGTATTTGTGTCTGAGCTGGAGCGCCACACCTACGATCAGCTCAAAACTAAGATGTACTACTCATGTGCTGAGTTAGCGAGGGTAGTATTGAACCTTGTAATTCCAACCTGATGTGCGGGAGTCTATCCCCTTTTCCCTAGCACTAGACCAGGGAGATTGTTTTTGTGTCTTAGGTGGAGCACAGCTACAATTATCTCCCCAATTTACCGCACAAACCTAAGCAGTGTTACTCATGTGCTGAGTTGGTGAGTGTGACATCAAACCCAAAACCTTGTGGTTCCTTTTGGCGGATGCTCTATTGACTGAGCTAAGTAGATGGACTTGAAACTAAGTTTGTTTTTTTTTCTCTCAATAAATACAATTATACTAAAATACATATTTGTTTAATTCAGTCGGTAGAGCCCCTGCCTCAGAATTGCAAGGTTCCTGGTTCGATACCAGTCCTCACCAACTCAGGGCATGAGTAGCACAGATTAGGTAATATGATCTGTGCAGTAAAGTGGGGAGCTGACAGTAGGTATGATGCTCCACTTCAGCAGGAAAAAAAAAGGCAATCTCTCTGGACTAGTACTAACAAAAAGGGGATAGACTCTCTCACTGTACAGCTGATACCGACAAAAGACCACATCACCAACTTTACCTTTACCTATATATATATATATATATATATATATATATATATATATATATATATATTTGCAAGAATCATCCATATGTAAATAATCCTATCATCTTGACAGTTTTGTCTGTGTTTTGTGATTCTGTTAGAATATAAATAGTTGGCCTTAAATGTCCTTATCACTGTTTTCTCATTGGTTCATTGCAGTGTAACCTAGCAACAACATCCACCATCATTCTGTTGACATTTACCATTATAAGAAATTATGAAAGAATAACAACCAGTCGATATAATCATTCAAATTTTAGACCTTCACTATCTATTTCAATATAGGTTCAATTTTTAACATTTACATATATACATACTGATATATTTTTTCCAGTATATCTGCATAGACTAAATCTTGTTTTTGTGAGAATTTGTTTACATAACTAAAACCGAGAAAGAAATGTTGTCTAAGTGCATTTTGATTGATGTAAGAATCATTTCTTTTTGTTGTTTTGTTTCTTTGTTCTCAGATGATTTTCAGCCTCATATAAGGCCTTATTATAAGCACTTATAATATAAGGCCCTATTATAAGCACTTAACAACTAAATGAGATGAATGTGAAAGGTAAACTCAATTCTGTTATGTAAAATGGCCCTTTAATTTGTCGACGTATAGCCAAATATGTGTCCCACTTGGCATTTGAAGTTAATGTTTCAACTTCCCACAAATCAGTTGGTCTCGCGGGGGGAACAAATGTCAATCATTATTCCATTACCTGACTTAAATGTGGTGCCAATTCAACAAGTCCTAGTCTATTATCATGTGAAGTTTGCTTATTCTTTCTGATCTTGTCTATCTATCTATCTATCTATCTATCTATCTAGATAGATAGATAGATAGATAGATAGATAGATAGATAGATAGAAATTAGAAAAACAAAGTGTTCCAAAAAAAAAAAAAAAAAGATTTTATTTTGATGTTGACGTCTATGCTTAAATGTTTCGATTTATATTAAACGTTCCTCAATATAATAGAAAAGAAAAAGAAACTTTTTGTTTAAATGTTGATGGATGTTTTTAAATGACTTTAGGAAATGTGTATGGAGAAAATGGCTCATAACTGTTTATCGATCAGCGTTCATTTTGAAATGACGTGATAGGTATATGCGAAGATGAAGGTCAAGATGTGATTGGTACCCAAGGAGATGTTGAAAATATGTGATGGATTTCTTACAGACACCATTGTTTAAAAAGATGATATATTTTAAAGATAAATATCTAGATAGGCTTATCCAACATTTTCTGACGATTTTATAGTTAAATATCTGCCTTGAAATGATAATCACTTCTTTCATTGTTCTTATTAAGCTTAAATTTTCTCTTTTCCTTCAACAATTTAAAAAAGTGGTTGATGTTTATACTTTGGATATCATGTATATTATTAAGGTAAAACTATTAAGATATTATAATTATATCATGCTGACAGGACGGATTCCCATAATTCTCTCTTGCCATGGTCATTGCTACTGGCAAGTCTTCTGCATGCCATCTAGTATCTGCACAGAGCTGGTGGATGCTGGTCAACCTACACAAGTGTGTCCATGTATAGGTGTCCACAGGTGAACATCACTTATGAGTTCGTCCTTTCTTCTCCAGCAGTGCCCAGCATAGCTTGTTCATGTAATGGTAAGTGGCAGTACAGATGCTTTTTTGTAGGATTCTGTTTCCAGGATTTTTTCAGGACAGTGTCCATCATCCTTGTGTAGTTCCTATCTAGCTTTCTTTCCAAGTGTTTCATTAGAGTTCAAGTATCCCATGGTGGTGTAATGGTTAACCAGCTACATTTTGCAGATCCATTACTACTGAATAATGAGTTCAATCTTCACTGGATGCTCCATATTTGTGACCTTGTATCACATCCTACCCTTGGCTAATGGGCTGGGTAAATACCTACTCTGCTATTTCTTAAGAAACTAAGCTATAAAATCTTTGACTTGATCTAAAATAAATTATTTTGATACTTAAAATCTGAGCTTAAATCTTTTACTTCATGACTTTAATCTTGATACTGTGATCACTGAAAGTTGACCTATTGATTTGGGGAGGGAGCGAGGGCAGGTATTTTTTTTTTTTTTTTTTTTTAATTTAGTCAATATTTAACTTACTGGCTGTTGAGAGTGAAGAAGAGTGTCTTTTTTTTTTTTCTCCCTCCTCCCCAATAAAACAAACAACTTTTACCATGTTGATATTCTTTTTTCTCAGCTTTATTTCTAAGCCATTAGATCAGTACAAAATCATTGATAAATATTAGTATCTTTCTTTTCTTTTCTCTCTTTTTTTTTTTTTTTAGTAGAAAAACTATTTGAGATTTTAGTTCCAATTCTTTACCATAAAACTATATGAATCAAACAGATTTTATGCAAGCTGTTATCTTAAATACAATGTTCTACTTTTGAGCAAATGCTGACAATCTATATTCACCTGATTTTATTTAACACTCTTACTTCTCTTGACTTCTCTTCATTTAACAGCATCTGTTTCAAATAATAATAATTCTTTGTAGGGATTCAATAAATGACAAGTAATCTTTGAGAAACTGCAATTTTCATATTACTTTTATGCTAACATTTATCAAATAAAAGTAGTTTGAGGTCAATCACTGGAAACACTCTTCAGAAGGGTGTGTGTGTGTGTGTGTGTGTGTGTGTGTGTGTGTGTGTGTGTGTGTGTGTAAAGTTTATGTACCGGGCATGTATGCTGAAGGGGGGTGGTCCCTAATGAAAAATTATATTGTGTAAAGTACCAGGTATCTATTACTGAAACATAACATTTATTATCTAGATGTAGATATAATATAAATAATTCATTTATATATCTAGGTGATAAATTGAAATAATTTATAATAAATTATTTCAATTTTCTAAAAAATGCATGTCAAAATGTCATTGTTTCTATTAACTTTTAACTTAACTAATCAAGTCATTTTATTATAATATAATAAAGATATACAACCCATTCACCTGTGACATATGATAATCTTATAGATTACAATGTTAATTTATTAGAATAGTTTGATTTATTTTATTGTCAAAAGGAACTACAATGGTTAAATTACAAAAATACTAATAGTACCATTTACTCACTTGGTTACCTCATTTCAGGAATAAAGCCACCCTCCTTTTAAAGGTATCTGATACTTTTTACAATATCCCAATTTTCTTAAGGATACCTCCCTTTTTGGCATACATGTCAACTACCTAAACTTTGACACCCCCTCCCCACTGTCTTCAGCAGTAGGTATTTGCCTCTCATCCCACTTATGAGGGTGTGACACAAGGACATTTTTATGTGGGTCCACCCACATGAGCTAGATGGAGCTACCATTACCGCTTGCCTAACTTCACTTACACCACACAGATGACAGTTTAAAATATGGGAGGTATTTCTAATGCACCCTGTGTATGTAAGTAGATAATAATGTGTCAGATTTTACAAATACCAGGTTGAATACTTTATAAAAAATAACCTGGTTGGGTGTTAAAACTACTTTTTATTTCTCTTCAGTTTGTTATAAGGAGTCTCACCTCTCTTAGATCGATCATCATCATCATCATCATGTCATGCAAGCAGCATGGATATCCATGACAATCTCTCGCCAACCTTCCCTAAGTTCAATTTTTTTAAATTCTAATATTGCACCCATGACTCTCATTTAACAATGCATATGGCATGTGTGTACGCACGCACGCACGCACATGCATGCACGCACTGTCATTTGAATATTTTTATGTTAATGAAGTATTTTTATTTAGGTTAATTGTTTCTTGTAACCTTAATTGATTTCCTATTGTCTTTTATTTGGGCTGACCATCTCCCCTTCCCCCCTCATTTAAAAAAGAAAGAAAACCAGAAAACAACCTTCTAAGTTGGACATGTCATTGTTATAATAAAAAGAGATAAATTGAATGAAAAGTGTGTGCTAACTTGAATAGCCTGTTTTTCTTGAAAAAGATTCTTTCTATTACAAATATAGTTTATTAGAACTTCACAAGTCATTTTAATTTGTTCATTGTTGATAACATTTTAACATTGGTCTGTCTTACACTGATTTTTAAGAAAGGGGAAGAAAAGAAAAAAAAAAAAGAAAAACTTTAACCCCCCCCCCTCTAAATCTTAGCACATTGCATAAACTTTGACTGTCAAAGACAAGAGTTTTTTCATTTTTTTGTCATTCCAGTGGGGTCGTATTGATATATGACATATCTTAGTGTTTATTTTGATTCTTCCAACTGATAACCTTGAGTACTGAATCTTTTAGTCTCTATTCTAAAAATTTTGTTGAATAATGCAAGTAAAATGATGACACCTGAAAATACACTTTCCCTTCATTCTGAGATTTATAGTTGTAATCAATATAAATCAGTGGTCATTTTATTTGTGTGGAAAACTTGGATTCACTCAAATTGAACTGATTTAACATGCAGCATTACAAGAACACAGAATATATATCTCTCACTCTGTCGTTTAACATGACTTATTAGAACTATGCCCCCCCCCCCCACTGGCCCACTCATGTTGAAATAGGAAAGTAACTCTGTCAATATAAAAAATGAAGACGGTCAGTGACCATTATCAGAATTTGGCTCTCAAAGATAAGTTACTTATTTTTATTTTAAATAGTAAATATTGTATTAACATTATGTCCAAATGCAGTTAACTTTCTACCCTAATACATTTCATTTTACAGAAACGTATATTAAGTCACCTATTTAATAGAAAACGTTCCCTGTGGACTAAGTAAGAACTTTTTTTTTTTTTTTTTGTGTGGACCTGTAGCTTGTCACTGATACTAGACTTTGAGGAAGGAGAGCATGCGGTGCGTGTCTCACAAGCGCACATGTCAATGTGTGCAGATATTTCTACAAGTCCCTCGGTGATAGAGGAATGGTGATGTGTGCAGGTTTGATGGCCTGTGAACATGCACATGGTAATGCTCATGACCCATTTAACAGCACTGCATTGTCGATTAAACAGCAACGGACCTCGGTGATGTCGTGAATGACTGAGCAGCCCCCTGAGTAGCACTGTTCTTCCAGACATCTGGGAAGTGTCTAGAAAAGTAGGCCTAAACAAATACCTGTTTACCTATCAAGCTGACCAACAACATGCGGTTTGATGGCAGTTATAGCGATGAGGACCAATTGATAAAAGTGGGGGCTGGCTACACTTTCTATTGAAAGGGCAGGCCGATGGTAGCTGTAAGGGGTTTGATGTAAAGTGAATCAAGCACCCCGTCCTGAATCGGTCTATATGTAGGTGGCACATAATTGACGTCACAGACACAACTCTTAAATTTGACCGACCTGTGTGACAGGGCTTGCCTGCTCGGTCACGTATCATTTCATATGTGAGGAAGACGGAAGGGATTCACATGTGATAGGGTACATAAAAACAAATCTGGATCCTTGGACCATCTGCTTGCGCACAACCCAACTACTTGTAGAAATGGCCTTATTCTGTGAAGAAGTGGCAATCACCATATATAATATAATGATTTAATTTTTCTATTTGATTCAATAAATAGGTTTTCAGGAAGAATTTACCAACCTCTCTTTTTTATTCTTTAAACTTTTGTTTAATGAAATAAAAAAAGTTTCTATTTTTTTTTTTTTGTCACTTGAGTTTTATTTACATTTTCTCTTTTGAACAATCACCACCAAGCAATTTTTCTTTTCCTTTTTTTTTTTTTTAAAGTAGTTGTTTCGGTGTTAGTGTAAAATCACAAATCAGTGTGTTGCACTTCTTCATTAAAATATAATCACTTGATTTTTGTTCTTGTGAAAATTCATTTTAACTTCAAAGATTTTAAATTTGTTTTGTTGTTTTGTTCCATGACTTTGAATCATTCAAGGATTCACTTTGGTCATGTGACTTTGTTGATTTTATTAATTGCCTTTCATTTTCTTTTAACCAATCAATTTTTATTCCATTAAATTAAGTTTTTTTATTTTTTTTTAAATTTAATTTAAAAAAAACAACTTTTCTCTTTTATTTTTAAGTATTGGAGAAAGCAAAAAAAAAAAAATGTAAAATGAGGAATTTTTAAAACATTGAAAACTTTATTCAATGAAGTTTAGAGCACACTTTCTGCTAATTTTCTGGCTTTCAATAAAGATTTTTTTCAGTAATTATCTAAATATTATGGAAATTAATTTACTATACACTATAAGCTCAATGTTTAAGGCAGAAAACTATCTTAATATACACAATATGCTTAACATCTCTTTTACATTAAGTAGGAGTTGATTTACCATAAAACACAAATCAAATCTTTCATATTAGAAATGTATAATATAAGACTTAATCTAGTGATTAATCATAAGAAAGTTTTAGACAAATATGAAAGCAGTCTTGAGTTAAGTTAGAATATTTAGTGAGCTTGATATTTGTGAACTCAGTTATTGGGTATTTGAGAGCCAAGAGACTTTGGGGTTTAAAGACTCAAGATTTTATAGAATAGTTTATCACAAACCATAATGCATTAATTTAGGTTCATTGCTTTTGTGTAATTATTGCTTTATATTATATGAAACCTGTAAAATGTTTGGTGTTGTATATCATGTAGGTATTTAGCCAACCTGTTTGCCACAGGTAGGATGTGACACAAAGTTGCAGGTATGGGGCATCCAGTGATGATCAAATTGGCAATTCAGTACTAATGAATCTGTGAAACTAGCTTGCTTACCATTACACCAAGATGAGAAACCCTTAGTATTGTATATCATGTATAACTGAAAAATATTGGAGTTATTGATTGAAATGTATTGAAGATCTACGTGGTGTTTATGCACTTAAAAAAAAAAAAAAGTTTATAAATGAGGTGCGTGGTGAAATGGTTAGAGTTGTAGGAAATGGACTTGTCAACCAGAGTTCAAATCCTGGATGAAGCTGTTTGCATTTCACATAGCGCTAATACCCTTGGAAAAGGTACTCTCCCTCCAGCTATGGACAAATAGTAGAGTAGACTGGGCTCTTTAACCTTGGATAGGTAACCGGTCAAGGAGAAGGAAAACTCTGAATTCAAACCTGTTAAGCTCAGCTTAAGAAATTGACTTTGTGTCACATCCTGTTTGTGCAGAGGGCTTGGTATATATATATATATATATATATATATATTGTTTAATACTTAAGGTTTTATCTGTAGTTGATAGTATTATCTGTGACAATCCACCCAGTCAGTCTATTAAAGGACTAAGATAAAGAGAATATAAAGCCAATCAAAACAAAGATTTTATGACCGGGTGAATGGAGATTCCAAGTCTTTGATGATGAAATTGACTCTGAATATTTTTTCATTTTCTGGAATTACAGTCAATATGCAAATTCACAGACAAGCAAGTGGCTTGAGAGTTAAAGAAAATCTGTATATAAAAAAAGAACTGCAATTTTTAAATAAATTCCTTATTTAGAAATTGCATTTTTGACGCAGACTTTCTTTAAGTCTCCAGCCAATTTGCTTGTCTGTGAATTTGCATATTGACTGTAAACCTTGCTATCATCTTTTTTGACAAGCTACTCACTCAATTTTCCCTTTCACTTTCACATTTGGTGGAATAGACATTTACAAAACTATCATCACTCTCCATTGAAGCTTTTGGATACCAAACTAACAGATTACTATTTAGCATGTCAACCATCAATGAACTTTCACCTCTCCCCCATCCCCTCCTATTCCAGATTACAGATTTGTTACAAATCTACCAACTAGAATTTAAAATGAACAGATTAAAAATAAAGTTTTAGAATATATCTTTTTGCCTTTTACTAACCCTGATCCAAAAATCTAAACAGTATTATTTATACACAATTTCTTTATCTGGAATCCAGACATTGTATTATCTATATATTAATACTTGTGTTCTTTAATTGTACAATCATCATTATCTTACAAGTACCTCTGGTTAAAAATGAGACTGTTCAAATCATCCAACATGTAAGTCCTGATTATTTGGTGTTGCTTATTCACCAAATTCTTATTTCTTATCAGTATTGTCACCTTAGCTAGATAATGGACCATTCCATTTTGATCATAAAGAAAAAAGACCTGCTACATAGAAAAAATATAATAAGAAAGAGAGTGAGTGAGCACACAGAAGTGATAATGCTAATCTGTTTCAATCAAATATAATGAAAAGATAAAATGAAGGAAAGAAAGAAAAAAGAGTGAGAAGAGTTAATTCAAGATTATTATACTTTTTACAAATTGAAGTATTAGCAATAGCTTTTAAGTAAACATATCAAATATTGTAATAATTAAATTATCATACTGTGATATATCCACAGGTCATGCTATTTATTTTATTATACTTCAATCCAAACCATGGATTAACAAGCTAGTCTCACAGATCCATTACAATTAAATAATGAGTTTGATCCTTGTTGAATGCCCCATACTTGTAACCTTATGTCAATACCTACTTTTATCTAAACTCACTTATGCAAATAATTGTATAAATCCTTACCATTCAATTATTTGCATAATTGAAGTATATATTGGTTGAAAGTACAAAAGTAACAGTTTATTCAAACTGATATCCTACTAACAACTTATTGAGCTCTGTCTTGTACAAATCAATACTGAACTTCAATTAATCATCCCAGATTCTAGGATTATTTCCTACTTTTTTTTGTGGCAGGTCACCTTTGTAATATTTTACATTTTCTTATTATTTGTCCGTTTTTTTTTCCTCCCTATTTTTGGTAGAAAGTCAAATCTGGCAATTTGCCATGTCTAGATGATTTGATATCAGTTATAGACTTTGCCAATCTCAATTCTTTTGTTTATAAAATCTGTTGTTATTTGGTCCATTAGAGAAGAACATTTATAAACACTGTTTTCTCTTATCAGTTACTGCCAATTACTAAAGACAAATAAAACATCTTACCATTAAAGTAACAAAAAACTGGATAGTTTTATCTATATTGTCTCTTTTCTTCTTAGATTTTTAAAGTTCACAATATTTCAATGAAGACTCCTTTTTTTTTTTTTTAAGGTTGCTATCATTTAAAGTGCTTTATTTATTTATTTTTTTTGGTCATGGACATTTTCAAATGTGGAAATTGGTTGTCTGAATGTTTTATGTTGAAAAAAAAAAATCCAAACAAAACAAAAAACAAAACAAAAAAAAAAAAACAGGTGGCAAAATCTAATTTTTCTGTTTCTATTTAGCATCATAAAGACAGTTTGTACTGTGTGTGTGTGTGTGTGTGTGTGTGTATAATATATATATGTAATGTAGAGACATGTGGTGTGATGGTTACCATTGTAAGAAATAGACACAAGACAAGTCCAAATCCTGGATGAGGCTGTTTGCATTTCACATTGCGCTAATACCCTTGGGAAAGGTATGAATCCAACTATTCTCCTTCCAGCTATGGGTAACTAGTGGGTTAGACTGGGCTCTTTAACCTTGGTTAGGCAACCAGTCTAGAAGGAAAACTCTTAATTCAAACCTAATAAGAAAAAAAAAATCTAACTTAAACTCTGCTTAAGAAATTGACCATGTGTCACATCTTACTCGTGCAGGGTGGTTTGTAAATGTGTATGGTCTCTTGAAATTGTACCCTCCAACCTTCTTTAGGTGTATGTCTGGGAATACTGAATCCTTTATTCAATCCATGAGGGTGGGATGATTTCCCTCTTTCCTCAACTGTCCATGCTTAGAAGATGAGTCAATTCATTCCAGTTAATTTATCACAGAGATTTTCACTTGTGTCTTCTAATGAAACAAATTAACTTTTTAATGCACTGCCTGACCTGAAGATTGAACTCACAGCTTCCAGGTAATTAGATGCACTTTAACCAATACTTATATCCACCAGGCCATTGCCCTGTGGGATGATTGTGTTGTAGCAACTTGCAGCCTTAAACCTAATATCTTTTAAACTGAACCAATTCATTTATTATCTGCATCAATCTGCAAATGTTCCTCTCTCATAAGACCATCTATTTCATCCTGTCTTTTGACAGGTTTTCAACTGTTTATGACACACACACACACACACATTGATAAATGAATTAGGATTGTCTTTAGTCGGTCTCTTTTGTTCAGAATTTAGAATCATCTTCTCTCAATTTTAAACTGTTCAATACTTAATTGAGTGGCTACTTAAGCAACAGCAGGTACTATAAGCAACTGGAGTCTGTTGTTTACCAAAATAACTTTATTCAGCATTAAATGACCCAAAAAGTGTTGATATGCCATAAAATAAACCAACCCACCAACTAACCTGACTTGAAAGGGCTAATCATTAATTACTTTTTTTTCTCTTTTCTTAAATTTGATTAGTTTCCCATTATTTGAAAATAATGCAAAAAAGATTTATAAATAGATTAAGTTCATTTCAAGATTTGGGAAGAAATTTTGATTTTGCTTAAAAAATAAATGAATTAAGAAAAAATAAATAAATAAAATATGTAAATATTGAAATCAATATTGTTTTAATGGATGCAAATTTTATAGAATATTTCAACAGTTTTGTTGATAGTTGTGCATCCTTTTCATTTTATTCTTTAGGTTCATTTAATATTATTTGGTCAAATATTGGTTTTAAAGCCAAAACGAATCATGTAAGAGATAAGAAGAACAACTGAAATATGAAATACTGGTCAACATTTAAAAATTAGTATTATTTGGATTTTTTGGACTATTGTCCACAGCTTTATTGTTATATTCACTGTTTCGGTCAATGTGCACTCTGGCCTTCTTCAGGTATTTCTTGTCAAACTCTGGAGCTTTCATGTTATACTTCCAGAGTTCGAGAAGAAATACCTGAAGTAGGCCAGAAGGAGCTGTCGATACTTCCTGAGTTTGACAAGAAAAACCTGAAGAAGGCTGGAGAGCACATAGGCCAAAATGTTGTGTATATAACAATAAAGATGAGGATAATAGTCCAAATAATACAAATTATCAAGCCTCGTCAAAAGAATTCAGACAAATAATATTTTAAAAATCATTTCATTTATTTGGATACAAATAAACCTAAATGTTCATGATATAAACAAGATCCTATGCAATTAATAAAAATCTAAAAAGTTTAACATTACAAAAACATTCTAAATATGTTTGATTTTATTTAATGTGAACACCAAAAAGTCCACATTAAAATATAAAATATTGTAAATATACACTGATTGCTATAAGAGGAAATTCATTTAAAAAAGATAATTTCTCTTTTAAAATCTCATAAAATTGATATAACCAATTGCTATATGTGACTTGTAAAATTTTGGAACTAGTAAATATATTTACAAACTTTTGTATGAGAAAATAGTTCTAACTCTATAACTACTGGTTATTAAACAAAATAATTAAAAAAAAAAAATCAGTAAGGCCAAATTTATGAATATAAGAAAAATGTACTTAAAAAGGCTGAGAGGAGATATGCATGAAAGACAGAATGCCCCCTCTCTATCTATCTATCTATCTCTATCTATCTATCTCTATCTATCTATCTATCTATATCTATATATAATATACCAAGCGTTTTGGTAGATCCTTGCGGAGAGAAAAAAACCAGCAGAAAGTTTGATTGTAAAAATATACTACCAAACATCAACCAGGAAGAAAAAAATTTTTGAAAAAAAGAAAGGACCAAGATATTCGTACCAACAAAGAAATAATCTATTGGTACAGTATTTGGCCAAAAGAAAAAAACAATTTATCTATATATATATATATATATATATATATATATATATATTTATATATAAACCACACACAATGTATATGTAGAGAAACATCAGTGTACAATATAAATTTAGTTTGCTGCTTGTTTTTAGTATAAATATACACATAGATATAATAATATAAAATTACACACGAGATGTCATCTTGCTAGTATTAGATTTTTTTTTTTTTAATTAAAAATAAAAATAAAAATAAAATTCCAATGTCTGTATGGTATTCTTTTTGTGTTTTGAACTGAGCCCCTCTGCACGAGCAGGATTTGACACAAGGCCAATTTTTAAGTGGAATTTAACAGATTTGAATTCAGAATTTTCCATCTCTAAGACTGGTTGCCATACCAAAATTAAAGATTCCATTCTGTTTCACTATTTACCCATAGTAAAGGATAGAGAATAGTTGACTTCATACCTTTCCTAAGGGTATTAGTACTATGTAAATTGCCATCAGCCTTGTACATGTTTTGAACTTGTGTGTCATGATGATAACAATTACACCACAAACCAAAAGACACAAATCTTTAAAAACTGCAAATTAAAAAATTAAAAGAAATTTTCTATGAAATATTAAAGCATAAATCATTAAAGAAAAAATTAATATTTTTATTTAAAAAAAAAATTAAATTCACATAAGAAAATTTTAAATCTGAATTCAATTGGACACATAGCTAATACAGTTCTTAGTGACAGTTATCTCTAGGCTGCATGTTCAATCCTGGTCAAGGGTAACAGTAATATAGAATAATAATTAACACAGATCAACACTTGTATACCAGCTATGGTTAGTGAAATGAGAACAGGATACCCCTGAGGATTGAATAAAGGGTTGGGTTCAAAGTTTTGGGAAGTCTTCTGATTATGACAAGAAGGCTCCTGAATTTGAGAAGGCTCCTGAGTCCGACAAAAAATACCTGAAGAAGGCTGCACATCGGCTGAAACATTGTACAGATAACAATAAAGATGAGGACAATAGTCTGAATAATCCAAATGTACACATTAAAAAAATTCTATGTTAAATTTTGCATTCAGACTTTTAGTTCATATCTCCTTTGTAGCTTTTTAAAAAAAAGGAGGGAAAGGAAAAAAAAACAAAAAAAACAAGTAAATAATACAGTAATAAATGGGTAACTTTCTTTAATCTGAGATTTATCTATCTACTTAGCTCAATTGTATCATTGTTTTGTATTTTCTTATTAATTTAAGTATTTTGTTTTCCTTTTTATATAAACCTTTATCACTTTTTCCTTTTTGCCCTTTGGCTGCTGGGTTATCAAAATAGAATCAAAATAAAAATGATCCTATTTTCTTTCAGCTACACCACAAATATGAATGATAAAGGGAGGGGGGGACTCTGTGCTGTAGTAGCTTAAGTGCTCGACTGTGAGTGAGTTTGAATTCCAGTCATGCTATTCCATTCACTTTTGAATTAATCCCCTTGAGAAATGTATGGACCCTCTCATCCTTTCAGTTATCTGCTAGATAGTGCCACTACTGTTCTTCTACAAGGATGGCTTTAGCATTAAATAACACATGAAGGTTGATATGCCATTAAACAAAGATACAAAATCCAAAAACCTTGTCGGCTGGGATTTTAGAATACACTGACTGCACCTCAGAACCTCCAATGCGTGTATGACTGTTGGCCACGGGTGGCAACCTGTGATGCTTAAGGATGAAATCCTAGTGGCTGAGCAGTCTATGACATGCAACACTCCACTTTGGCCTTTACTTAGGCTAGACAGGCAGTCAGAGAGACCCCCTCTGATCAATTGGCTGGTCACGTCAAGTCCAAACACCTATATGATTGTCCCAACCCTAATGCCATTATGGCAAGCCCCAACCCTTTTCCTTTTTATCATGTGCTAGAAGGTGGTGGCTGAGGGTCTTAATGTCCTGGGTATGATGTTAAACTATCTGATGGTTAAGTTCCAGTTCTGGACCTCTGGGGCATGTGGAGTACCCCTTGATCATCATTACTCCCAGGTTTACTGTGACTTGGAGTGGTAGTACCTGTTAGGGTCCCATCAATGGGTTAAATAGAAAAAAAAAAAAAAGATATTTAAGAAATGCGTTTAAAAAAAATTGAGTTTTCAAAAAACTGAGTAGCCATCAAGAAGGAATCAAACAATGTTTTCGGCATAAAATAACCCAACAAGGGTTGACATACCGTAAAATCCAACCCACCATCTTATAATAGCTTGTTGATATCTACTAATAATGGAGATTGGGTGTATTTCTGTTTTGTAACAGCTTATGTAACAATATTCTCAATGATTGCGTAAGTCTATTAATGAGTATTTAATTTATAGTTAAAAATACACAGAATAAAAACAACCTTGTGTTATATACACTCAAAATGTGAGTAAGCAATTTAAAAAATTGTTGTTTTTTACTTTCACCCTTTTTTTAATTAACTAAAAAGTTTACAAATAAATAAATACCTATGATTTTGTGTAAAATTTATGTGCAAAATATTCAAAATAATTATCTAATGATACAAACCCTCTGACATTGAATCCCCCCCGTAATATCTTTCAAAAATTAACTTTTATACTGCCCGGATGGAGTTTTTCGTTGCTAGTGTTAAGACCCCTCCCCCAACCCCAAATATTCATCTATTTTAAGATGTTGCATTGGTTATTGGCACAGAAAATGTTATTGGCAAACAGTGTTTACATTTCAGTTGATGATGTTTGCATTCAATTTGTACTAAGAAAATTATGATTCCATCACCCCCCCCCTTCAGCTATGGTGAAATACTAGAACAGAATGCTTAGTGGGGATGATGGTGGAGGCAATTGATCTAAGAGAAGGCCAACTCTAAATTAGGAGACCTTACCACCATATTATAGGTCAGCTTTATAGTGTAAGGCATATTATCTTGGGAATACTTGAGTCTTGCAATGAACTAAGAAAAAGGCTAATGATGTGGATCTATTAATTTCTATGTATAGAACTGTGAGTTTATTGTCAATATTTTAGATATGCCATAATTTTGTGCACATCCTCCCTCTCCCCCTTCTCTCTCATATATCTTATTATAATTCAGTGTCTGTCAGTCTGTAACCGAAACTCCATCACTGCTTGTGTCACAATACCCTCTGGATTTGTATAAGTTTACCAATGAGTATTTAATTTATTGTCAAAATCATTAATACATAGAATAAATCTTATTTATTAATGATGTCTCTAAAAAAAAAAAATCTGAGTTAGATTTGTCTCAAAACAGACTGTGTTATTAGAGCATGTAAAATCCTGTAACGTGTCTTATATATCACTAAGAAATAAAGGTTTACATCGTATATGGTGTGGTTAATTTGCATACTGACTTTAACAAATAATTTCTTTGTATTATTGATCTCTAATATTATTGTTTTATTCTACAATGTATTCATTCAATCCTATGAATGATTTTATATAGAAACCAATTAAAATATAAATAGGATAAGTGTAATCTTTTTATATGCATTCTTATTTAGTTATGTTAGTGTTTCTAATTTGATATATTTCATTACATTAAAACTTAATATTCTTTCTAGTTATAGACATGTTATATGTAATAAATGTTACCAAATTATATTAGAGCTTCATTTCCATTTGAATATCTTGATTGATAAATGGAAAATCCTCTTTTTGTCTTTTGTGATAATCATAGAATTATTTTCAATATCACACTTTGTGATAATCCTAAACTTATGATTAACCAATTTGTTGATGAGGTAAAATAATGTCTGGAAAAACTGAGGAATTTTACCTAAATGAGACAGAAGAAGAAGCAAGATTTCATAAAAGCTGGAAAACCTTCAACTGTTATTTTCATCTACAAACTTGTTATAAAACAACAGAATTAATGAAAAAATTCTAGTTTAGCATCTTTACTCAACTCTGAATATTCAAATTGAATGTTGAAGATAATTTGCACCAAATCAGCTATGTTACTTTTATATATGGCTTCCACACACACACACACACACACACACACAAATCTTTTGGACCATATTTAGTCTGTGTTAAAAAGGCTGGTTAGAGTAAGTTGAAACCAAACATTTTTAGACAGTTTTTTTTTTTTTTTTTGATGCAGTTATAATTGGGGAACAAAAAAAATCTTGGTCAACAGACCAAAGCGTGGCCCATCCCCAAAACTTTTATTGTTTCCCAATGACACCTACATTTGAAAAAATAAGGTTTAAAAATGCTCGACTTTAGGTTACTCTTCCCATGCATTTAATTTGAATTGCAAGAGATCATTGGGCTAACAAAGTGAACTGTTATTATGACTATAAAAGATGTTGCTGTGTATCATGAAATATATCTATATGAATTATTGGAAGGGTAGAAATTTCCTTACACTGTTCTTTGATCTTTAGTTTAAAATGAAAACAACAATACACATTAATAATTAGCCTAATTATTTGTGTATAACATGCACCACAATATTCTGGAAAGAGAGCGGATCCTGTGTATAATATGCACTGACTTTTTAGAATTTATAGCAACTTAATTTAACCTAACTTTCACATTTGTTCAACGTTTTATACATTTGTATTGACTAAAAATATGAATTTATATAGTTTACATTATATTTTGAAACACAAAATTTACATAGCATTTATTTTTTCTATCTATTTTCAATCATACTGTCGGATTCATTTCCATTTATTATATACTTATAGTATTTACAGCAAACATATGGATATGCTCACTCAAAAAGGCAACAAGTTTGTGGCCAAAATTTACAACAGGAGAAACAAAATTATAAACACATATTCCAGTGGATATTTCTATATAACGGCATAAAACACATTAGTTTGGACTATAGATAGAATTTACTTTTGGTCATCCCATTCCCAACTATGGTGAGGCATATGACTAAAAGAACATTAATTATATAGTGCCATGTATAATATGCAAATTTAACTTTTGGGTTGAAAAAAAAAAAATTATAGGAGGTGTGTAATGGTTAGTCATAGGAAATGGGCTCTTCGACCGGAGTTCAAATCCTGGACAAGGCTGTTTGCATTTCACATAGTACTAATACCCTTAGGAAAGGTATGAATCCAACTACTCTCCCTCCAGCTACAAGTAAGAAGTAGGGTAGATTGAGCTTTTTAACCTCGGTTAGTCAACCAGCCTAGGAGAAGGAAAACTCTGAATTCAATATTGTTAAACTCTGCTTAAGAAATTGACCTTGTGTCACATCCTACTTGTGCGGAGGAGTTATATATTTATATTTATATATATATATATATATATATATATATACATACACATACAAATCATTAGGGCCTAAATTGTTTTCTGAAATAGGCTATATCTCACTGAAAATGATGCAAGTTATCATCCTGTAATAAAAGGAACTTGGTATCCGTCTGATTTATGCTCACAACCTATGGAATTGACCATGTTAAAATCTTTGCAATGAAAAACTTATCAGAATGTTTGAATCTATAAGAGATAATTTCCTGTCACTCGTGTTATATACTGAACACTTAGAAGATTCTGATCATGCTATATTATCTTGTGAATATGATCAATATTTTTCTGAGTAATGGCAGCTGATGTTTCACACAGGTTATATTTCTTGCTTACAATTTAATCATGGCTTCAAGGAATAATGTTTAACAACAATATTTAACTCTTCAATTTAAATGCTTGTTTTATTTTATATGCTTCCTTCACAATTTTAATATTTCAGTTTTGTCAAAATGTATTCCCTCTTCTATCCCTTTCTAGTCCCACCCCCTCACCCCACCCCCGGTAAATCAGTCCCTTTTTTCCCTTTTGTACTATTTTCAATCCACTCCAAAGAAAATTGCCATAAATACTTGCAACTTTTTACAAACATATTTTGTCTACAAATTTGTAAAAAAATAGAATTTTTTTTTCTCTTTTGTTTTTATGTGAAATATTTCCTACTGGGTTTTATGAGAATGATCAATAGAAGTTTTAAATCCGGCATAAGCAAACTTTTTTTTTAAAGAAGGTGTGTTGCATAAGTCATCGCCTATCATCATGTGGGCCACACTACTAAAAAAAACAAAAAAAAAACAAAAAAAAAAACAAGGTAATTTTGTGTTACTCTACCATTTTCATTCAGAAGGCTATATGCGTAAGCATCTGCCTTAAAAATAGGGAAAAGTTGATTTTTTTTCTTTTTTTTCTTTTGGGTAAAAAGATCTTTTCTGTAAAAAAAAAAAATTGGAGTCTTTGGTGGACTGAGGTTCCTGTGGCTAATCTGATGGACTGCAACATCGTAGTAAGTGAGTTCAAACTCCAGTTGCACTATTACATTCTCTTTGTGTGTAATACCTTTGGGAAAGGTATGAATCCCCTTATCCCCACATTATGGGTTAAATAGTACCACTACTGTTCTTCTACAAAGATGGGTTTGGCATTAAATTACTGATAAAAATTGATATGCCACTAAACAAAGAAACCAAACCTTAGGTGGGCCATTCAATTTGCCCATGACTGACTTAAATCATTAACGTTGATACTTTTAGAATAATATCACAAAAGTTGCTTTATATAACTTATTATAAATAAAATATCACTATATCCTCTATCTGTTGGAGGTTTTTGTGATATAAGGTGTGTGCTAGTTCCCCGCCTGTACTTATAGACTAGGTGTGATCATGTGGTCTGTTCCTTAGCCAATCGCTGGCCATACTGTGTGGCTGATATATTACTTAAGTGCTGATTCTTTCTCAGTCTACTCGTAATAATCCATGAAGGAACCTAGGATTCTCTACGTGAGAGGATTACCCAAGGAACCAAATTGGAGGACTCTCTACCAAGAATCAACTGGCCAATTATGGCCCTTAAAAACTTAACACTATCAGTTTTAGAATTTTTGTCTGTATCGTTATTTCAGATATTTTCTATGAGATTAAAAAATGGATTTGTAACAATACGGAGAGAAGAAAGAATGAATGAATGTTTGTATTTATTTACTCACCTTCCTGTGTAAGTAGGATGTAACCCAAGAAAAACAAGGAATGGTATTACAGATTCTGTTTTAGTGAAAATTGTCTTGAGACTTAATATGAGAAACTAGACAATCTGGTAAATTATTGAGTTACTTTTTGAGAGAAAAATAAAGGATTCTGATGTAAACAGAATGAATATTAAATCTTTCTCAATTTTACAGTTTTGCTTAATTTTTTTTTTTTTTTTTTTTTTTTTCCATATTTCTACATTTTTGTAAATTAAAATGTTTATTCTTCATTTTAGGATACTGCATCTTAATACAAACATGAAAAAAACAATGTCTTGTAATTGTAAAAAAAAAAAGAAGAAAAAAAAGGGGGACTTATTGAATGATGTGTTAAAAAGTCAATCGTTTTTATTAAAAAAATAGAAATTAACAAAAAGTGAATACTTTCTGAGTGCACTTTTTATGTAAGAAACCTGAATGAAACGATCTGTCAATGATTTTATCAATTTGTAGAATGGCAACTTGCATTTTCTTTAAACCCTTTTTTTCTTTCTCTATAAGAAACTTTTCCAATCAAGCTATTTTCTATCATCTGTTGACAAATCAGTACTGCCAAATAGCTTGATAAAATAACCCACAGCAACCAGGGTCATAATTCATCCACCACCAAAATTACAAGTGACCCCTTTTTCAATATTTCCCATTTATAGATCATACCTAGAATAGGTGTAATAATTAGGCCCATCAAAATGGAAACACTTTTCTTTTTGAGGATCATCTTTACCCACTCGCATTTGACTTCTTTGTGGCATTTATAGGAACCAGGTTTTGGATTAGATCACATAAGATGGCTAAGATGTTGTGAATTAAAGATTTTGATACTTACTCTACATGTCTTATTGTTTGTGCAATTTCCCAAAACTTTTTTGGTGGGTTTTCTATGACATCTCTTCATCAATTCATCATCCAGTCTGCTCAGAAATTTGTATTTTCTTGTCATTTCACTTCGATGCTTTTGTCATTATCATGGTGATAGATTTTCTTAAATTTTGTAGAAAAATGTTTTTTGTAGCATTTGTAGGTTTATTGGAGGATCACCATGACTTAATTTTCTACCAAGTAAGAATGCTTTTTTTTTTTCTGATGCAAACAAGGAGCCTGATTTTAGTTATAGAAAAAAGCACTAAATTAACAAGTGTCTTTTAAAGTTGCTGGACACCAAAGAATTAAACTTTAATTACAAAACTGAACTTTTTTCATTCAAAATACACACAAGACTATATTGAGAAAGACAGAAATAAACAATGTATTGAATTTTCTTTATTTCTTTCTTTTTAATATATACAAAATAATTCCCTTGGTATTCAGCATTCTTATTCCAGTTATTTTTTTTCCATTGGTTAAAAACATGTCTGAAACTTTTCTTTTTGATATGAAGCTGTGTTGTTGTATTTAATTTCCTTTAGGCCATCAAATTTTTTCCTTCAGGTCAATTTACAGGTTAAGAACCAAGAAAAAGTCACAGGGAACCAGAACTGATGAGTTTGATGCGTGCTGCACTTGCTGCACATTCCTATGTTTTGCCAAAAAACTATCAGCAGTGCTGATAATTATAAAATGTAAAAAAAACTATGGAGAATTGGCACTGACTAGTCTAGACAGTATTACTTTATCCTGTAACTTGCTCTGTTGCGCACATCTTGATTTTAGAATTAAAAGTTTGATCATATCTTGTGTGTGCGCGCGCATGCACACACACACATAGAGAGGGAGGAGAATTTTAGTAATATATAGATGGAAACATCCAGCAGACTTGCTTGGAGTAATATCTGATAATATTATTATAATGAAATTTCACATTGCTTTCTAGTAAAACTAGTTTATTTGATGATAAATATATGTATATGCCAATGAAGTCGTTATGTTATGTATATAAAGTAAGTAACAAAAACTAATGTCTATCATTTTAAAGTCAGTGAAGTTGGCGAAATGTCCTATTGTTGGTATCAGCTGTACAGAGAGGGAGCCGATCTCCTTTTTTTATTTGTGCTTGACATGGGAGCTTGTTTTTGCATGTGAGGTGGAGCATCACACCCACAATCAGCTTTCTTCTTTTCTGCCCAGATCCAAGCAGTGCTACTCCTGTACTGAATTGGTAAGGGCTGGTATTGAACCTGGAACCTTGTGGTTCCTAGGCTGATGCTTTACTGAGTGAGTTAAACCAGCCCTTCTATATATGTCATCATAATCATCATCAAGTCATGCTGGTAGTACGGATATCCATGACAATCCCTCACCAACCATCCCTATCTGCAATCGCCCTTTGGAAGTCCTCTGCACAGCATCCAAAATACATGCACAGCTGTTCGATGTAGGTCCTTGCTGTGCATCCCACACTGGCATGCCTATGTGTAGGTTTCCACTGGAGAATGTCACTTATGAATTTGTTCTTGCTTCTCCATCAGTGTCCAGTTTGTCTTGTTCAGATGGTTTATGTGATAGGGAGCAAGTGGCTATATACCTGCTTTCTTGTGGGATGTTATTTCCATGATTTTGTTAAACCCACACACAGCATTTTTGTACAACTCACAGAGTAGAAGATATTAAATAATGTTTTAGTTAATATATCATCAATGAAAAACTGAAATAAATTTTTTTTTATTAAGAAAATACATTGCTACCAAGCAAATTACAACAAAAATAATAAAGTAAATAGTGACAGTTTGAATAATCTGACCATTAAATGGTTGTTACTGATGTTTATTCTCTGATTTGAAGCTCATAAAAACACCTTTTGCACAACAGCATTAAATATGATTGATTCTGTGTCTACCAATGTTTTATGATCACTTGGCTTTTCAACTATATTGATGTTTATCTTCTTCTTTTTTTTTGCAGGGGGGGGGGGGAGAGAAAAGAAATGAAAAGCTTATATTTATCTTTTTTATATATTCACTTGATTTTTTTTTTATCTCTGAAAGTTATTATGACATCAATTTATTTCAATAATTGGGGAGAGTTTGTTTATCTGTTTTTTTATGGATGTCTAAACAATTTGATGTAGAGCTACCAAATTTGATAGGACACCAGGGAAGGATTCAACATAAATGTTCATGTGCGATGGAGGGGGCTTTTATTGAGATAGAATTGTTTAACAACAATCAGAAGAAAACCATGTTCTTGCAAGTCATAAATGATTATACAGAATTATTTTAAAACTTTTTTACTAATGCAATTCATCCTATTTAATTAAACATTACTAAGACCTCTTGACCAGCAAGCAATATAATATTGGTGTGAATCCCAGGGAGCCATCCCTCCAGGTAACACCTGACCCCTCAATTTAAAGGGGCAGGGTTGGGTTTATTGCCTAGTGCCTGAAGCATCTCAAAAGAGGAATGCCAAAGGGATACATACAATTTTTAGCACTAGCCACTGCATGAGCTTTGGTTTGTGTGTGGCTCCCCATATTCAACTGACATGGTGGGATGTCAGAAAATAAATACTACTTAGGTTTCTATAAGTTCTTCAAGTGAGTCTTGTAAAATAATCACATTGAATTATTTCTTAAGACTAATAACACAAGAAAAAGAAAAAAATGTTTAAATTCATAAATCTCTTAAATGTTTCAGTTAAATTTAAAAAAAACAATTTTCTATAAACCTTTGAAATATTTCATAGAATTATATTAAACTTTAATATAAGAAGACAATTTCTAAAAGTTTTATGTGGTTTTTATCTTTTATGAAATTTGTAATCATTTGGTCTAAATTTTTAATTGGCAACAAATATTGTAGTTTTTTTGTTTTATTTTTTAATCTTTAATTTTTTTTCTAGAAATGATCAAATGTAAACAGTGTCACAAGTTTTTAAAATACTCTTCTTCTTCTAATGAAATTGAAACAATTAAGCTCTTATTTCAATTATTAGTAAACAAAAAGAAAGAATTTTTTTTTGTACATTTCAAGGTAAAGTTATTTTTGCATTCCAAGAGAATCCATGTTTTGTTAAATACTTTTGACTTTTTACAATTAATACTTGTTCACTTCATGTAATTGTAAATTATTGTCGTCTGGTTAGAACTATGGTCTGATAACTTTCACTTAAATAAAGAGAAAAGAGGGAGGAAGAGGGTGGGTCATTTTTGTCTAGGACAACCTATTGACCCGAAACTAATAATAGTAAATACTTAACCCAGTCTGTTAAAGGAGAAACCTTCTCATCAATGTGCTTAAAAACAACTTCATTACTTTAATTCCTATGACACACTTCATTTTATTCTAGTTTATTTTAACTATTTGAAATTCCTTCCAACTGAATTTAAAAAAAAAAGAAAAAAAGAACTTGTATGTTTCTCTATTTTTTTTTTTTTTTTTTTTTTTGTGATTATCAATTATATCTAAGCATCAAACAATTAATGGGTTATTAGTCATTGGATAACTATCTCATCATAAAAAAAATCATTAATTTTACTAACAAGAATATGCACCCTCTGGGCGTACGTATTTAAGTTTTAATGTAATGAAATACATTAAATTAGAAATACTAACAAAATTAAATAAGAACGCATATAAAAAGATTGCTCTTATTTTAAGTATAGCGTAATTGGTTTCTATATAAAAATCATTCATAGGATTGATTTTAATATGTTAAAGAATAAAACATTATTAGAGATCAATAACACCAAGTAATTATTCATTAAACCTGGTTTTGTCAAAACCAGTATGCAAATTAACCACACCATATATTATGTAAACCTTTATTTCTTAGTGATATATAAGACACATTGTAGGATTTTAAACACACTAATAACATAGGCTGTTTTAGAGCAAATCTAACTCAGATTTTCATAGAGGCATCGTTAATAAATAGATTTATTATTCTATGTATTAATAATTTTAACTATAAATTAAATACTCGTTGATAAACTTATGATGCAATTTCTGAGTGTATTGTGATGTAAGCAGTGATTGTACAGGTTACATACTGATAGACACAGAATCTCCATTATAATAAAATTTGATGTTTAGATATGATTGGTAATCACCAAAATCTCATCTTTTCCAACCTCTGCAACTATGGATAAATAGTAGGGCAGACTGTGTCCTTTAACGCTGGTTAGGCAACCAGTGGAGGAGAAGGAAAACTCTGAATTCAAACCAGATGTAAAAGTAAAAAGTAAAATCATCGGGGTGGCCTAAAGTTGGTATCAGCCAATCAGCGAGGGAGTCTATCCCCTTTCCACTAGGGCTAGACCAAGGAGATTGTGTTTGCATGTGAGGTGGAGCGCCACAGCTCCTTACTTTATCGCACATTTCCCTGTACTACTCATACACTGAGTTGGCGAAGGCCGGTATCGAATTAGGAACCTTCTTTAAAAAAGAAAAATACTTTGCGTCTCATCCTGCTTTTGGTGGAAGAATTGAGTAAATATATATTCATCATCATTAGCTCTGATAACCATGACTCTTTTTTGTTAACCATCCTTATCTCTCCTCACTCCTGGCAGATCTTCTGCACACAACTGATTGATGTAGTTTTTGTAGCTTAACCCACACTGCTGTGTCTAGGTTGTTTAGGTGTCCACGGGATAACCTCACTTATGAGTTTATCCTTGCTTTTCCAGCAATGTCCAGCATCATATTGTCCATCTTACTAAGATGATAGGTGTATGATAGGTGGCAAGTGGCTGTATAGCTACTTTCTTGTGGGAGTGCTGCTTCCAAGATTTGTTCAAGACAGCATGCAGTATTGTTGTGTATCCACTAACACCAAAGAACAGATAAACAAATTCTTCCCAATTTATTTTGGATTCATTTAAACAAACTCTTGATAATTTCTATTTCACCATCTTGTTTGATATTCTTCATACTCTCTTCTTACATCAAAATCATTGTATCATTTCTAAGTTTTTAAGCCAACTCATCAATAAATATTTTGCTCTGTTATTTTAAGTATGATTCTTATATCATACTTAATGTATTAGTGAATATTTTGTTCTGGAACAAACAAGGTCTTTGCTAAACGAGGAGGAAAGATTTAGAGCCAGATGTAAAAATAACTTGACTAATTGCCACTTTTCTTTTGTTTTATTTTGTCTGTTTTCTGTTATTCCATTGTTATTAACAATTCTAAAAGTGGATCTGCAAAAAGTTGCATCAGAAAGTTCTTTTAGTTTTGGCAAAGCCAATTAGAAACATTCAAATGGGTATTTGTATAAGTTTTATGCTAATATCTTCTTACTTGTATTGTCTTACTTGTATAACTATAAGTTCTTTTTTAAACATGTGAATTAAGTTGAATTGTTTAAATAGCTATTTAGTTATTTCCAGATGTAGAAATATTACTTTATTCTTAATGAACTATTAAATGGTTGGAGGAATTAATGTTCAAAGGATTATGCAAATCTATCTATCTATCTATATATATATATATATATATATATATAATATATATATATATATATAAAAGAAAATTTGGTATGTACGTGTTGACTTATAACTTGGAATCAAAATGTTATTCAGATTCAAAATCTTGCATACACCTTGATATCTTTATAACTAAGAAACACACCAAATTTGGTTATTGATTTTTACTGATTAAGGGATATAATTAATTACTTAAACCAAAATCAGAATATTTGCGATAATTGTGGCATAGCTGCTGCTGCTAATATTCAAAAAGTTCGCTGACTGCTGCCTATATTCAGCAGTGATTTAAAATGGTGACGCTGCTGGTAATTTGAAGTTGATAAATTTGTGCCCTAATCATTTCAGCTTGGAATTTCTCACATATCACCAGTGTAATCTTAGAAATATTTATTTGGTTAGAAAGAAAATAATCTTTCTAAATATGTAATTTGTATGTGGTTTTATCGATTGAATTATTTTTTACAGCAAAGTAAATAACAATAATAAATGAAAACATTTAATTTAATGATTAATAACAACTCAACTTTGTTAATACTTTCATTTTAGAATAAAATATATTCATTTTTAATCAGTATTTAAATTTTTTTGTATCTACAAAAGAGTTTTAGAAAGAAAGAAAAGAAGAAAAAAAAAAGAAATTGTAATATGAACAGTTGTAAGTATTTAATTCTTAGTATTTAATTCTTAGCATTTTATTGTTACATTTTAATACGGTAAAAAAAGAAGGAATTAAATGAATACATTTCATTTCTCACTTAAAAAAAACAAAAAAAACAAAAAGAGACTATTCTTAAAATAAACGAATGTTATAATACACTAATTCTTAGCTTTGTTTATCGTCAAATCTTTAATAAAGTTTAGGAATGCATTTTTAAAAATAATATCTTAAATGTAAACAAAAAGAAAAACAAATTTCCTAAAATAAACATTCTACAATACAAATTCTCAGCGATTTTTTTAAATTTTTTTATTTTTATTTTTTATTTTTTAAAAAATTTGATAAATCATGTTTCTCTTATTTTCTCCCTTACTCCTGTTTCTCCTCACTCACTCTTTGGTGTTCCTAATTATTTTTTTTTTTAGTCCGGTCATGGACCGGGTACTTTGGCTAGTTTAGTATAATAGAAAAGATATTGGGATAGCATTGAATGATTTATTTATACTTATGAGGAGGCAGCTGTTAGGCCACTTGCCTCCTATCACACAAACCATCCAAGTGAGACAAACAAGATGTGCTGGACGATCAAGAATGAACTTATAAGTGACATCCCCCCGTGGAAACCAGCTCATGAGCACGTCAGTAAAGACCTACATTGACCAGCTCTAAATGGATACTGGATGGTGCACAGAGGAACTCCTGAGGGCAATGAATGATAGGGATGGTTGGCAAGTGATTGTCATACTACTAGCACAACATGATGTTGAACATGAAGGGTTAATTGTCTTAATAAAATAAACATATTAAAGTTTTGCATAAGTAAAATATTCGGTGAAAATAAACTCTTTACAAATTAGTGGAGGTGGATGGTGTAATGGTTAGAGTTGTATGAAATGGACTTGTCCACGTGAGTTCAAATCCTAGATGAGACTGTTTTCATAGTGCTAATATTCTTGGGAAAGGCATGCATTCATGTACTATCCCTCCAGCTATGGGTAATGTTGTATTCAATGATTTTAAAGGTCAAGAAACTAGAAAAAAAAAGTTTAGTAGACAAATTGGACATTTGTTAATCATTATTTTTTCTATGAAAGTAAAAATAAAATGACACTTTTTTTGGGGGGAAAGTCTTCATATGGGGCAAAAGATTAGCATCTTTGGGAATGATGAATATATTTGTTGCCTACATGTTGGCAAATAGAGAAGTGTATTATTTTCACACTCTATTCAAATCTATTTACTTTGCACCATATTATTTAGGATGAAACAACAATGTGCTAACCTTTTTTATTAGATGAATTAGTTTTTTTTTTTTAAAGTTACAATTTCCATCTTGTATGTCATTACTGTCACAGAAAATACATTTAAAAAAATTTTTGTTGTGTGCATAAAACAAATACATGACATGAATTGCATCTCATTTCAATCTTTTCTCAATAAGCAATTTGTTTTTTGCTGACTTCTTCTTTGAAACATCTGCTAGAATATATAATCTCAATGATTGAAGCTCTTTACATAGACTTGATATTCTTTTGATGGTCTTAGATTTTTGGTCTAGATAAAAATGCTTACACCTGCATTTCTAGGTAGGTACCATGTTTCCCCGAAAATAAGATGGGACTCCATTTTCACTCCAAAATATAACACTAGGGCTTATTGGGGGTGGGTGGGTGGGTGTATCAGGTGTTTGTATTGCATGATCTGATTGTGAAGAATGCTTATTTCTTTTGTTTGTTTGCTGCTCTCAACTAGGGCTTATTTTAAAGTTATCCTGAAAAAAATTGAATTTAAAAATTAAATTATTTTCTAGGATTTTGGGTTATATTATGTAATTATTTTACCCCTATATATATATATATATATATATATATATATATATATATATGGGTAATTATTTTATATATATATATATATATATATATATGGGTAATTATTTTATATATATATATATATATATATATATATATATATATATATATACCCATATATATATATATATATATATATAAAAAGCAACAAGACTTTTGGAACACCTTATACATTAATGCTTATTTACTATTTTCTATCTTCAAATACAAATCTGAATTTTAATAAACTGATGCATGAAAAACTGGCATATGAAGTCTATTATATTGAATACAATAGTTTATCATCATATATAATGCGTATGTATTGTATAAACTTATTTTGTCATGCATCAGTTGATTTAGCTTTTCAACAATTCAATGTAGCATTTAAAATCACAAAATAGAAAAGGCTGACTATTTGGAGTGTAAGTTAACTTGATAGTTTTGTTGTAAGCTACACTTTTCTAATAAAATGAGTTGAATGTTTAGCGAGTCTGCTTAAATTCTTACTTTGTATTTTTTTCATTAATTGTTTATGACACTTCATGTTTAATCCTTTTGATTCCATTTAGATGTCATTCTTTATATTGGTCTTCTCACATCTTTTTCTTTTTTTTAATACAGAAACATCTAAATGTATATAAAGGGCAGTCTGTGTATATGTCCAGAGAAAACTACTATAATAAAACAATTAATGACAAAGTAAATATATATATATATTATAAAATGGGTACAAGAGATAACATACTCAAGTTTCACCATAAGGATCTTCAGGGTTAAATCCACTGAATTAATTGAGACACCGATTAATAGCAGTCGATTTCACGTGTGTGGTCATTGCATATATATATATATATATATATATATATACATACATTCACTATTACCAGAGCTTGCTTTTTGTTCAAAAATTATGAAGATTTGATTTATATCTGGGAAGATATTTAAAAATTAGGATTTGAATAGTAAGAGAAAGGAAAGGTTGCATTCGTGATTAAAACATAAATCAATTATGTAAGACCAAAAACAATCAATGGATCTGCAAGACTAACTTTTTTATTAGCCCCCAATCCCTCTACCCAGGCTCAGCTGGGTAGGCGTTTCTTTTACATATATAAAGGGCAGTCAGTCTGTGTGTATGTATGTATGTCCAGATGAAACTATGAAAACAAGACAATTAACCACATATAAATATATATACACATTAAATATCAACAGTTTTTGCTTTTTGTGAAAAAATTTGATTTATATTTGAAAATTACAATATACATAGAAATAACATTGAAATTCTACTTAAAAATGTCCAGCATTTATAAATCTCAAAAGTAAACAAATCAGTACACCAGGGTTTTTTGCCCTGCCCCTCTATTCAGGTGATGCTGGGTAGCTGCTTCTAGTCTATTCTTAAAACTTCTTTTTTTTTCTCATTGGGATCAATTTATGCTGTGTATTTGATAAATGTGTTTATAGAAAATTAGAAACTTGATACTTTAAATTATCAATAATACAATGATAGAAGATAAGGTAGAACAGATTTCTTTGTTGTAGATTTTTTCAATTCCTGAGAATTGAGTCTATTTAAGATTGACAGGGAACACTCATAAACATGACAGTGATCTTTTTCACTGATTACTAAAAAGAAAAAAAAAACTGAGTTTTTATTTTCTGGTTTTCTTCTCATACTTCCTGTTAGCTGTTCTTATTTATTTCTACAAGTTTCTTTACCTTTTTTTTAAAAAGTCTTCTTTTCTTTTTATACATTCATTTATTTCAAAACTTAAAAAAAACTTTTATCTGATTTTCTCTTAGTCTTACAAGTTATTCATTTCTTTTTTTTTTTTTACTTTTCTTTTTTCAAACTTTGGATACTTTGAGAAAACAAATCCAAAAAACAACCAGATAGTAATAATGAATTTCTTTAATACAAAATTTAGGTTTAACTTATTAACCCCTTACCTACTCAATTTTTTTTTTTCTAAATTTTTAAAATTGTATATTTAATTGTTTTTATAACTGCTCAGATTTATTGAACACACACACACACACACACACACACACACACACACACACACACACACACGCACACATCTAGTGAAATTGATGTTTATTTTCATTTCACTTTAAATTCTGCTTAAATTATTCCTAAACTCTTATCAGTTTGCATGAATTTTTTACAAACTCTTTTCTCATTCTGTTGAAAAGGAATTAGATTAAAATATTAAAAATTTTTCCATGCTTTCTAATATAACCAACAAAGCTTCTCACCATCCATTTTACACACACACACACACACACACATATATGATGGCAGCAAACTCGGGTTCAAGTATTGCCATTGCTTGATAAAATAAATAAATAAATAAAAGTTCAACAGTACAAAAAATATAATGGTGAGCTTCAAAAAGTTGAACAATGAGTTGCACGAAAGTGGCTCTTTAGTCCTGCCAAAGTCTTGCACATCTTCCCACATTTACAGGTAATTCCAGGGAGCACAGGGTATTTTATTAGTCCATCCCGCAGATGCACAGATTGGTGACTGATCAGGCCAGCCTTGCTCATACATAGCCTTCCACACTGGTCACATAGTAGACCGATTTGAAGCCCTTGGTTGTCTACTTTTTTTATTCTTGCGAATATATCAACTGCTCATGCTGTATACAGTTGGTCTCAAACTTTTTTGTGCCCTCCTGTAAAGCTCTTCTCCACTGCCCACGGTCCAAAGCCTTACTCTCCCAGGTCTTCTCATCAATGTTACATTTTTTCAAGGTCGACCTCAGGCAATCCTTGTATCTCATCTTGGGCCCTTGAGCCAAACGCTTTCCATTTACAAGTTCCCCATAGAACAGTTGTTTAGGAAGTCGCCCATCGTTCATCCTTACCAAATGCCCACTCTATCTCAATCTATGTTTGATTATGAGAGATTCTATACTTTGACATTTGGCTCGCTCCAGAACCTCAATGTCACTGATGTACATTTGCCAGCATACCCCTAATATTTGTCGTAGGCATTGCTGGTGAAAGCGCTCAAGACGTTTAAGATGTTTCTTGTATGTGGTCCAGGTTTCGCAAGCATAAAGGAGAGCATATATATATATTATATACTACAATCTGAAACACATCGCAAAAATAAAATGATTTTGGGGAGGGGGGGGCAAAACGTTTTGTGGACATTCTCTCTTTTATATATATATATATATATGAGAGAATGTCTGCAAAATGCATCCCCCCCCCAATTTAAAAAAAAAAATTTTTTTGTGATGTGTTTCAGATTTTAGTATTTGATCAGGTTTTTTTAATTCCTCCCTGATTCCATATATATATATATATATATATATATAAATTCCTTTAAGTATATTTTAAAGCTCTTTGTGTTATTGTTGTCTCTGAAATCTAAAATTTAATTATTAATGCTTATTTTTTTATCTGTTAAAAATTTCAATTCCCTGCTAAGTCTTAGAGGAATTTTAAAAGTTTGATGTAACATATAAATCAGTTTTAGAATCCAAGGAAATAAAACTTATATCTGACATTTTGTGACATTGATGACTGTTCATTAAATTAGCAAAAAGAACACCATTATCTATCAAGTTTATTTTTATAAGATTTCAAATCCATTGACATATTTATAATACAAACATAATTCTTTCTAATATGAAGATTAGTTTTGTTTTTTTCTACCCTCATTATGGCCACAATTTATTCTCTTTTATTCACTTATTACCATACACATAAATCATAAATGGGTAGATGGGGGTGGGGGGAGCTAAGGAAAAATCTGATGTGATTAGCAAGTTAGTATCGCAGATCCATTCTTGTTATATATATTTTAATTCTTAGATATCTTTGTGAATATAAATAAAATTTTCATAATTTTTGCACAAAAAGCAAGAACTAGTGATACTTAATCTCTCTCTCTCTCTCTCATATATATATAGGCAACCATCCGTCTATTTAAGACGATGGCGTAGTGTCCATTCCCCCCCCACCTACAGCTACGTGAGTAGCTGAACAGACTGATCCTTGAATGGCAGTCTCTGGTTAAGTGGCTGCAAACAAAAGGTGATGCTTTCTGTAGGTGTTGGGGGTATTGTTGTCTCTCCTTCCTTTTAGCTCTCTTTTCTGTGGTGGCTTCTTTCCTCTCTTTTTCACTCCCTTTTGTTCCTTTTTTGACGAGGAGCCAGGTTGCACGGTCTTCTGCACAAGCCTCCCATGTATTTATGTCGATGTGGCATGTCTTCATGTCTCTCTTGCAGACATCTTTGAAGTGTAGGCGTGGTCTTCCTGCCGGTCGGCTGCCCTTCACTAGTTCACCATACAGTAGGTCTTTGGGGATGCAGCCTTTGTCCATCCTCCTGACATGGCCAAGCCAGCGCAGGCGTCTCTCGCAGATGATGGCAGGCATGCTGTTTTTACGGTTGCTCATTCCAGCACTTCTGTGTTGGGCACTTTGTCCTGCCAGCGAATGTTGCGCAGGCATCTGAGGTGAAAGCTGTCCAGTTTCCTCACGTGACATAGGCTTTGCTGCCGTATAGGAGAGTACTGAGAACACATTTTGGTTCTCTTGGTAAGGCTGGCATTGTCCCATACTCGCTTTTGCAATTCTGCTGTTGATGTCATTGTCAGTGGAGACTGAATTGGCAATGGTAGACCCAAGGTATATATATATATATATATACATATATATATATATATATATATAATATATATATATTAAAAGTGGCTACCCAGCATCACCTGGGTAGTGAGGATGCAAAAAACCCTTCTGTATTGATTTGTTTACCTTTGAGATTTACAAATGATGGAAATTTTTTAGGTAGAATTTATGTTATTTCTATATATATTTTAATTTTAAAATATTTTAAATTATAAATCAAATAATTTTTGCACAAAAAGCAAAAACTGGTGATATTTACTTTGTTGTCAATTGTTTTATTTTCATAGTTTCAACTGCCCTTTATATATGTATAGATTTAAAAAAATGTTTTTCTTTTTATAATACTAGAAATAATCCTCATTAGCTGTTTTCTTCATCTTGAGAAATCTTCCTACAATCATCATCAACAACCAATATGCATTTATCTTGTTATTATTACTATTTTTTTCTTTCATCTTCTAAATAATCTGTTCTTGTTGGAAGCCAAACATTTCTTTTTCTTGTTAGGAAAACTGGCACAAGTTCAATTTGTTCAAGTGGCCTTTTGTTCAACTTTAATCCTTTGAACACTTAACCCTTCTGCCCCTTTCACATACCCTTGAACTTCAGCTCAGAAAATTCACCAAAACAATCAAGCACATAACATTCATTCTTCAATAACACACACACACACACACACACAGAGGACATCCCATTAAAAAGAAAAGCCTGTCAATGGTTACTATACTAAACCTTTAATCAGAACGAGTAGAAATATCTTCTTAGGTCTTAGGATGTTTTAATAAGAACATTCAACCTGATATATAAAACTTCAGGGTTCATAGAGTTCAAGAAGGTTTTCATATCCTACATGCTTGACTTTATTTTCGGGGCGGGGGGGTTCACTTAGTGTAATGTATCATCATAACCCAAGTTCAGATCATGGACTTTGCTTTAATGCCCTTAAGAAAGGCATGAATCCATCTGAGCACCCCCCCCACACACACATACCATGAGGAATTAATTAGTAGGATAAATTGGGTTCTTTAGTCTTGGTTAGATAACCAACCTAGGAGAAGGAAAATTCTGAATACAAACCAGCTTTATTAAAGTAAGGTTAGCAGAGTTGTCTATTGTCAGTATCAGCCAGAAAGCAAGGGAGTCTATCCCCTTTTTGCTAGTGATAGACTAAGGAGATTGTTTTTGCTGAGGTAAAGTGCCACATCTTTCCTTCACCCCCCTCCCCCCACTTTACTACACTGATCAGATTACCCAATCTGTGCTACTCACGCCCGGTGTTATTTCTGGCCGAGTGCTCTACTGACTGAGCTAAACCAACCCCTTTTAAACCAGCTTACTCCACTTAAAAACTTTGTGTCACATCCTGCCCATGGCAGAATGGTTGGGTAAATATATACATTCTGAGTTTTATACATTGAATAAAAATTATTTTATTCATAAGTGGATATGATTTATTTTTGTTGGTGCTGGCCATTTTTAAATTGTTCATTATTATTATTATTATTCGTGTTTATTTATGAATTTTTAAAAAAGATATTTAATGATAATCAAATTTTTCGAGATATTGCATAATGTGGAACCCATTTTGATAAAAGGAACTGAGTGGATAATTCCTCCCCCCCCCCACACCCTTATCCGCACCCTCGTGTAGATTTTGGATCTGGAAGCTTTCATGAATGTTTACTCTAAATATTGTCTGCTAAAATCTACGTTGGGATTTATGATATTAAAAGTATAATCAGAATTTCCTTATCTGTTATGATTTGTAGCTGTATTGATTTTTCATTAGTTCAGTAATAAATGAAGAGCAAAGAGCACACCCTTTAAAATTTCTTCTCTAATGGAGGTGATTTATGTTCACGTTTATATCCAATTAGTTTGAATATATAAATGATGACCAGTTATGTTGCCCACACCATTAAGTGCAGATGATCGAAACAGTTTGGTAACTTTTATCCAGAAATATAGGGGGTCATAAGAGCTTGAATAAATTATCTTTCAATATTATTAGTTGTTATAACATGTTAAAATATGACGAATTATAGGAAGTATTCTCATGTCTCTTATGGAGAGAAGGTTCTAAGTTACTTGATATTGATTAATAAGTGGTTGGTTGGGTTTTATGGCATGTCAACCCTTGTTGGGTTATTTTATGCTGGAGACATTTTATTTTATTCATTCTTGATGAGTACTCAAATTTTTTTTTTTCAAGCTCAGTTTTTTATTTATATTTAACCAATAGATGAGATCCTAACAGGTGCTAACACTCTGGATAAGAGTGGACCTGGGAGTAATAGTAATGAAGGGGTACTCCACATTCCCAAGAGCTCCAGAATGGGAACTTTGCCATCAGATAGAATTTAACATCATCCCCAAGACAGTAAGACCCTTAGCCACAATCTTCTAGCACTTATATGATAAAAAGGGTTGGGACTTGCCATAAGGGCAATAGAGTTGGGACAATCATATAGGTTCTAGGGCTGATAAATGGTTGGCTATTAGTCATTAAGTTATTAATGTGTATTAATAGAGTTGATTTAGCATGAAATATTTAAGTATTTTTTGATATAATGAAAAATGAATTAGTAAAAATTCAGATGTTTTTTTTAGAGGGGGAGGGGTCAGGTTATCAATAGGCACCGCGGCTGTGAGCAAGATTCAAAAGGACAGGTTTTCCTTTTCACCGTCAATTTCTGTTTTTTAACAGATGATTGTTCTACATCTACATTAGAATTTCACTATAAAATTTTTAAAAAGATAGCTCATGTTTATTAACAAACCAAAAACATGTTTTTATATTAAAAATTTTTATATTAAAACTATAAACGAAAGAAAGGTTTTTATATTAAAGACGTTTTTTAGTCATTTCATGTTGTTCTTGTTAATTCAATAGCATTTTGTTTCTTTATGGGAATGGTTAACAGTTCTTTTATTGGAAAATCCCATATCATGCTCAATCTCTCTGGCACCTGAGCATTACTTTAGCAATTTTTATTTTTAATTATAAAATTTTAAACAAAAGACACATTTTTATATTAAGATAGTTTTCATTTAATCAGAAGAGAATTGCAGATATGTTTATTTAAATAAAAATAGTTTTAGTTACAAAAGATTTTTTGAAAAATTTTTAAAATTTATTATACGTGAAAAATATTAATGAACTTATTAAAAACTATTTATTTAAAAAATATTTTGCTATCAAATTTTAATTTGATTACATGTACCATGTGATCAGACTAAGAATTAAAAATTTATTTTTTCCTAAGCTAAAAAAATTCTTGTTAGTGTTGAAAAATATTCATCAACTTCTGATTAATAAGCAAAACTTCTGATTTATTAAAGTAATGCTCTGGTGCCAGAGTGATTGAGTCTGAGTTGAGATTTTCTTTTTTTTTTGTTTTGTTTTATGTGCCATTATTTATATTGTGTAATGTGTGAAAAAAATAAACCATTGTCTTCTTCCCATAAAACTGTTAACCATTCCTGTGTTAAATGTCTTTCGTTTAAAGTTTTATAATTTAAAAAAGAAATTGCTATTGAATTAACAACAACATAAAATGACCAAAAAAAAAAAAAACGTGTCTTTCGTTTATAGTTTTATAATTAAAAAAGTTTTATAATTAAAAAAAAAAAAAAAAAAAAAAAAAATGCTACTGCAGTAACAACAACAACATGAAATAACTAAAAAAACATTTCTTTCGTTTAAAGTTTTCTAATTAAAAAATGCTATTAAATGAACAATATGAAATAAAAAATGCGTCTAAAAATGGTCTGTTAACAAACAACCAGAAATTGATGGTGAAAAGTAAAATATGTCCTTTTGAATCTGGCTCACAGCCGGGGTGCCTATTGGTGACCTGATCCTTTTTTTCTTTAAAAGGCTTGTGGTTATTGATTTTTACCTACTTAATTTATTACAGTCATGTCGAAAGAACCAGTTCCCATTTGATCACCAAAGTTAAGTAGCGATGAGCCTGTTCACTACTTAATCAGTTGACCACTTAAGCAACAGCAGGTACTCTAAACAACCTGGGTCCTTTGTTTATAAAAAATGACTTGATTTGACATTAAATCACCTGAAAGAAGGTTGATATGCCATAAACCAACCAACCTACTTTAATGTCTTGTTATATTTTAAACATTTGCTTTATTTCCAAATCTACCTGTATAATTTCAATGTCATTTTTATCCATTTTATAAAATAAAAAGGTTAGAAAATCATAATTAAAAAAAAAGAATGTTGTTCTGTTTGCATTACATTTTCATTATAATGCAAGAAACACCTGGATTTTACCTGTTGACTAATCATGTCTTATTTTTATATATTCTTCTTATTTTTTCAACTCAGACAAACAGTTTATCTCTTAACATCTCTTACATTTACAAATGATGATAAATTTTGAATAGTTTTCTCTATAAAAAACAAAAAAAAGAGAACACTTCATTTCTGTTTATTTTGAATTTTTCTTTTACTCATTTCAAAATAAGATTTCCTTTAAAGATAAATACACTTATACTTTGACTTATGAATTTAATTCATTCAATTTGGAACTCAATTTCCACAAATATCAAATCAATTTTCTCCACTGAAATAAACTGAAATGCCACACACTTTTTAATAAGAAAAAATAGCCGATTGTATTGTATAAAAACATAATAGAATTTAATGAATTATAATATGTTTTAATATTTATTTTTTTGAAAATTTTTTTAATTCTTATTTTTTTATAAATAATTCTTCTTTGGTGTAACAAATTTGGAAACTTAGATATTTTATGTGAGCTTATTAACATAAGCATATCTGAATCTTGCACAATCCTCAAATTTTAGCTCTCAACACAAAGCCAAACAAATCAAGGGATTCAGTTTGTAACTCTGAAAACTAATAAGTTGGGGCACTTGTAAATCAAAGTACCAATGTAGTTAAAATTTCCTCTAGAAATGTTAATTTTGTAACCATATTGGTCTAAGTAAATTTCTTTCTAATCTTGATTTCTGATTCTATTAGTTTGAGAGATTTCAAACTAATTAAATTTGGAGAATAAAATTATTGAATGAGGAATTTTGAAGCACTTAAATGAGGCTGTTTATTTGCACACACATCTTTTCTATTAAAAATTGATAACATCTTGATTAGTATTTTTCCAGTTCTTAAAATCAATACATCTGGTTTTGTATTGATTTACTTTCATTTATTAATTTATAGGCATTTTCGGTTAATATTGAAGGATTTTCACACAAGATTAAAATACTTTATTTGATATAGTGTGTTTGATGTTCATAATATTTAGATAGTCACTTCTTCTCTCACCAGCATCATGTGATGTGATAAACAGAGTTATACTTTTCATAAGAATTGGTGATGAATACTCAGTGAAATTTATGTCTGGGGGGGGGGAGGAGTGTTGAAAATGTCTGTCTCTGACCAAGAAGGCAATGAACATGGCTAGTTCACATCAATTTCTATCGCTGTTGAACACAATTGGCACACTGCCCTGTTGGCTGAGGCAGAAGAATACACCAACAGCACCTCTGCAGACATGTACCCCCCCCCCCACGAATGGGGCCACCTGTTGACTGTTAGCTGTAGGTGGTAAGCCATGATGCTTAAGAACAGAACCCTGGTGACTGAGCAGTCAATGACATGCAACACTCTACTTTGGCCCTTGTTAGATGGGCAGTCAAAGAGGCCCTCTCTGATCAATCAGCTGGTCACGTTAAGCCCTAGCACCTATATAATTGTCCTAGCCCTATTCCCTTATGGCAAGACCCCCAACCCTTTTTATCATATTTGTACTAGAAGGTGGTGGTTTGGGGTCTTAGTATCCTGGGTATGATGTTAAACTGCATCTAATGGTGAAGTTCCAATTTTAGAGCTCTGGAAAGTGTGAAGTACCTGTTCATCACCATTACTCCCAGGTCCACTCTGACCCGGAGTGGTAGTATCTGTTAGGGTCCCATTTATGGGTTAAATGGAAAAAAATCAGTTTTAAGATATTTGTTAAAAAATTGAGTTTAAAAGAAGATTTTGAATACTCATCAAGTATGAATAGAACAAAACATCTTTGGCATAAAATAACCCATCAAGGGTTGACATGCAGTAAAATCTAATCAAACAATTGGCACATCATTTCTGTAGTTTATTTAACCCCTTTCAAAACAATTCAATTTAAAAAAAAAAAAGAAAAGTCCTTCACTTCTTGGTTGAACCTAGAACTTTTCAGTAACCCCCCAACAATACAAACAAAATCATTAATTCTGATCATCTTAATAGAAACTACTCTATCAAAATCTGGGGTAGTCACCATGGTATAGTTGTTAATGTGCTGGATTGTGACATCATAGTAAGTCACACTATTACATTCACATTCGGACTAGCATATTACTAAAATTTCATTTTTGTTTGTATAATATAACTTAACCCAGCCAGACACACAACAAGATGTTTATTACACTTAAAATGATCTTAGTGAATAAAGCAATTTCCTGTTTAATTTACAATTGAATAATCATTTGAGGAAAGTGGTTATATTCAAACTGAATACCATTTTTTTAATTATTCAAGTTGGTGATATAATGAAAATAACTATGAAATTCTAATTAAAACCCTTTACACTTTCCTAAATAAAAAGTGTACAGAAATCCAAAAGGTTTACTGATTCTCTTGAGATTAATAACTTTGTTGTTTTTTTTTTGTTTTTTGTTTTACCTCTTATTACATTTTTGCTTTGAAATTCTTTTTTGTTTTCTTTCTATTATGAATTTCTCTGTATTTTTCTTTATTTATCTTCTTTTTTTTTAATTTCAGAATGATGATTATTTTACAACCCTAATGTTTTGGATGGTTCTTACAATAATTTGGTAAGTTTTATTTATCTATTTATCATATATATATATCTATCTAGAGAATTATATAGTCTTCCAAGACTGCAATGCTGATACAATATGTAGAGAATAGAAAAACAATCTATTGTGAAAAAGAAAAATTTATTTTTTATGGTAAAGTCGACATTTAAACGTTCATGAGGACAATACAAAAGAATGGGGGGAAAAAATGATTGTAAGAACAATGATTGGATGTTTTTAAAATGATGGGAGTTATGAAATATATTTAGAGAAAATGATCATAGCTGCATTTTGGCAAGTGTTCATTTTGAAAGTCAAGATGTGATTGGTACACGTGAAGATGAAAGTCAAAACGTGATTGGTACACGTGAAGCCAAAATGTATATTTTAAAATTCCATTATTGTAAACTAGGCATGTGTAACCTTTTCCAAGAAGTGAGCTGCATGAGACATGGCTCTTGATCAGGCGGTATCGCACTACTAAAAAAAATTGAACCTAATTTTTTGTTGAAGGTACCTCAACCATTTTTACTACATAAGACTATATGTGTAAGCATCTGTTTTAGAAATATGGAAAAAGTTGATCCCCCCCCTCTTTGGTTTAGAAAAAGAAAAAAAAAAACAATTGAAGTCTTAAGCGGGCCATTTAGAAAGAATTGTGGGTTGAAGTTTTCCCCTGACTGTCTTAAACCAACACAGATTTTGAAAGTCTCAAAGAAACAGAATTTCCATAAAGATTGTCACCAGTGTAATTTGATTCCATTCAAGCTGTTTGCTTTAAAACAAATGACTAATATACATATCAACTAATTTTGCATTTTGATATTGATCAATAATATCTGTTTATTTTGGAGGCCTTTGCTATTATGATGAAAAGCTAATTTGTATTTGGTACTGTAAATCATTTGGATAATTGTCTATTTATATTTAAAAAAGACAGGATATCAGGGGGGTGGTGAATGGAAGTAAATCCCACAGTATGTAAATCTATGAATATATTAAAAAAACAGTGTTAAGAGTTTGATTTAACTATTATAAAATTATCCTTTGAACACCATGTTTTTATATATATTTACATATATAAGTGTCAGTTTCATGAAAAATTGGTAGTTACACATGTGGATAATGAGGGTGTGTAGTAATTCTATAGCTTTTGTTTAGCATATGATTACATGTTTTTGTATATTTTTTATTATTTTTCCTACTGTCAGAAAAACAACAGCTAAAATTACTCAGAAATTATCATTTGTTAATAGATGCCTACTGGTATTCAATGGCAAACAGGAAATAGCCTAATATATATATATATATATATAATATATATATATATATATATTCATCAAAAGTTGCTACCATGTTTTCATTGTAGTAGCATTAGTAGTCAATCCAAAAAGGCTCAATATATTTTGTAAAATATAGACCATTTATAGTTTAGAAAAAAGTTTTTCTCTCTACCACGGTTTCAGTGTTCAAGGTACACCTTCTTCAGGACTTTTATATATATATTATATATTTATAGTGATAGTGGTTCATATTAAATGTAAAATGAAGTAGGGGGAGACCTGTAGGATGGGACTTTAGAATACACCGACAACACCTCTGCAGAGGAGTAAGAGCCCCATCAATGGAGTCATCTGTTGCCCATGGGTTGCAAACTGTCATGCTCAAGGACGGAACCCTTGTAGCTGAGCAGTCCATAATATGCAACACTCCACTTAGGCTAGATGGGCTGTCACAGCCAATCAATCGGCTAGTCACTAGCATCCATATGATTGTCCAAATGCTATTGCCCTTATGGCAAGCCCTAACCCTTTTTATCATATATGTGCTAGATGATGGGTGAGGGTCTTAACTTTTAACGTCCTGAAACGCCATGAAACGACGAGAAAAAAATATTTTTCCATTCCCAGAACGCCATAAAGCGTTCTCGGTTCATATACACTGTTAAATTCAATTAAAACTCACATTTTCAACATTTTTAATCCAGGAAAAGAAGTATGTTTGTTACAGAAAGGTTAATTTCTCGTCTGGAATATTTTTCTGTCTTTTTAAAAATAATTATTCCCAAAGAACAGAGGTGTTTATCTACTCGAATTACAAAAAAAAAAAAACGAAAATAGAAAATTAAAAAAAAAAACCGTCCGTTTTCAGATACATTCATAAAAAATCGATTTAAAATTATTTTTAAAATCCTTTTATGCAACTGTTCATTTTATAATGTATCTATTTTGGTTTTAAAATATTTATCTGTCTTTTTTAAACTATTTTTTTTTTTACAAAAAAAACGAAGAAAATTATGGTCTTGAATTTTAAAAAAATGGTGATTACGAATGAAGGTGGGTCCGCTCGTTTTCATATATATTTGTAAAAACCCATTAAAAAGTATTTTTCATAGTTTTTTAAGCAAGGGAAATAACCGTGGTCACTTCATAAATAATTTATTTCCGGTTAACTATTGATTTCTTTCTTTTTAAACGAAGATTTTGTCTAGACAACACCGATATTTCCCTCGCATTTTTGAAACCAATTTTGGAGATGGCCGCTGAAAATACTTATACTTTCGAAGGTTTTTCCGAAGATAATCTTTTATGGGAAGAGACAGACTTCGGAATTGATGCTCAAGCGATATTTCTTTTTCGAGTGTTAATACTTCTGACTTATCAGATTTTTCTGAATTAGAAGATGACGACGAAATTTTACGGAACCCGACGAATGGAGCGAAAATGTTGTTGAACCAACGAGACCATCAGAATTCACAAGTTTCGTTGGTCCTACACACCCATTAGGACTTGATGCTACACCCTTTGAATATTTTTGTCAGCTATTTCCACTAAATTTGTTTGAAGAAATTGCTTTTCAAACAAATTTATACGCGAGACAAAAAAATGCTGTTAATTTTATTCCCACGTGCGCAGCTGAAATACGCGCGTATATCGGAATACTTTTCCGAATGGGAGTCATTCATTTGCCGAATTACAGGTAAATTTTATTCATTATATTATGTGTGAATTTCTGAAATTTAGATTTTTTTTCTTCTCGATTTTTTTTCTTCTGATTTTTCTTTCGGTTTAAAAAAATTAAAATGAACTTTAATACTTTTTCAGGTGTTATTGGAGTAAAGATGATGATTTAAGAATTAGTTCAATTGCTAAGATAATGCCCCGTAATCGATACGATGAATTAACGAGGTATTTTCATCTGAATGATTCTTCGACGAACCCTCCAAGTACCAGCCCTCAGCATGATAAACTACATAAAATTCGCCCAGTCATTCAAAATGCTAAAAGACAATTTAGGTACCATTACGAGCCCCACAAAACCCTCAGTATCGACGAGGGAATGATTAAATTCACGGGCAGGAATTCTTTTCTGCAGTATATGCCGAATAAACCGACAAAGTGGGGCTTCAAAGCATGGGGAATTGCTGATTCAGACTCCTATTATTTGTTAGATTTTGATATATATACCGGCAAGGACTCATATCCCGATAGGACAGTGCCACTTGGTACATATGTTGTTACAGAACTGGCCCGTAATTATTATGGGAAAAATCATCATATATACTTCGACAATTTTTTTACGTCGGTACGTTGATGGAAGATTTATTTAAGGAAAGACATATGCCTGTGGTACCATCCGAAGGAACCGTCAGGGATTACCTTATGCGTTTAAACATTCTAAATTGACAAATACCGGTGAAATGAAAAAATTTCAAAAGGGTAAATTGACAGCCATCACTTGGTGTGAAAACCGACGCCAAGTGAATCTTTTGACAACTGCTAATACCATAAAAAATAGGACCGTTACAAGGAAAAGGAAAGGTGGCGGTGCCGATTTGACATATGAAAAGCCCATAGCGGTTATAGAATACACCAACAACTTTAACGGTCTGGACAAAAATGACCAGCTAAGGCATTATTACAAAATTGCCACTAAGGCTAGAAAATGGTGGAAGTACCTGTTCTGGTTCATTTTGGATGTGTCTGCAATTAATGCATACATCCTGTACACTGAAGCCCCTGGAGGACCACGACAAAGGCGAATTTCTCGCATGGATTTCCAGCGAGCAGTTGCAAAAGGGCTAATAAATGGACACACTTCCCGGAAAAGGAAAGCTGCCACTGGAGTACCATCCCCGATTCTAAAGAAACCCGTACAACACCAGCCAACCAGGATAGAAACGACGAGAGGAAAACGTGTCTGCGTTGTTTGCGCCAAGGGAACAAAAAGGACTGCGAATGGAAACAAAATTCAAAGCTCGTGGGAATGCAAGCGATGTGGCGTTACATTGTGTAAAGATAATGGATGCTTCGGACAATTCCATAATTTTCAACAGTAAGTTGAAGTAAATAGGTAAGAATTGTTTTATCAAGTTTTCCTTGAACACTTGAGAACTCACCTGTCAAAGATTGGGAATTTACTTTAAAATAAAAAAATTAGGTTTTATGTAACAGAAATTTGTTTTTCCTTTTTTTTTAAACACAAACTTGGAATTGTTCTTTATATTAAACGTAAAAAAAACATTAAAAAAGTTAATTTTCCATTTTTTTTATTGACGTTTTAAAATATTGCGCACGTGGTAATAAAATTAACAGCGTTTTATTACCACGTGCGCAGCTGAAATACGCGCGTACGTCGGAATACTTTTCCGAATGGGAGTCCTTCATTTGCCGAATTACAGGTAAATTTTATTCATTATTATTATCTGTGAATTTCTGAAATTTAGATTTTTTTTTTTCTGATTTTTCTTTCGGTTTAAAAAATTTAAATCAACTTGGTGTGAAAACTGACGCCAAGTGAATATTTTGACAAATGGTAATACCATAAAAAATTGAACCATTACTCTAGAACTCACCTGAGTAGAATGTAATAGCTTTTTTTCTATTCTAATAATATGTAGATGTAGAAAATATGAACTGTAATATTGCTGAACCTCATTTAGTGCAGAATCATTGGATATATAGTGCAAATTTTCTCTTTTTTTTAATATGAAAAAATACCTCAGACACCTGTCTTTTTACCTGTTGATTTTTCACAGAGGAGATGCACTGATGTCAGTGATGTTTGTACGGTCATTTCTGTAACTAATTCCATGTAAAGTATTTCTATTAAAGTGTTTTAAAATGTTTTTTTCAGCATCTTTATTGGGTATACCTGTTTTTTTTACCTATCATTATGTAATTGTTCCATAACTACGCGTGTGCAAAATCATTTTCAGTGCAAACAACTTTATAACAACGAGGAAGAAATTGTTTTCTGCAAGTCTGCCTATTTTTACAACAATCTGTTCACAAATAACAATACTATGAGCTTTTGAATGTACAGACCCATTTTTAGCTGTTTTTTACCAAATCCTTATGGGAACAGATGGGTTTGGACTAGAATGCTTCTGGGAGTTAAGAGTTAATGTCCTAAGGTAATGATGTTAAAACTATCTGATGGTGAAGGTTCCAGTTCTGGGAAGCTCTGGGGAATGGGAATACCTCCTTCATCAGCATTACTCCCATGTCCACTCTGAAGCCGGAATGGTAGTACCTGTTAGTCCTACTTAAATGGGGTTTTTAAATTAGAAAAAAAATGAAGGTTTTTTAAAAAAAAAAAAATTTGAGTATCCATCAAGAAATAATAACAACATGTCTTTGGCATTAAATAACCAAATAAGGTTTGATGGCATAAATCAACAACCAAATTGGGATTGAAGTTGATTATACATCATAGATGTTACTTATTTCATTGGTGCTTTTGTCGATTGATAGCAGATAAATCTGTAATGAATTCTTTTGAAGAATCCAGTTTTTAACTTAGTTGATCTTAGTCCTAGTCACTTAGTATCTTAATTTAAAGGAAAAAAAAGAATTTTTTCCTATTTTACGCTATAAAAGTTAAAAAATAATAATGCAAATGTTTCAGACTTTTGATTAGAGCAAAGCACTTAAAAATTCTCTTATGAATCTCTTGACTATGATAAAAAAACAATAAACTCTCTCTCTCTCTCTCGTCTCTCTCTCTAATGGTGAGCTACATTTCATTGCATTTATACCCAGGTCTATTCTGACCAAAGAGTGGTAGTACCTGTTAGGGTCCCATTTAGTAGACGTTATTAATAAAATAACCTTTTTTAGGAATAGTTTCAGATTAAGGCAACATGTTACCTAATGTTTTTTATTAATAGTTACTAAATGGGACCCTAACAGGTACTACCACTTTGGTCAGAATAGACCTGGTATAAATTGGCAAGAAATGTAGCCTCACCATTAGAGAGAGAGAGAGAGAGAGAGAGAGTTTATTGTCATAGTCAAGAGATTCACTAAGAGAATTTTAAGTGCTTTGCTCTAATCAAAAGTCTGAAACATTTGCATTATATTCTTTTGAACTTTTATAGCGTAAAATAGGAAAAATCTTTTTTTTCCTTTTAAATTAAAGATACTAATGTGACTTAGACTAAGATCAACTAAGTAAAAACTGATTCTTCAAAGAATTCATTACAGATTTATCTGTATCAATCGACAAAAGCACCAATGAAATAAGTAACATCTATGATGTATAATCACTTCAATCCCAATTTTGGTTGGTTGGATTTTATGCCATTTCAACCCTTATTGGTTATTTAATGCCAAAGACATGTTGTTTATTATTTCTTGATGGATACTCAATTTTTTTTTTAAACTCATTTTTTCTATTTACCCATAGATAGGACTCTAACAGGTACTACCATTCCGGTTCAGAGTGGACATGGGAGTAATGCTGATGAAGGGGTATTCCCATTCCCCAGAGCTCCAGAACTGGAACCTCACCATCAGATAGTTTTTAACATCATACCTAGGACATTAACTCTTAACTTCCCAGAAGCAATTCTAGTCCAACCATCTGTTCCCATAAGGATTTGGTAAAAAAACAGCTAAAAATGGGTCTGTACATTCAAAGCTCATAGTATTGTTATTTGTGAACAGATTGTTGTAAAAATAGGCAGACTTGCAAGAAAACAATTTCTTCCTCGTTGTTATAAAGTTGTTTGCACTGAAAATGATTTTGCACACGCGTAGTTATGGAACAATTACATAATGAAGGTAAAAAAAAAGGTATACCCAATAAAGATGCTGAAAAAAAACATTTTAAAACACTTTAATAGAAATACTTTACATGGAATTAGTTACAGAATGACCGTACAAACATCACTGACATCAGTGCATCTCCTCTGTGAAAAATCAACAGGTAAAAAGACAGGTGTCTGAGGTATTTTTTCATATTAAAAAAAGAGAAAATTTGCACTATATATCCAATGATTCTGCACTAAATGAGGTTCAGCAATATTACAGTTCATATTTCTACATCTACATATTATTAGAATAGAAAAAAAGCTATTACATTCTACTTCAGGTGAGTTCTAGAGTAATGGTTCAATTTTTATGGTATTACCATTTGTCAAAATATTCACTTGGCGTCAGTTTTCACACCAAGTTGATTTAAATTTTTTAAACCGAAAGAAAATCAGAAAAAAAAAATCTAAATTTCAGAAATTTCACAGATAATAATAATGAATAAAATTTACCTGTAATTCGGCAAATGAAGGACTCCATTCGAAAAGTATCCGACGTACGCGCGTATTTCAGCTGCGCACGTGGTAATAAAAGCTGTTAATTTTATTACCACGTGCGCAATATTTTAAAACGTCAATAAAAAAAAATGGAAATTAACTTTTAATGTTTTTTTTTACGTTTATATAAAGAACAATTCCAAGTTTGTGTTTAAAAAAAAAGGAAAAACAAATTCTGTTACATAAAACCTAATTTTTTTATTTTAAAGTAAATTCCCAATCTTTGACAGGTGAGTTCTCAAGTGTTCAAGGAAAACTTGATAAAACAATTTCTACCTATTTACTTCAACTTACTGTTGAAAATTATGGAATTGTCCGAAGCATCCATTATCTTTACACAATGTAACGCCACATCGCTTGCATTCCCACGAGCTTTGAATTTTGTTTCCATTCGCAGTCCTTTTTGTTCCCTTGGCGCAAACAACGCAGACACGTTTTCCTCTCGTCGTTTCTATCCTGGTTGGCTGGTGTTGTACGGGTTCTTTAGAATCGGGGATGGTACTCCAGTGGCAGCTTTCCTTTTCCGGAAGTGTGTCCATTATTAGCCCTTTTGCAACTGCTCGCTGAAATCCATGCGAGAAATTCGCCTTTGTCGTGGTCCTCCAGGGGCTTCAGTGTACAAGATGTATGCATTAATTGCAGACACATCCAAAATGAACCAGAACAGGTACTTCCACCATTTTCTAGCCTTAGTGGCAATTTTGTAATAATGCCTTAGCTGGTCATTTTTGTCCAGACCGTTAAAGTTGTTGGTGTATTCTATAACCGCTATGGGCTTTTCATAGTCAAATCGGCACCGCCACCTTTCCTTTTCCTTGTAACGGTCCTATTTTTTATGGTATTAGCAGTTGTCAAAAGATTCACTTGGCGTCGGTTTTCAACAAGTGATGGCTGTCAATTTACCCTTTTGAAATTTTTCATTTCACCGGTATTTGTCAATTTAGAATGTTTAAACGCATAAGGTAATCCCTGACGGTTCCTTCGGATGGTACCACAGGCATATGTCTTTTCCTTAAATAAATCTTCCATCAACGGTACCGACGTAAAAAAATTGTCGAAGTATATATGATGATTTTCCATATAATTACGGGCCAGTTCTGTAACAACATATGTACAAGTGGCACTGTCCTATCGGGATATGAGTCCTTGCCGTATATATATCAAAATCTAACAAATAATAGGTCTGAATCAGCAATTCCCCATGCTTTGAAGCCCCACTTTGTCGGTTTATTCGGCATATACTGCAGAAAAAGAATTCCTGCCGTGAATTAATCATTCCCTCGTCGATACTGAGGGTTTTGTGGGGCTCGTAATGGTACCTAAATTGTCTTTTAGCATTTTTTGAATGACTGGGCGAATTTATGTAGTTTATCATGCTGAGGGCTGGTACTTGGAGGGTTCGTCGAAGAATCATTCAGATGAAAATACCTCGTTAATTCATCGTATCGATTACGGGCATTATCTTAGCAATTGAACTAATTCTTAAATCATCATCTTTACTCCAATAACACCTGAAAAAGTATAAAGTTCATTTTAATTTTTTTAAACCGAAAGAAAAAATCAGAAGAAAAAAAAATCGAGAAAAAAAAATCTAAATTTCAGAAATTCACACATAATAATAATGAATAAAATTTACCTGTAATTCGGCAAATGAATGACTCCATTCGGAAAAGTATTCCGATATACGCGCGTATTCAGCTGCGCACGTGGAATAAAATTAACAGCATTTTTTGTCTCGCGTATAAATTTGTTTGAAAAGCAATTTCTTCAAACAAATTAGTGGAAATAGCTGACAAAATAATTCAAAGGGTTAGCATCAAGTCCTAATGGTGTGTAGGACCAACGAAACTTGTGAATCTCTGATGGTCTCGTGGTTCAACAACATTTTCGCTCCATTCGTCGGGTTCCGTAAAAATTTCGTCGTCATCTTTAATTCAGAAAAATCTGATAAGTCAGAAGTATTAACACTCGAAAAAGAAATATCGCTTTGAGCATCAATTCCGAAGTCTGTCTCTTCCCATAAAAGATTATCTTCGGAAAAACCTTCGAAAGTATAAGTATTTTTCAGCGCCATCTCCAAATTGGTTTCAAAAAATGCGAGGGAAAATATCGTGTTGTCTAGACAAATCTTCGTTTAAAAAGAAAAGAAATAATATTAACCGAATAAATTATTGTAATGAAGTGACCACGGTTATTTCCTTGCTTAAAAACTATTGAAAAATACTTTTTAATGGTTTTTACAAATTATATATGAAAACGAGCGACCGCACCTTCATTCGTAATCACCATTTTTTTAAAATTCAAGACCATAATTTTCTTCGTTTTTTTTGTAAAAAAAAAATAGGTTTAAAAAGACAGATAAATATTTTAAAAACGCAAAATAGATACATTATAAAATGAACAGTTGCATAAAAGGATTTTAAAATAATTTTAAATCGATTTTTTATGAATGTATCTGAAACGGACGTTTTTTTTTTTTAATTTTCTATTTTTCGTTTTTTTTTTGTAATTCGAGTAGATAAACACCTCTGTTCTTTGGGAATAATTATTTTAAAAAGACAGAAAAATATTCCAGACGAGAAATTAACCTTCTGTAACAAACATACTTCTTTTCCTGGATTAAAAATGTTGAAAATGTGAGTTTTAAATTGAATTTAACAGTTGTATATGAACCGGAAGACGCTTTATGGCGTTCTGGGAATGGAAAATATTTTTTCTCGTCGTTTACATGGCGTTTCAGGACGTAAAAGTTAAGACCCTCAACCCATCATCTAGCACATAATATGAATTAAAAAGGGTTAGGGCTTGCCATAGGGCAATAGCATTTGGACAATATTGGATGCTAGTGACTGCCGATTGATTGGCTGTGACCGCCCATCTAGCCTAGTGGAGTGTTGCATATTATGGACTGCTCAGCTAAAAGGGTTCCGTCCTTGAGCATGACAGTTTGCACCCATGGGCAACAGATGACTCCATTGATGGGGCTCTTACTCCTCTGCAGAGGTGTTGTCGTGTATTCTAAAGTCCCATCCTACAGGTTCCCCTACTTCATTTTTACATTTAATATAACCAACTATCACTATAATAGTATATATATATATATATAAAAGTCCTGAAAGAAGGTGTACCTTGAAACACTGAAACCGTGGTAGAGAAGAAACTTTTTTTCTACAACTATAAATGGTCTATTTTAAAAATATATTGAGCCTTTTTATGATTGACTACTAATGCTACTAAACAATGAAAACATGGTAGCAACTTTTGATGAAATATATATATATATTATATATATAATATATATATATATATAATTAGGCTTATTTCCTGTTTTGCCACTTGAATACCAGTAGGCATCTATTTAACACAATGATAATTTCTGAGTAATTTTTAGCTGTTGTTTCTGACAGTAGGAAAATGATCATTAACAGTCTTGAAAATAATCACCAAATAAAAAATATCAAAAACATAGTAATCATTGCTAAACAAAAGCTAATAGAATTACTACACCCCTCAATTATCCACATGTGTAACTACCAATTTTTCATGAAACTGACACTTATAGATGTAAATAATATATAGAAAAACCATGTGTTCAAGATAATTTTATATATTTAATCAAACTCTTAACACTGTTTTTTTAATATATTCCATAGATTTACATACTGTGGGGATTTACTTCCATTCACCACCCCCTGATATCCTGTCTTTTTAAATATAAATAGACAATTATCCAAATGATTTACAGTACCAATACAAATTAGCTTTTCATCATAATAGCAAAGGCCCTCCAAAAATAAACAGATATATTGATTGCATTATCAAAATGCAAAATGATGTTGGATTATGTATATTAGTCATTTGTTTTAAAAGCAAACAGCTTTGAATGGAATCAAATTACACTGGTGACAATCTTTATGGAAAATTCTGTTTCTTGAGACTTCAAAAGTCTGTGTTGGTTTAAGACAGTCAGGGGAAAAAACTTCAACCCACAATTCTTTTCTAAATGGCCCGCGTTAAGACTTCAATTGTTTTTTTTTTTTTTCTTTTTCTAACCAAAGAGGGGGGGGATCAACTTTTCCATATTTCAAAACAGATGCTTTACACATATAGTCTTATGTAGTAAAAATGGTTGAGGTACCTTCAACAAAAATTAGGTCAATTTTTTTTAGTAGTGCGATACCGCCTGATCAAGAGCCATGTCTCATGGCAGCTCACTTCTTGGAAAAAAGGTTTACACATCCTAGTTTACAATAATGGAATTTTAAAATATAACATTTGGCTTCACGTGTACCAATCACGTTTGACTTTCATCTTCACGTGTACGCAATTCACATCTTGACTTTCAAAATGAACACTTGCCAAATGCAGCATGATCATTTCTCTCTAAATATATTTTCATAACTCCCATCATTTTAAAAAACATCCAATCATTGTTCTTACAATCATTTTTTCCCCCATTCTTTGTATTGTCCTCATGAACGTTTAATGTCGACTTTAACCATAAAAAATAAATTTTCTTTTTCACAATTTAGATTGTTTTTCTATTCTCTAACTATGTATCAGCATTGCAGTCTTGGAAGATATATAATTCTCTAGATAGATATATATATATGATAATAGATAAATAAAACTTACCAAATTATTGTAAGAACCATCCAAAACATTAGGGTTGTAAAATAATCATCATTCTGAAATTAAAAAAAAAGAAGAAATAAATAAAGAAGAATAACAGAGAATGTCAATAATAGAAAGAACAACAAAAGAATTTCAAAGCAAAATGTAAATAAATGAGGTAAAACATAAAAACAAAGAAAAAAACAACAACCCAGTTAGTTAATCCCTCAAGTAAATCAGTAAACCTTTTGATTCATGTACACTTTTTATTTAGGAAAGTGTAAAGGGTTTTAATTAGATTTTCATAGTTATTTTCTTATATTCTACCAACTTGAATAATTAATAAAATGGGTATTTCATGTTGTGAATATAACCAGCTTTCCGTCAAATGATATTTCATTGTAAATTAAACAGGAAAGTTGCTTTATTCGACTAAGATCATTTTAAGTGTATAAAACATCTTGTTTGTGTAGTGCTGGCTGGGGTTAAGTTATGTATTATATTCAACAAAAATGAAAGTTTTAGTAATATGCTAGCGAATGTGAATGTATAGTGTGACTTACTTATGTGCACAATCCATGCACATTAACAACTATACCATGGTACTACCCCAGATTTTGATAGAGTAGTTTCTATAAGATGATCAAGAATAATGACTTTGTTGTATTGTGGGGGGTTACTGAAAGTTCAGGTTCAAGACCAGAGGTGAAGTCTTTTTTTTTTTTTTTAAATTGAATTGTGTTTTGAGAAGGGGTTAAATAAACTACAGAAATGAATGTGGCCAATTGTTTGATTAGATTTTACTGCATGTCAACCCTTGATGGGTTATTTTATGCCAAAATGTGTTTTGTTTATTCATACTTGATGAGTATTCAAAAATCTTCTTTACTCAATTTTTTAATCAAATATCTTAAACTGATTTTTCCATTTAACATAATGGGACCCTAACAGATACTACCACTCCGGGTCAGAGTGGACCTGGGAGATGGTGATGAGCAGGTCTTCACACTGTTCCAGAGCTCTCAAAATGGAACTTTCACCATTAGATGCAGTTTAACATCATACCAGATACTAAGACCCCAAAGCCACCCCTTCTAGTACAAATATGAATAAAAGGGTTGGGGTCTTGCAATAAGGGAATAGGGCTAGGACAATTATATAGGTGCTAGGCTTAACGTGAACCAGCTTGATTGATCAGAGAGGGCTCCTTTGACTGCCCATTTCTAACAAGGGCCAAAGTGAGAGTGTTGCATGTTCATTTGGTACTTGCTTGCAGTGCACTCAGGGTTCTGTTCTTAGCATCATGGGCTTACCACCTACAGCTAACAGTCAAACAGGTGCGCTCCTATTCGTGGGGGGGGGGGTAACAATGTCTGCGAGGTGCTTGTTGGTGGTTTCTCTGCCTCAGCCAACAGGGCAGTGTGCCTAGTTGTGTTCAAGCAGCGATAGAAATTGATGTGAATAGCCCAATTGTTCATTGCCTCTGTAGGTCAGAGACAGCATTCTTCTAACGACTCCTCCCCCCCCAGTACATAAATTTCACTGAAGTATTCATCAACATTCTATTGAAAAGTATAACTCTGTTTATCATCGATCACATGATGCTGGTGAGAGAAGAAGTGGACTATCTAATATATTATGAACATGCAAACACACTATATCAAATATAAGTATTTTAACTCTTGTTGGAAATCCTTCAATATGTACCGAAAATGCCTATAAATTTAATAAATGAAAGTAAAGGTTCATACAAAACCTAGATGTATTGATTTAAGAACTGGAAAAATACTAATCAAGGATGTTATCAATTTTTAATAGAAAAGATGTGTGTGGCGAAATAAACAGCCTCAATTTAAGGTGCTCAAAATTCTCATTCAATAATTTTATTTCTCCAAATTTAATTAGTTTGAAACTCTCACTAATAGAATCAGAAATCAAGATTAGAAAAGAAATTTACTTGACCATATGGTTACAAGATTAACATTTCTAAGAGGATAATTTAACTACATTGGTACTTTGATTTACAAGTGCCCAACTTATTAGTGTGTCAGAGTTACAAACTGAATCACCTGATTTGTTTGGCTGTTGTGTTGATAGCAAAATTTGAGGATTTGTGCAAGAATCATATGCTTATGTTAATAAGCTCAATAAAATATTCTAATTTCCAAATTTGTGTTAACCAAAGAGAGAATTATTTAGTTAAAAAATAAGAAATAAAAAAATTTTCAAAAAATAAATATTAAGACATATTATAATTCATTAAATTCTAGTTATTGTTTTTTAATACAATACAATCGGCTATTTTTTTCTTAATTAAAAGTGTGTGGCATTTCAGTTTAATTTCAGTGGAGAAATTGATTGATGATTTTGTGGAAATTGAGTTCCAAATTGAATGAATATAAATCATCAAGTCAAAGTATATAGTGTATTTATCGTTAAAGGAATTTATTTGAAATGAGTAAAAGAAAGAATTCAAAATAAAACAGAAAATGAAGTGTTTCTTTTTTTTGTTTTTATAGAGAAAACTATTCAAAATTTATCATATTTGTAAATGTAAGGATGTTAAGAGAGTAAACTGTTGTCCTGGTTGAAAAAATTAAGAAGAATATATAAAATAAAGACTGATAGTCAACAGTAAATCAGGTGTTTCTTGCATTGATATGAAATGTAATTGCAAATCAGAACAACATTCTTTTTTTTAATTATGATTTTCTTAACCTTTTTATTTTGAAAATGGATAAAAATGAATTGAATTTATCAGGTAGATTGGAATAAAGCAAATGTTTAAAATATAACAAGACATTAAAGTAGGTTGTTGTGGTTTATGGCATACTCAACCTTCTTTCAGTGATTAATGTCAAAGTCAAGTACATTTTTTTATAAACAGGGACCCAGGTATGTGTTAGAGTACCTGCTGTTTGCTAAGTGGTCACTGATTAAGGTAGTGAACATGGCTCATGCGCTACTTAACTTTGGTGATCAAATGGGAAGCTGTGTTCTTCTCGACATGACTGTAAGTAGAATTAAAGTAGGTAAATATCAATAACCACAAGCCTTTTAAGAATAAAAAGGATCAGGTCACGCAATAGGCACCCGGTGTGAGCCAGATTCAAAAGGACATATTTTACTTTTCACCTCAATTTCTGGTTGTTTGTTAACAGACCATTTTTTAGACGCATTTTTATTTCATATTGTTCATTTAATAGCATATTTTTAAATCTAGAGAAACTTTGAAACGAAAGAAATGTTTTTTTAGTTATTTCATGTTGTTGGTTGTGACTGCAGTAAGCATTTTTTTTATTTTTTTTTTTTTTTTTGTTTTATTATAAGAACCTTTTTACGTTATAGAATACTATAAACGCGAAAGACCACGTTTTTTTTTTTTTGGTCATGTTTATGTTGTTGTTAATTCAATAGGCATATTTTCTTCTTTTAAATTATAAATTGTAAAGAAACAGACCATTTAACACAGGAATGGTTAACAGGTTTTATGAGAGAAGACATGGTTTATTTTTTGTCAGACATTACACAATATAAATAAGGGCACATAAAAGCAAAACAAAAAAAAAAAAAGACAATCTCAACTCAACTCAATCACTCTGGCACCAGAGCATTTACTTTATAATATCAGAAGTGTTGTGCTTAATTAATCAGAAAGTTGATGAATATTTTCACACTACAAGAAGTTTTTTAGCTTAGGAAAAATAGAAAATTTTAATTCTTGTCTGATCACGATGGTACTATGTAATGCAAATTAAATTTGATAGCAAAAAATATATTTGTTAAATAATAGGTTTTTAATAGTTCATTAAATTTTCAACGTATAATAAATTTTAAAAATTTTTCAAAAAATTTTTGTAACTAAACTATTTTTATTTAAAGTAAACATATCTGCAATTCTCTTCTGTAATTAAATGAAAACTAGTCGTAATATAAAAATGGTGCTTTTGTTTAAAATTTAAATTAAAATAAAATTTGGCTAAGTATATGCTCAGCGTGCCAGAGAGGATTTGGAGCATGATATGGGATTTGTGCCAATAAAAGAACTGTTACCATTCCATAAAGAAAAAATGCTATTGAATTAATCAAGAAACAACAGGTGAAAACTAAAACGTCTTAACTGATAAAAACCTTTCTTTTCGTTTATAGTTTTATATAAAATTTTATGATAAAAACATTGATTTTTGTTTGTTAAATAACATGAGCTATCTTTTTAAAAATTTTATAGTGAAAGTTCTAATTGTAGATGTAGATCAATCAATCTGTTAAAAAACAGAAATTGACGGTGAAGAAGGAAAACCTGTCCTTTTGAATCTTGCTCACAGCCGCGGGTGCTATTGATAACTGCTGACCCCCTCCCCTCTAAAAAAACATTCTGAATTTTTACCTAATTCATTTTTCATTATATCAAAAAATACTTTAATATTTCATGCTAAAGATCAACTCTATTATTACACCATTAATAACTTCAATGACTTAATGAGGCCAACCATTTGATCAGCCCTGAGAAACCTATATGATTGTCCCAACTCCTTTGAGCCCTTATGGCAAGGTCCCCCAACCCTTTTATCATATAAGTGCTAGAAATGTGGCTAAGGGTCTTACTGTCTTGGGATGATGTTAAATTTATCTGATGGCAAAGTTCCGCATTCGGAGCTCTTGGGATGTGGAAGGGGGGGGAGGGGGGGTTAGTGGGGGGGGGGGGGTGGGGTGGGGGAGGGGGGGGGGGGGGGGTGGTGTGGGGTAGTAGGGTGGAGGTGAGGGGTGTGTGGACCGGCGGGGGGTGGGGGGGAGGGTGGGGGGTGGGGTGGGGGGGAGGGAGGAGGGTAGGAGTGAGTGTTTGTGGTATAGCAGTGGTTGCTTTGGGTGTGGTTGTGTTGGGGTGTGGGTGTGTGGTGTATCGCGTTAGGTGCGTAATGTGGGGAACACGAGTGCGAGCGGAGTGGGTGGGGTCGTAAATAGACTGTGAGAAGGTCGATAGGAGGGTGGAAGAGGCGTCGGCGGGTGACCGATTGAGGAGGGTGCGTTATGTGTAGGTGGTATCTATGAGACAGTAGATAGGTGCTGGACGGTAGGTGATCAGGTGAAGGGTATCAGGGGCGGGGGGGGGTGGGGGGTGGGTGTGGTCATGTAGGTGGTGGTGGGGGTAATGTGTGTGGGGGTGGGGGGGGGTAAAGGGGGGTTGGGGTCAAAAGGGGGGTTGGGGTTGTGGGGTGTGGGGGGGGGGGGGTAATTGTTGGGGGGGGCGGTGGGGGTGGGGGGGGGGGGGGGGTAGTGGGGTCTTTAAAAGAAAATAATATTAAAAGGGGGTTGGGGGAGGTCGAGGTATATAGAGAGAGGGCGGCTGATGTCCTGCGTTAGAGGCGGTTGGTCGTGGGATTGTGGAGTATATTATAAGGGAGTGAGATAGTGTTTGTAGGACGGGGTGGGTAATAGGTAAAATGGGGGGGTATAAAGAGCTAATGAGAGAGCGGTAACAGCTGTGGTGTTTGCAGGTGGGGGGGAGGGTGTGGGGGGTGGTGGGTACCGGGGGCGCGCGGGAGATTGATGGGGTGGGTGTGAGGAAGGGGGGGGGGGGGGGAGGGGCGGGGGTGTGGGGGGTTGGGCTGGTGGTGAATGCGGGGGTTGCGTATAGGTGGAGTGTTATGTGTGGGGGTAACGTTGTGCTGTCGCTGGTCGCTGTGTCTCTAGTTGCGATGCGCGTCCATAGCATGGTATCGCGTGCGGGCAGTGTGTATGTAGTTGGGGTATGGAGGTTGGAGAGAGAGTGGTAAAAGTTCACAGTGCTCGGTGGTGAAGAGAATTAAACGTAAATTAAGGTATTTCGGGTGGGGGTCGGCATCCGGGGCATGGGGGGGGGGGGGGTGATCGCTCGGCTGACGTAGACGAGATATGGCGGCTGGCGTGTATGATGGGGAGGGTCTCTTCGTGGCAGGAAGTGTTATTTGATGATTACAAGCGCATGTTAATAAACGTATTTTTGGAGGAAAGCTTGCAGTGTGTTGTTGCGAAACACATGATAGGAGAGTGCGAGTGACTAGGGATGATGGTTAGTGGCAAGTATAAGAGGCGTAATTGGACGGGTGGGGGATGGGTGGGGGGGGGGGGTGGGGAGGTGCGGTGGTAGGGGTAAGGGAGGGGGGGTGGCTCGGTTAGTAGGACGATTAGGGTATGTGGTTCCCCTGTCAATTACTAGTTTATCCAGGTCCACTCTTATCAGAGTGTTAGACACCTGTGTTAAGTGACTCGGATCTGTTTTGGTTAATATAATAATAATACTGAAGGCTTTGAAAAAAAACATTTTGAGTATCATCAAGAATGAATAAATAGAATGTCTCCAGGCATAAAAATAACCCAACAAGGGTTGACATGCCATAAAACCCAACCAACCAATTATTAATCATATCAGTTACTTGAGACCTTCTTCTCCATAAGAGAACATGAGAATACTTCCTATAATCGTCATACTTTTAAATGTTATATAAACAATTGTGTATCTAATAGATATATGAAAGATAATTTATTCAAGCTGCTTAGACCCCTATTATTTGTCCTGGGATAAAAGTTGACTAAACGGTGTTTCGATCATGCTGCACTATAATTGGTGTGGGCAAGCATAACTGGTCATGGCATTTATTGATATTCAACTAATTGGATTTAACGTGAACAATAAATCCCTCCATTAGAAGAAGAAAGTTTTAAAGTAGGGGTGCTTCGTTGTGCTCTTCATTTATTACTGAACTAATTGAAAAATCAATCAGCTACAAAGTCATAACAGATAAGGATTCTGATTATACTATTAATATCAATTAAATCCCAACGTAGATTTTAGGCAGACAATATTTAGAGTAAACATTCATGAAAGCTTCCAGATCCAAAATCGTACACGAAGGGTTGGCGGATAAGGGTGTGGGGGGGGGGGGAGGAATTATCCACTTCAGTTTGCTTTTATCAAATGGGTTCCACATTATGCAATATCTCGAAAATTTGATTATCAATTAATATATCTTTTTGTAAAAATTCATGAAGTAAACACGAATAATAAATAATAATAATAACAATTTAAAAATGGCCCAGCACCACAAAAAATAAATCATGATAACACTTATGAATAAAAATAATTTTTATTCAATTGTAGTATAAACTCAGATGTATATATTTACCAACCATTCTGCCATGGGGCAGATGTGACACAAAGTTTTTAAGTGGAGTAAGCTGGTTTAAGGGTTGGTTTAGCTCCAGTCAGTAGAGCAGCTCGGCCAGAATAACACCGGGCGTGAGTAGCACAGATTTGGGTAATCCTGATTCAGTGTAGTAAAGGTGGGGGAGGGGGGTGAAGGAAGATGTGGCACTTTACGCTTCAGCAAAACAATCCTCCTTAAGTCTATCACTAGCAAAAGGGGATAGACTCCTTGCTTTCTGGCTGATACTGAAATAGACAAGCTCTGCTGACCTACTTAATAAAGCTGGTTTGGATATTGCGAGATTTTCCTTCTCCTAGGTTGGTTTATCTAAGCCAAGACTAAAGAACGCCTTTATCCTACTATTAATTCTCATAGGTATGTGTGTGTGGGGGGGGGGGTGCTCAAGACTGGATTCCAGCCTTTCTTAAGGGCATTAAGCAAAGTCCATGATCTGAAACTTTGTTATGATGATAACTTACACTAAGTTCCGCCTCCGCCCCGAAAATAAGTCAAGCATGTGGATATGAACAAACCTTCGTTGAACTCTATGAAACCCTGAAGTTTCTATATACAGGTTGAATGTTCTTATTAAACATCCTAAGACTAAGAAGATATTTTACTTCGTTCTGATTAAAGTTAGTAAGTAACCATTGACAGGGCTTTTTCTTTCTTCATGGGAATAGTCCTCTTTGTGTGCGTGTGGTGGTGTGTGTTTGTGTATTTGAAGAATTCTGGTAATGATTGAGTGTGGCTTGATTGTTTTGGTGAATTTTGCTGAAGCTGAGTTGCAAGTGGGTATAGTGAAAGGGGCGAAGGTGGTTATATGTGTGTCAAGGAGGATTAAAGAGTATGAACAAAAGGCCACTGTGAAAAAATATGAATCTTGATGTTCCAGTTTTTCCTAACAAGGAAAAGAATGTTGGGCTTCCAACAGAACAGATTTATGTTAGAAGATGAAGAAAGAAAATAGTAATGGTATAATCAAGAATAAGGTGCATATTGGTTGTTGATGAATGATTGTAGGAAGATTTCTCAAGAATGAAGAACAGCTATGAGGATATTTCTAGTATTATAAAAAAGAAAACATTTTTTTAAATCTTCATATATATTGAAGGGAGTTGAAACTGATGAAATAAAACAATTGACAACAAAGTAATAATCTTACCAGTTTTGCTTTTTGTGGGCAAGAAATTATTTTGATTTATTAATTTATAAATATTTTAAAATTAAATATATATAGAAATAACATAAATTCTACGCTAAAAAATTTCCATCATTTGTAAAGTCTCAAAGGTAAAGGAAATCATACAGAAGGTTTTTTTGCATCCTCATAGGCCAGCGCGTCGACTGCTGGGTAGCCACTTTTGAATATATATAATGTATGATTATAGTAGTATATATATATAATAATGTTATATATATATATATACCTTGGGTCTACCATTGCCAATTTCATCTCCGACTGACAATGAACAATCAACAGCAGAATTGCAAAAGCGTGAGTAAGGGGAACATGCCAGCCCTTACCAAGAGATACCAAAATGTGGTTCTCAGTACTCTCATATACGCAGGCAAAGCCTATGTCACTGAGGAAACTGGACAGCTTTCAACCTCAAGATTGCCTCTGCGCAAACATTCGCTGGCAGGACAAAGTGGCCCAACACAGAAGTGCTGGAATGAGCACGGAAAATACAGCATGCTTGCCGATCATCTGCGAGAGACGCCTGCGCTGGCTTGGCCATGTCAGGGAGGATGGACATAAGGCTGCATCCCCAAAGACCTCTACTGTATGGTGAACTAGTGAAGGGCAGCCGAACGCGGCAGAGAAGAGCCCGCCCTACACTTAAAGATGTCTGGCAAGAGAAGACATGAGACATGCCAACATCGACAGTATAATTACAGGGATAGGCTTGTGCAGAAAGACCGTGCAAACTGGCTCTCGCAAAAGAAGGAACAAAAAGGAGTGAAAAATATGAGGAAAGAAGCCCACAGAAAGGAGTAAAGGAAGGAGAGAAACAATACCCCAACACCATAGAGAGCAGTCACCTTTTGTTTGGCAGCGCACTTAACCAATGAGACTGTCATTCAATGGATCAGTGCCTGTTTCAGCTACTTCACGTGCTTAGGTGGGGGGGAATGGACACTACGCTCGTCTTAAAAGACGGATGGTTGCCTATATATATATGAGAGAGCAGAGAGAGAGTTAAGTATCACTAGTTCTCTGCTTTTTGTGCAAAAATTATGAAATTTTATTTATATTCACAAGATATCTAAGAATTAAATATATAATACAAAATGGATCTGCGATACTAACTTGCTAATCACATCAGATTTTTCCTGTAGCTCCCCCACCCCCATCTACCCAATTATGATTTATGTGTGGTAATAAGTGAATAAAAGGAGAATAATATTGTGGCCATAATGAAGGTAGAAAAACATAACTAATCTTCATATTAGAAAGAATTTATGTGTTGTATTTATAAATAGGTCAATGGATTTTGAGAATCTTATAAAAAATAAACTTGATAGATAATGGTGTTCTTTTTGCTAATTTAATGAACAGTATCTTGTCGACAAATGTAGATATAAGTTTTATTTCCTTGGATTCTAAAACTGATTTATATGTTACATCAAACTTTAAGAATTCCTCTAAGACTTGCAGGGAATTGAAATTTTTTTAACAGATATAAAAATAAGCATTAATAATTAAATTTTAGATTTCAGAGACAACAATAAACAAAGAGCTTTAAAATATATACTTAAAGGAATTTACTATTATATATTAATAATATATATATATGGAATCAGGGAGGAATTAAAAAACGATCAAAATACTAAAATCTGAAACACATCACAAAAAATTTTTTTTTTAAATTGGGGGGGGGGGATGATTTTGCAGACATCTCTCATATATATTATATATATACAAGAGAGAATGTCACAAAACGTGTTTCCGCCCCTCCCCAAAATCTGTTTATTTTTTGCATGTGTTTCAGATTTAAGTATATAATTATGCAGTATATATGCTCTCCTTTATGCTTGCGAAACACTGGACCACATACAAGAAACATCTTAAACGTCTTGAGCGCTTCACCAGCAATGCCTACGACAAATATAGGGGTATGCTGGCAAAGTGTACATCAGTGACATTGAGGTTCTGGAGCGAGCCAAATGTCAAAGTATAGAATCTCTCATAATCAAACATAGATTGAAGATAGAGTGGGCATTTGGTAAGGATGAAACGATGGGCGACTTCTAAACAACTGTTCTATGGGNAAAGAGAGAGATAGAAAATGAACCATTCTTTTTGTTTGATTATGATATATTTCTAATCCTTGTTGAGTATATCCACTAAATTGATAATGACATTGGAAGATTAATAGCAGTAGATTTGGAAATAATGCAAGGATGAGCAACACGAACTTATAAAGTAAGTGGTTGGTATTATGCATATCAACCTTCTTCAGGTATTTAATGGTCAAATCGTCATTTTTCAAAGGACCAGGTTGATTGAGTACTGCCTAGTGCTTAAGTGTACTTTAAGTAGTGAGAAGCTCATCGCTACTCTTGGGTCCTGGACTGGGTGTCTTTCGACATGACTGTAATAATTGGCGAATTTACCCTTTGAGAAAAAAGGATCAGGTCCTGGCTCCCCCGGCTGGTGACCAGATTCAAAGGACATATTTTACTTTTCACCATCAATTTCTGTGTTGATTAACAGAACCATTTTTAGGACGCATTTTTTATTTCATATTGTTCATTTAATAGTTTTTAATTAGAAACTTCGGAATGTTTTTAGATTATTCATGTTGTTGTTGTTCGCAGTAGCATTTTTTTTTTTTTTTTTTTTTTTTTTTTTTTTTTTTTTATTATAAACTTTTCTTAATTATAAACGTGATACAGCCGTTTGTTTTTTTTGGCTCATTCTTAACGTTGTTTCACCATCAATACGAATTTCTTCTATTATAAACTTTAAAGCTCCACACTAGTTTTCACAGGTGGTCAGTTTTACTGAGGTATACGCACATGGGTTTTTTTTCACACATTACACAATATAAAATGGCACATAAACAAAACAAAAAAAAAAGAAAATCTCAACTCGACTCAATCACCTGGGCACCAGAAAGCATTACTTTAATAATCAGTAAGTTTTTGCTTATTAATCAAAGAAGTTGATGAATATTTTTCAACACAACAAGAATTTTTTAGCTTAAGGAAAACACTAAAATTTTTATTTTATCTGATCACATGGTACAATGTAATCAAAATTAAAATTGATAGGCAAATATTTTTAAATAAATAGTTTTTTAAATAGTTCATTAATATTTTCAGTATAATAAATTTAAAAATTTTCAAAAAATCTTTTGTAATAAAACTATTTTTATTTAAGATAAACTATCGCAATTCTTTTCTGATTAAATGAAAACTACTAATATAAAAATGTGTCTTTTTGTTAAAAATTTATAATTAAAAATAAAAATTGCTAAAGTAATCTCAGGTGCCAGAGGAGATTGAGCATGATATGGGGATTTTCCAATAAAAGAAACTGTTACCATTCCATAAAGAAACAAAATGCTAATTGAATTAACAAAGAACAACAGAAATGACTAAAAAACGTCTTTAATATAAAAACCTTTCTTTCGTTTATAGTTTTAATATAAAAATTTTTAATATAAAAACATTTGGTTTGTAATACAGAGCTTCTTTTTAAAATTTTATAGTGAATTCTAATGTAATGTAGAACAATCATCTGTTAACAAAACAGAAATTGACGGTGAAAAGAAAACCTGTCCTTTTGAATCTTGCTCACAGCCGCGGTGCCTAGATAACCTGACCCCTCCCCCTCTAAAAAAAACATCTGAATTTTTACTAATTCATTTATTCATTATATCAAAATACTTAAATATTTCATGCTAAATCAACTCTATTAATACACATTAATACTTAATGACTAATAAGCCAACCATTTATCAGCCTAGAAATATGATTGTCCCCAACTCTATTGCCCTTATGGGCAAGTCCCAACCCTTTTTATCATAATAAGTGCTAGAAGAATTTGGCTAAGGGTCTTACTGTCTTGGGGAGATGTAAATTCTATCTGATGGCAAATTCCCATTCTGGAGCTCTTGGAATGTGGAGTACCCCTTCATTACTATTACTCCAGGTCCACTCTTATCCAGAGTTTAGCCCTGTAGGATCTCCATCTATTGGTTACAATATAAATAAAACTGAGCTTGAAAAAAAAAAATTTGAGTACTCATCAAGAATGGATAAAATAAATGTCTCAGCATAAAATAACCCAACAAGGTTGCATGCCATAAAACCCAACCAACCACTTATCAATCAATAATCAAGTAACTTAGAACCTTCTCTCCATAAAGACATGAGAAAATACTTCCTATATCGTCATATTAACAATGGTATAACACTAATAATATTGAAAGATAATTTATCAAGCTCTTATGACCCCTAAATATTCTGGAGTAAAAGTTTACCAACTGTTTCGATCATCTGCCTTAATGGTGTGGGCAACATACTTGGTCCATCTTTATATATTCAAACTAATTGGATATAAACGTGAACATAATCACCTCCATTAAGAAGAAAATTTTAAAGGGGTGCTCTTTGCTCTTCATTTAATTACTGAACTAATGAAAATCAATACAGGCTACAATTCATAAACCAGATAAGGAATTCTGAATATATACTTTTAATATCATAAATCCACGTAGATTTAGCGACCAATATTAGAGTAAACAATTCATGAAAGCTTCCACGATCCAAAATCTACACGAGGGTGCGACAAGGGTGTGGGGGGGGGGAGGAATTAATCCACTCAGTTCCTTTTACAAAATGGGTTCCACATTTGCAATATCTCGAAAAATTTGATTATCATTAAATATCTTTTTTAAAAATTCATAAATAACCGAATAAGTATAATATAATGACAATTTAAAAATGGCCAAGCACCAACAAAAATAAATCATATCCACTTATGAAATAAAATATTTTTTAATGTATAAAACTCCAGAAATGTTATATTTACCCAACCATTCTGCCATGGGCAAGGAATGTGACACATGAAAGTTTTTAATGTGTGACGTAGCTGGTTTAAAGGGGTTGGTTAGCTCAGTCATAGAGCACTCGCCAAAATAAACCGGGGCGTAGTAGCACGATTGGGTAATCTGATATGTAGTAAAGTGGGGAGGGGGGTGAAGGAAAGATGTGGCACTTTACCTCAGCAAACCAATCGTCCTTAGTCTATCACTAAGCAAAAGGGATATGACCCTTGGCTTTCTGGCTGATACTGACAATCAGACAACCTCTGCTAACCTTACTTTAATAGCTGGTTGTATTCAGAATTTTCCTTCTCCTAGGTTGGTTATCTAACCAAGACTAAAAGAACCCAATTTAATCCTATAATTATTCCTCTGTATGTGTGTGTGTGTGGGGGTTGCTCAAAGATGGATTCATGCCTTTCTTAAGGGAATTAAAGCAAAGTCCATGATCTGAACTTTGGGTTATATGATACATTACACTCAGTGACCCCCCCGCCCCGAAAATAAAGTCAAGCAGTAGGATATGAAAACTTCTTGACTCTAATGAACTCTGAAGTTTTTAAATATATCAGGTTAATGGTTCTTATTAAAACATCCTAAGACTAAGAAGATTTTCCTCTACTCGTTCTATTAAAGGTTAGTAAGTAACGACATTGACAAGGCTTTTCTTTTAATGGATGTCCTCTGTGTGTGTGTGTGTGTGGGTGTGTGTGGTGGCTAATTGACAGAATGAATGTTTGTGCTTGATTGTTTTGGTGAATTTTTCTGAGCTGGTTCAAGGGTATGTGAAAGGGCAGAAGGGTAAAGTGTTCAAAGGATTAAAGTTGAACACAAAGGCCACTTGAACACATGAACTTGTGCCAGTTTTCCTAACAAGAAAAAGAATGTTTGACTTCCAACAAGAAACAGATTAATTTAGAAGATGAAAAAAAAACTAGTAATAATAACAAGATAAATGCATATTTGGGTTGTTTGGATATGAATTGTCAGAAGATTTTCAAGATGAGAAAACAGCTAATGAAGGATTATTCTAGTAATTATAAAAAGAAAACATTTTTTAAATCTATACATATATGAAGGGCAGTTGAAACTATGAAAATAAAAACAATTGACAACAAAGTAATATCACCAGTTTTTGCTTTTTGTGCAAAAATTATTTGATTATAATTTAAAATATTTTAAAATTAAAATATATATATGAAATAACATAAATTCTACCTAAAAAATTTCCATCATTTGTAAATCTCAAAGGTAAACAATCAATACAGAAGGGTTTTTTGCATCTCACTACCCAGGTGATGCTGGGTAGCCACTTTAATATATATAATATATATATATATATATATATATATATATATGTATTATATATATATATACCTTGGTCTACCATTGCCAATTCAGTCTCCACTGACAATGACATCAACAGCAGAATTGCAAAAGCGAGTATGGGACATGCCAGCCTTACCAAGAGAACCAAAATGTGTTTCTCAGTACTCTCCTATACGGCAGCCAAAGCCTATGTCACGTGAGGAAACTGGACAGCTTTCACCTCAGATGCCTGCGCAACATTCGCTGGCAGGACAAAGTGCGCAACACAGAAGTGCTGGAATGAGCAACCGTAAAAACAGCATGCCTGCCATCATCTGCGAGAGACGCTGCGCTGGCTTGGCATGTCAGGAGGATGGACAAAGGCTGCATCCCAAAGACCTACTGTATGGTGAACTAGTGAAGGGCAGCCGACCGGCAGGAAGACCCGCCTACACTTCAAAGATGTCTGCAAGAGAGACATGAAGAATGCCACATCGACATAAATACATGGGAGGCTTGTGCAGAAGACCGTGCAACCTGGCTCCTCGTCAAAAAAAGGAACAAAAGGGAGTGAAAAGAGAGGAAAGAAGCCACCAACAAAAGAGAGCTAAAAGGAAGGAGAGACAACAATACCCCCAAACCTACAGAAAAGCATCACCTTTTGTTTGCAGCCACTTAACCAGAGACTGCCATTCAAGGATCAGTCTGTTCAGCTACTCACGTAGCTGTAGGTGGGGGGGAATGGACACTACGCCATCGTCTTAAATAGACGGATGGTTGCCTATATATATATGAGAGAGAGAGAGAGAGATTAAGTATCACTTCTTGCTTTTTGTGCAAAAATTATGAAAATTTTATTTATATTCACAAGAATTCTAAGAATTAAAATATATATAACAAGAATGGATCTGCGATACTAACTTGCTAAATCACATCAGATTTTTCCTTACTCCCCCACCCCCATCTACCCATTTATGATTTATGTGTATGGTAATAAAGTGAATAAAAGAGATAAATTGTGGCCATAATGAGGGTAGAAAAAAACAAAACTAATCTTCATATTAGAAAGAATTATGTTTGTATTATAAATATGTCAATGGATTTGAAATCTTATAAAAATAAACTTGATAGATAATGGTGTTCTTTTGCTAATTTAATGAACAGTCATCAATGTCACAAAAATGTCAGATATAAGTTTTATTCCCTTGGATTCTAAAACTGATTTATATGTTACATCAAACTTTTAAAATTCCTCTAAGACTTAGCAGGGAATTGAAATTTTAACAGATAAAAAAATAAGCATTAATATTAAATTTCAGAGACAACAATAACACAAAGAGCTTTAAAATATACTTAAAGGAATTTATATATATATATATATATATATATATGGAATCAGGGAGGAATTAAAAAAACCTGATCAAAATACTAAATCTGAAACACATCACAAAAAAAATTTTTTTTTTAAATTGGGGGGGGGGATGCATTTTGCAGACATTCTCTCATATATATATATATATATAAAAGAGAGAATGTCCACAAAACGTTTTGCCCCCCTCTAAAGAGCCACTTTCGTGGCAACTCATTGTTCAACTTTTGAAGCTCACCATTATATTTTTTGTACTGTTGAACTTTTATTATTTATTTATTTTATCAAGCAATGGCAATACTTGAACCCGAGTTTGCTGCCATCATATATGTGTGTGTGTGTGTGTGTGTGTGTAAAATGGATGGTGAGAAGCTTTGTTGGTTATATTAGAAAGCATGGAAAATTTTTAATATTTAATCTAATTCCTTTTCAACAGAATGAGAAAAGAGTTTGTAAAAAATTCATGCAAACTGATAAGAGTTTAGGAATAATTTAAGCAGAATTTAAAGTGAAATGAAAATAAACATCAATTTCACTAGATGTGGTGCGTGTGTGTGTGTGTGTGTGTGTGTGTGTGTGTGTGTGTTCAATAATCTGAGCAGTTATAAAAACAATTAAATATACAATTTTAAAAATTTAGAAAAAAAAAAATTGGTAGGTAAGGGGTTAATAAGTTAAACCTTTTGTATTAAAGAAATTCATTATTACTATCTGGTTGTTTTTTGATTTGTTTTCTCAAAGTATCCAAAGTTTGAAAAAAAGAAAAGTAAAAAAAAAAAAGAATGAATAACTTGTAAGACTAATAGAGAAATCAGATAAAAGTTTTTTTTAAGTTTTGAAAATAATGAATGTATAAAAAGAAAAGAAGACTTTTTAAAAAAAAAGGTAAAGAAACTGTAGAAATAAAATAAGAACAGCTAACAGGAAGTATGAGAAGAAAACCAGAAAATAAAACTCAGTTTTTTTTTCTTTTTAGTAATACAGTGAAAAAGATCACTTGTCATGTTTATGAGTGTTCCCTGTCAATCTTAAATAGACTCAATTCTCAGGAATTGAAAAAATCTACAACAAAAGAAATCTGTTCTACCTTATCTTCTATCATTGTATTTATGATATTTTAAAGTATCAAGTTTCTAATTTTCTATAACACATTTATCAAATACACAGCATAAATTGATCCCAATGAGAAAAAAAAAGAAGTTTTAAGAATAGACTAGAAGCAGCTACCCAGCATCACCTGAATAGAGGGCAGGGCAAAAAACCCTGGTGTACTGATTTGTTTACTTTTGAGATTTATAAATGCTGGACATTTTTAAGTAGAATTTCAATGTTATTTCTATGTATTGTAATTTTCAAATATAAATCAAATTTTTTCACAAAAAGCAAAAACTGTTGATATTTAATGTGTATATATATTTATATGTGGTTAATTGTCTTGTTTTTCATAGTTTCATCTGGACATACATACATACACACAGACTGACTGCCCTTTATATATGTAAAGAAACGCCTACCCAGCTGAGCCTGGGTAGAGGATTGGGGGTAATAAAAAAGTTAGTCTTGCAGATCATTGATTGTTTGGTCTTACATAATGATTTATGTTTTAATCACGAATGCAACCTCCTTTCTCTTACTATTCAAATCCTAATTTTAAATATCTTCCCAGATATAAATCAAATCTTCATAATTTTTGAACAAAAAGCAAGCTCTGGTAATAGTGAATGTATGTATGTATATATATATATATATATATATATATATATATATATATATATATATATGCAATGACCACACACTGAAATCGACTGCTATTAATCGGTGTCTCAATTAAATTCAGTGGATTTAAACCTGAAGATCCTTATGGTGAAACTTGAGTATGTTATCTCTTGTACCCATTTTATAATATATATATATATTTACTTTGTCATTAATTGTTTTATTATAGTAGTTTTCTCTGGACATATACACAGACTGCCCTTTATATACATTTAGATGTTTCTGTATTAAAAAAAAGAAAAAGATGTGAGAAGACCAATATAAAGAATGACATCTAAATGGAATCAAAAGATTAAACATGAAGTGTCATAAACAATTAATGAAAAAATCAAAGTAAGAATTTAAGCAGACTCGTAAACATTCAACTCATTTTATTAGAAAAGTGTAGCTTACAACAAACTATCAAGTTAACTTACACTCCAAAATAGTCCAGCCTTTTCTATTTTGTGATTTTAAATGCTACATTGAATTGTTGAAAAGCTAAAATCAACTGATGCATGACAAAATAAGTTTTATACAATACATACGCATTATTATGATGATAAACTATTGTATTCAATATAATAGACTTCATATGCCAGTTTTTCATGCATCAGTTTATTAAAATTCAGATTTGTTATTTGAAGATAGAAAATAGTAAATAAGCATTAATGTATAAGGTGTTCCAAAAGTCTTGTTGCTTTTTAATATATAATATATAATATATATGGGTAAAATAATTACCCATATATATATATATTTAATAGATATATATATAATATATATATATAAATATACCCATATATTATATATTATATATAAATAATTACCCATAAAAATATATATATTATATATATTATATATATCTAGGGGTAAATATTACATAATATAACCCAAAATCCTAGAAAATAATTAATTTTTTAAATTCAATTTTTTCAGGATAACTTTAAATAAGCCCTAGTTGATGAGCAGCAAACAACAAAGAAATAAGCTTCTTCACAATCAGATTATGCAATAAACACCTGATACACCCACCCACCCCCAATAAGCCCTAGTGTTATATTATTGGAGTGAAAATGGAGTCCCATCTTATTTTGGGGAACATGGTACCTACCTAGAAATGCAGGTGTAAGCATTTTTATCTAGACCAAAAATTCTAAGACCATCAAGAATTATCAAGTCATTGTAGAGCTTCAATCTTGAGATTATTATTCTAGCAGATGTTTCAAAAAGAAGAAGTCAAGCAAAAACAAATTGCTTATTGAGAAAGATTGGATATGAGATGCCAATTCATTCTGTATTTGTTTATGCACACAACAAATTTTTTTTAAATGTATTCTGTACAGTAATGACATACAAGATGGAATTGTAACTTTAAAAAAAAAACTAATTCATCTAATAAAAAGGTTAGCACAATGTTCATCTAAATAGGTGCAAGTATGAGATTTGAATAGAGTGGAAAATATACACTTCTCTATTTGCCCATGTGGAAACAAATATATTTCATCGTACCGACGGGTCCCGCTTGCGATTTGCGATTCGGTCGCTGTTCGGTAGTGTGTTCTTGATGCGTGGCTATTTCCGTGCGGCAAGCGTTGTAGGCGGCTTGAGGTAACCGGGCGAATGTTTGCTCCGCGTACGGCCTTCGCTCTGACATTGGCTGCGACTGTGTGCCCGAGCGTATATTCGCGGGTGTACTTTGCACCATATTATTTAGGATGAAACAACAATGTGCAACCTTTTTTATTAGATGAATAGTTTTTTTTTTTTAAAGTTCAATTCCATCTTGTATGTCATTATGTCACAGAAAAACATTTAAAAAAATTTTTGTTGTGTGCATAAAACAAATACATGACATGAATTGCATCTATTTCAATCTTTTTCTCAATAAGCAATTGTTTTTTGGCTTGACTTCTTCTTATGACATCTGCTAGAATATATAATCTCAATGATGAAGCTCTTTACATAGACTTGATATTCTTTTGATGGTCTTAGATTTTTGGTCTAGATAAAAATGCTTTACACCTGCATTTCTAGATAGGTACGCATGTTTCCCCGAAAATAAGATGGGACTCCATTTTCACTCCAAAATATAACACTAGGCTATTGGGGGTGGGTGGGTGGGTGTATCAGTGTGTTTGTATTGCATGATCTGATTGTGAAGATGCTTATTTCTTTTGTTTGTTTGCTGCTCTCAACTAGGGCTTATTTAAAGTTATCCTGAAAAAAATTGAATTTAAAAATTAAATTATTTTCTAGGATTTGGGTATATTTATGTAATTATTTAACCCCTATCGCTATTACCTATGGTATGTATATATATTATATATATATGGGTTTATTTTATAATATATATATATATATATGTATATTATTTTAAATAATATAAAATATTTAAAGAATTTTTATATTAAAATATATTTATATATATATATAATATATATGGGTAATTATTTTAACCCATTATATATATTAGTATATATATAAAAGCACAGACTTTTGGACACCTTATACATTTGCTTATTTACTATTTTCTATCTTCAAAATACAATCTGAATTTTAATAAACTGATGCATGAAACTGGCATATGAAGTCTATTATATTGAATACAATAGTTTATCATCATATAGTAATGCGTATGTATTGTATAAACTTATTTTGTCATGCATCAGTTGATTTAGCTTTTCAACAATTCAATGTAGCATTTAAATCACAAAATAGAAAAGGCTGACTATTTGGAGTGTAAGTTAACTTGATAGTTTGTTGTAAGCTAACTTTTCTAATAAAATGAGTTGAATGTTTAGCGAGTCTGCTTAAATTCTTTACTTTGTATTTTTTTCATTAATTGTTTATGACACTTCATGTTTAATCCTTTTGATTCCATTTAGATGTCATTCTTATATATTGGTCTTCTCACATCTTTTTCTTTTTTTTAATACAGAAACATCTAAATGTATATAAAGGCAGTCTGTGTATATGTCCAGAGAAAACTACTATAATAAAACAATTAATGACAAAGTAAATATATATATATATTATAAAATGGGTACAAGAGATAACATACTCAAGTTTCACCATAAGGATCTTCAGGGTTAAATCCACTGAATTAATTGAGACACCGATTAATAGCAGTCGATTTCACGTGTGTGGTGTCATTGCATATAATAATATATATATATAATATATATATATATATATATATATATATATCATACATACATTCACTATTACCAGAGCTTGCTTTTTGTTCAAAAATTATGAAGATTTGATTTATATCTGGGAAGATATTTAAAAATTAGGATTTGAATAGTAAGAGAAAGGAAAGGTTGCATTCGTGATTAAAACATAAATCAATTATGTAAGACCAAAAACAATCAATGGATCTGCAAGACTAAACTTTTTTATTAGCCCCAATCCTTCTACCCAGGCTCAGCTGGGTAGGCGTTTCTTTTACATATATAAAGGGCAGTCAGTCTGTGTGTATGTATGTATGTCCAGATGAAACTATGAAAAACAAGACAATTAACCACATATAAATATATATACACATTAAATATCAACAGTTTTTGCTTTTTGTGAAAAAATTTGATTTATATTTGAAAATTACATATACATAGAAATAACATTGAAATTCTACTTAAAATGTCCAGCATTTATAAATCTCAAAAGTAAACAAATCAGTACACCAGGGTTTTTTGCCCTGCCCTCTATTCAGGTGATGCTGGGTAGCTGCTTCTAGTCTATTCTTAAAACTTTCTTTTTTTTTTCATTGGGATCAATTTATGCTGTGTATTTGATAAATGTGTTTATAGAAAATTAGAAACTTGATACTTTAAATTATCAATAATACAATGATAGAAGATAAGGTAGAACAGATTTCTTTGTTGTAGATTTTTTCAATTCCTGAGAATGAGTCTATTTAAGATTGACAGGGAACACTCATAAACATGACAGTGATCTTTTTCACTGATTACTAAAAAGAAAAAAAAAACTGAGTTTTTATTTTCTGGTTTTCTTCTCATACTTCCTGTTAGCTGTTCTTATTTATTTCTACAAGTTTCTTTAACCTTTTTTTAAAAAGTCTTCTTTTCTTTTATACATTCATTTATTTCAAAACTTAAAAAAAACTTTTTATCTGATTTTCTCTTAGTCTTACAAGTTATTCATTTCTTTTTTTTTTTTTACTTTTCTTTTTTCAACTTTGGATACTTTGAGAAACAAATCCAAAAAAACAACCAGATAGTAATAATGAATTTCTTTAATACAAAATTTAGGTTTAACTTATTTAACCCCTTACCTACTCAATTTTTTTTTTTTCTAAATTTTTAAAATTGTATATTTAATTGTTTTTATAACTGCTCAGATTTATTGAACACCACACACACACACACACACACACACCACACACACACGCACACATCTAGTGAAATTGATGTTTATTTTCATTTCACTTTAAATTCTGCTTAAATTATTCCTAAACTCTATCAGTTTGCATGAATTTTTACAAACTCTTTTCTCATTCTGTTGAAAAGGAATTAGATTAAATATATTAAAAATTTTTCCATGCTTTCTAATATAACCAACAAAGCTTCTCACCATCCATTTACACACACACACCACACACACACACATATATGATGGCAGCAAACTCGGGTTCAAGTATTTGCCATTGCTTGATAAAATAAATAAATAAATAAAAGTTCAACAGTACAAAAATATATAATGGTGAGCTTCAAAAGTTGAACAATGAGTTGCACGAAAGTGGCTCTTTAGAGGGGGGGCAAAACGTTTGTGGACATTCTCTCTTTATATATATATATAATATATGAGAGAATGTCTGCAAAATGCATCCCCCCCCCCAATTTTAAAAAAAAAATTTTTTTTTGTGATGTGTTTCAGATTTTAGTATTTTGATCAGGTTTTTTTAATTCCTCCCTGATTCCATATATATATATTATATATATATATAAATTCCTTTAAGTATATTTTAAAGCTCTTTGTGTTATTGTTGTCTCTGAAATTTAATTATTAAGCTTATTTTTTTATCTGTTAAAAATTTCAATTCCCTGCTAAGTCTTAGAGGAATTTTAAAAGTTTGATGTAACATATAAATCAGTTTAGAATCCAAGGAAATAAAACTTATATCTGACATTTTGTGACATTGATTGACTGTTCATTAAATTAGCAAAAAGAACACCATTATCTATCAAGTTTATTTTTATAAGATTTCAAATCCATTGACATATTTATAATACAAACATAATTTCTTTCTAATATGAAAGATTAGTTTTTGTTTTTTTCTACCCTCATTATGGCCACAAATTTATTCTCTTTTATTCACTTATTACCATACACATAAATCATAAATGGGTAGATGGGGGTGGGGGAGCTAAGGAAAAATCTGATGTGATTAGCAAGTTAGTATCGCAGATCCATTCCATTCTTGTTATATATATTTTAATTCTTAGATATCTTTGTGAATATAAATAAAATTTTCATAATTTTGCACAAAAGCAAGAACTAGTGATCTTTAATCTCTCTCTCTCCTCTCTCATAATATATTTACTTCTCTTCTTCTGGCAACCATTTCGTTCGCTTTCTATAAGACGATGGCGTAGTGTCCATTCCCCCCCCACCTACAGCTACGTGAGTAGTCTGAACTAGACGGTGATCCTTGAATTGGCAAGTTCTCTGGTTAGTATTGGTGTCTGAGCAACAAAAGGTGATGCTTTCTGTATAGGTGTTGGGGGTTATTGTTGTCTCTCCTTCCTTTTAGCTCTCTTTCTGTGGTGGCTTCTTTCCTCCTTTTTTTCACTACTCCCTTTGTTCTTTTTTGACGAGGAGCCAGGTTGCACGGTCTTCTGCCAAGCCTCCCATGTATTTAATGTCGATGTGGCATGTCCTCATGTCTCTCTTGCAGACATACCTTTGAGTGTAACTGGCGTGGTCTTCGCTGCGCGGTTCGGTTCTTCATCTTGCTCTTCTCTTTCTCATTCTCTTTAGTCTCCACACATACTTCTCATTAAATATTTACATGTTATCGTGTCTTTCTTCTGTGTGAGATGCATGTCTCTTTTGTCTTCCTCTCTTCTCTGACATGGGCTCAAGTCCCAATGTCCGCATAGTGCGTCTTCTTCGCAGATGATGGCAAGGCCATGCTGTTTTTTAAGCGGCGTTTTGGTGCTCTTTCATTCCAGCACTTCTGTGTTGGGCACTTTGTTCCTGCACTTCTGCGAATGTTTTGCCGCAGTTTTCTGCATGTTCTCTGAGGTGAATACTGCTGTCCACTTGTTTCCTCACGTTGAAACATATAGGCTTTGCTGCCGTATTTAGGCATGAGTACACTTTGGAGACTCTACCTTTTGGCTCCTTACTTTTCTTGTGTCAAGCTGCTGGCATTCTGTCTCTATACTCGTTTCTGCAATTCTCGCCTTGCTTGATTGTCATCTTCTTCTTATTATTATGTCAGTGGAATATGCTCTGAATTGGACTATATAGTTTTTAGAATTACCCCTAAGGTAATTATTATATTAATTTAATTATTATAATTTAATATCATAATATTATTATATATTTATAATCTTTCTTTATTTCTATTATCTTCTATATACTTATTATACTTATTAATTAAAACAGTTGGCTTTACTTTTCAGCATCTACCGGGTAGTTGATGGATGGAAAAAACCCTCTCTGTATTTGATTTTGTTTATCTCTTCTCGAGATTTACTAATGATGGAAATTTTTTAGCTTTAGAAATTTATTGTTATTTCCTTATATATTTTTAATTTTTAAATATATTTTAAATTATAAATCCAAAATTAATTTTTGCACAAAAATGCATAAACTGGTCTGATTACTTTTTACTTTTTGTTGTCAATATGTTTTATCTTTCATAGTTTTCAACTCGCCTCCTTTATATATGTAATACTTTCTGCATTTTAAAAAAATGTTTCTCTCTTTTCTATAAACTATAGATAATAAATCTCATTAGCTGTTTTCTTCAATCTGAGAAATATCTCTCTACAACTCATCATCAAACAACCAATTGCATATTGTTATTATACTATTTTCTCTATCTTATATATAATTTCCTCTGTTATACTCTTCGTTGGAAGCCATTTAACACATTTTCCTTTTCTCTCTTGTTAGGAACTGGGCACAAGTTCAATTTGTTCAAGTTCGCTGCCCCTTCTTTGTTCACCTTTTCTCTCTAATTCTTTGAAACACTAATCCTCTCCTTGTCCTCCTTTCATCATACCCTTCGAACTTCCAGCTCAGAAAAAATTCACCCTCAAAACAATTTCAAGCAACATAACATTCACTTTCTCTTCTCTCTCTAATAACATCACGACAACACACTCTTCACTTCAATCACACATCTACTCACAGCCACGATATCCTCCAATTAAAAGAAAAGCCTGTAATGGTTACTATACTAAACCTTTAATCAGAACGAGTAGAAATATCTTCTAGGTCTTAGGATGTTTTATAAGAACATTCAACCTGATATATTAAAACTTCAGGGTTCATAGAGTTAAGAAGGTTTCATATCCTACATGCTTGAACTTTATTTTCGGGGCGGCGGGGGGTTTCACTTTAGTGTAATGTATCATCATAACCCAAGTTCAGATCATGGACTTTGCTTTAATGCCCTTAAGAAAGGCATGAATCCATCTGAGCACCCCACACACCACACACATACCATGAGGAATTAATTAGTAGTGATAAATTGGGTTCTTTAGTCTTGGTTAGATAACCAACCTAGGAGAAGGAAAATTCTGAATACAAACCAGCTTTATTAAAGTAAGGTTAGCAGAGTTGTCTATTGTCAGTATCAGCCAGAAAGCAAGGGAGTCTATCCCCTTTTTGCTAGTGATGACTAAGGAGATTGTTTTTGCTGAGGTAAAGTGCCACATCCTTTCCTTCACCCCCCTCCCCCCACTTTACTAAACTGATCAGATTACCCAATCTGTGTGCTACTCACGCCCGTGTTATTTCTGGCCCGAGTGCTCTACTGACTGAGCTAAACAACCCTTTTAAACCAGCTTACTCCACTTAAAAACTTTGTGTCACATCCTGCCATGGCAGAATGGTTGGTAAATATATACATTCTGAGTTTTATACATTGAATAAAAATTTATTTTATTCATAAGTGGATATGTTTATTTTTGTTGGTGCTGGCCATTTTTTAAATTGTTCATTATTATTATTATTATTCGTGTTTATTTATGAATTTTTAAAAAAGATATTTAATGATAATCAAATTTTTCGAGATATTGCATAATGTGGAACCCATTTTGATAAAAGGAACTGAGTGGATAATTCCTCCCCCCCCCAACCCTTATCGCGCACCCTCGTGTAGATTTTGGATCTGGAAGCTTTCATGAATGTTTACTCCTAAATATTGTCTGCTAAAATCTACGTTGGGATTTATGATATTAAAAGTATAATCAGAATTTCCTTATCTGTTATGATTTGTAGCTGTATTGATTTTTCATTAGTTCAGTAATAAATGAAGAGCAAAGAGCACACCCTTTAAAATTTCTTCTCTAATGGAGGTGATTTATGTTCACGTTTATATCCAATTAGTTTGAATATATAAATGATGACCAGTTATGTTGCCCACACCATTAAGTGCAGATGATCGAAAACAGTTTGGTAACTTTTATCCAGAATATAGGGGGTCCATAAGAGCTTGAATAAAATTATCTTTCAATATTATTAGTTGTTATAACATGTTAAAATATGACGAATTATAGGAAGTATTTCTCATGTCTCTTATGGAGAGAAGGTTCTAAGTTACTTGATATTGATTGATAAGTGGTTGGTTGGGTTTTATGGCATGTCAACCCTTGTTGGGTTTTTTTATGCTGGAGACATTTTATTTTATTCATTCTTGATGAGTACTCAAATTTTTTTTTTTTCAAGCTCAGTTTTTTTTATTTTATATTTAACCATAGATGAGATCCTAACAGGTGCTAACACTCTGGATAAGAGTGGACCTGGGAGTAATAGTAATGAAGGGGTACTCCACATTCCAAGAGCTCCAGAATGGGAACTTTGCCATCAGATAGAATTTAACATCATCCCCAAGACAGTAAGACCCTTAGCCACAATCTTCTAGCACTCTATATGATAAAAAGGGTTGGACTTGCCATAAGGGCAATAGAGTTGGGACAATCATATAGGTTCTAGGGCTGATAAATGGTTGGCTATTAGTCATTAAGTTATTAATGTGTATTATAGAGTTGATTTAGCATGAAATTTTAAGTATTTTTTGATAATATGAAAATGAATTAGTAAAATTCAGATGTTTTTTTAGAGGGGGAGGGGTCAGGTTATCAATAGGCACCGCGGCTGTGAGCAAGATTCAAAAGGACAGGTTTCCTTTCACCGTCAATTTCTGTTTTTTAACAGATGATTGTTCTACATCTACATTAGAATTTCACTATAAAATTTTTTAAAAAGATAGCTCATGTTTATTAACAAACCAAAAAACATGAATTTTTTATATTAAAAAAAATTAAAGGTTTTTATATTAAAGAACGTTTTTTTTAGTCATTTTCATTGTGTTCTTGTTAATTCATACATTGTTTTCTTTATGGAATGGTTAACAGTTCTTTTATTGGAAAATCCCATATCATGCTCATCTCTCTGGCACCTGAGCATTACTTTAGCAATTTTTATTTTTAATTATAAAATTTTAAACAAAAGACACATTTTTATATTAAGATAGTTTTCATTTAATCAGAAGAGAATTGCAGATATTTTTATTTAAAAAAAATAGTTTTAGTTACAAAAGATTTTTTGAAAAATTTTTAAAATTTATTATACGTGAAAAATATTAATGAACTTATTAAAAACTATTTATTAAAAAAATATTTTGCTATCAAATTTTAATTTGATTACATGTACCATGTGATCAGACTAAAGAATTAAAATTTATTTTTTCCTAAGCTAAAAAAATTCTTGTTAGTGTTGAAAAATATTCATCAACTTCTGATTAATAAGCAAAACTTCTGATTTATTAAAGTAATGCTCTGGTGCCAGAGTGATTGAGTCTGAGTTGAGATTTTCTTTTTTTTTTTTGTTTTGTTTTATGTGCCATTATTTATATTGTGTAATGTGTGAAAAAAAAACCATTGTCTTCTTCCCATAAAACTGTTAACCATTCCTCTGTGTTAAATGTCTTTCGTTTAAAGTTTTATAATTTAAAAAAGAAATTGCTATTGAATTAACAACAACATAAAATGACCAAAAAAAAAAAAAACGTGTCTTTCGTTTATAGTTTTATTAATTAAAAAAGTTTTATAATTAAAAAAAAAAAAAAAAAAAAAAAAAAAATGCTACTGCAGTAACAAACAACAACATGAAATAACTAAAAAAACATTTCTTTCGTTTAAAGTTTTCTAATTAAAAAAATGCTATTAAATGAACAATATGAAATAAAATGCGTCTAAAAAATGGTCTGTTAACAAACAACCAGAAATTGATGGTGAAAAGTAAAATATGTCCTTTTGAATCTGGCTCACAGCCGGGGTGCCTATTGGTGACCTGATCCTTTTTTCTTTAAAAGGCTTGTGGTTATTGATTTTTACCTACTTAATTTATTACAGTCATGTCGAAAGAACCAGTTCCCATTTGATCACCAAAGTTAAGTACGATGAGCCTGTTCACTACTTAATCAGTTGACCACTTAAGCAACAGCAGGTACTCTAAACAACCTGGGTCCTTTGTTTATAAAAAATGACTTGATTTGACATTAAATCACCTGAAAGAAGGTTGATATGCCATAAACCAACCAACCTACTTTAATGTCTTGTTATATTTTAAACATTTGCTTTATTTCCAAATCTACCTGTATAATTTCAATGTCATTTTTATCCATTTTATAAAATAAAAAGGTTAGAAAATCATAATTAAAAAAAAGAATGTTGTTCTGTTTTGCATTACATTTTCATTATAATGCAAGAAACACCTGGATTTTACCTGTTGACTAATCATGTCTTATTTTTATATATTCTTCTTATTTTTTCAACTCAGACAAACAGTTTATCTCTTAACATCTCTTACATTTACAAATGATGATAAATTTTGAATAGTTTTCTCTATAAAAACAAAAAAAAAGAACACTTCATTTCTGTTTATTTTGAATTTTTCTTTTACTCATTTCAAAATAAGATTTCCTTTAAAGATAAATACACTTATACTTTGACTTATGAATTTAATTCATTCAATTTGGAACTCAAATTTCCACAAATATCAAATCAATTTTCTCCACTGAAAATAAACTGAAATGCCACACACTTTTAATAAAAAATAGCCGATTGTATTGTATAAAACATAATAGAATTTAATGAATTATAATATGTTTTAATATTTTTTTTTTGAAAATTTTTTTAATTCTTATTTTTTTATAAATAATTCTTCTTTGGTGTAACAAATTTGGAAACTTAGATATTTTATGTGAGCTTATTAACATAAGCATATCTGAATCTTGCACAATCCTCAAATTTTAGCTCTCAACACAAAGCCAAACAAATCAAGGGATTCAGTTTGTAACTCTGAAAACTAATAAGTTGGGGCACTTGTAAATCAAAGTACAATGTAGTTAAAATTTCCTCTAGAAATGTTAATTTTGTAACCATATTGGTCTAAGTAAATTTCTTTCTAATCTTGATTTCTGATTCTATTAGTTTGAGAGATTTCAAACTAATTAAATTTGGAGAATAAAATTATTGAATGAGGAATTTTTGAAGCACTTAAATGAGGCTGTTTATTTGCACACACATCTTTTCTATTAAAAATTGATAACATCTTGATTAGTATTTTTCCAGTTCTTAAAATCAATACATCTGGTTTTGTATTGATTTACTTTCATTTATTAATTTATAGGCATTTTCGGTTAATATGAAGGATTTTCACACAAGATTAAAATACTTTATTTGATATAGTGTGTTTGATGTTCATAATATTTAGATAGTCACTTCTTCTCTCACCAGCATCATGTGATGTGATAAACAGAGTTATACTTTTCATAAGAATTGGTGATGAATACTCAGTGAAATTTATGTCTGGGGGGGGGGAGGAGTGTTGAAAATGTCTGTCTCTGACCAAGAAGGCAATGAACATGGCTAGTTCACATCAATTTCTATCGCTGTTGAACACAATTGGCACACTGCCCTGTTGGCTGAGGCAGAAGAATACACCAACAGCACCTCTGCAGACATGTAACCCCCCCCCACGAATGGGGCCACCTGTTGACTGTTAGCTGTAGGTGGTAAGCCATGATGCTTAAGAACAGAACCCCTGGTGACTGAGCAGTCAATGACATGCAACACTCTACTTTGGCCCTTGTTAGATGGGCAGTCAAAGAGGCCCTCTCTGATCAATCAGCTGGTCACGTTAACCCTAGCACCTATATAATTGTCCTAGCCCTATTCCCTTATGGCAAGACCCCCAACCCTTTTTATCATATTTGTACTAGAAGGTGGTGGTTTTGGGTCTTAGTATCCTGGGTATGATGTTAAACTGCATCTAATGGTGAAGTTCCAATTTTTAGAGCTCTGGAAAGTGTGAAGTACCTGTTCATCACCATTACTCCCAGGTCCACTCTGACCCGGAGTGGTAGTATCTGTTAGGTCCCATTTATGGGTTAAATGGAAAAAAAATCAGTTTTAAGATATTTGTTAAAAAATTGAGTTTAAAAGAAGATTTTGAATACTCATCAAGTATGAATAGAACAAAACATCTTTGGCATAAAAATAACCCATCAAGGGTTGACATGCAGTAAAATCTAATCAACCAACAATTGGCACATCATTTCTGTAGTTTATTTAACCCCTTTCAAAACAATTCAATTTAAAAAAAAAAAAGAAAAAGTCCTTCACTTCTTGGTTGAACCTAGAACTTTTCAGTAACCCCCCCAACAATACAAACAAAATCATTAATTCTGATCATCTTAATAGAAACTACTCTATCAAAATCTGGGGTAGTCACCATGGTATAGTTGTTAATGTGCTGGATTGTGACATCATAGTAAGTCACACTATTACATTCACATTCGGACTAGCATATTACTAAAATTTCATTTTTGTTTGTATAATATAACTTAACCCAGACACACAACAAGATGTTTATTACACTTAAAATGATCTTAGTGAATAAAGCAATTTCCTGTTTAATTTACAATTGAATAATCATTTGAGGAAAGTGGTTATATTCAAACTGAATACCATTTTTTTAATTATTCAAGTTGGTGATATAATGAAAATAACTATGAAATTCTAATTAAAACCCTTTACACTTTCCTAAATAAAAAGTGTACAGAAATCCAAAAGGTTTACTGATTCTCTTGAGATTAATAACTTTGTTGTTTTTTTTTTGTTTTTTGTTTTACCTCTTATTACATTTTTGCTTTGAAATTCTTTTTTGTTTTCTTTCTATTATGAATTTCTCTGTATTTTTCTTTATTTATCTTCTTTTTTTTTAATTTCAGAATGATGATTATTTTACAACCCTAATGTTTTGGATGGTTCTTACAATAATTTGGTAAGTTTTATTTATCTATTTATCATATATATATATCTATCTAGAGAATTATATAGTCTTCCAAGACTGCAATGCTGATACAATATGTAGAGAATAGAAAAACAATCTATTGTAAAAAGAAAAATTTATTTTTTATGGTAAAGTCGACATTTAAACGTTCATGAGGACAATACAAAAGAATGGGGGGAAAAAATGATTGTAAGAACAATGATTGGATGTTTTTAAAATGATGGGAGTTATGAATATATTTAGAGAAAATGATCATAGCTGCATTTTGGCAAGTGTTCATTTTGAAAGTCAAGATGTGATTGGTACACGTGAAGATGAAAGTCAAAACGTGATTGGTACACGTGAAGCCAAAATGTATATTTTAAAATTCCATTATTGTAAACTAGGCATGTGTAACCTTTTCCAAGAAGTGAGCTGCATGAGACATGGCTCTTGATCAGGCGGTATCGCACTACTAAAAAAAAATTGAACCTAATTTTTTGTTGAAGGTACCTCAACCATTTTTACTACATAAGACTATATGTGTAAGCATCTGTTTTAGAAATATGGAAAAAGTTGATCCCCCCCCTCTTTGGTTTAGAAAAAAAAAAAAAAAAAACAATTGAAGTCTTAAGCGGGCCATTTTAGAAAGAATTGTGGGTTGAAGTTTTCCCCTGACTGTCTTAAACCAACACAGATTTTGAAAGTCTCAAAGAAACAGAATTTCCATAAAGATTGTCACCAGTGTAATTTGATTCCATTCAAGCTGTTTGCTTTAAAACAAATGACTAATATACATATCAACTAATTTTGCATTTTGATATTGATCAATAATATCTGTTTATTTTGGAGGCCTTTGCTATTATGATGAAAAGCTAATTTGTATTTGGTACTGTAAATCATTTGGATAATTGTCTATTTATATTTAAAAAAGACAGGATATCAGGGGGGTGGTGAATGGAAGTAAATCCCACAGTATGTAAATCTATGAATATATTAAAAAAACAGTGTTAAGAGTTTGATTTAACTATTATAAAATTATCCTTTGAACACCATGTTTTTATATATATTTACATATATAAGTGTCAGTTTCATGAAAAATTGGTAGTTACACATGTGGATAATGAGGGTGTGTAGTAATTCTATAGCTTTTGTTTAGCATATGATTACATGTTTTTGTATATTTTTTATTTGGTGATTATTTTCAAGACTTGTTAATGATCATTTTCCTACTGTCAGAAACAACAGCTAAAATTACTCAGAAATTATCATTTGTTAATAGATGCCTACTGGTATTCAATGGCAAACAGGAAATAGCCTAATATATATATATATATATATATATATATATATATATATATATTCATCAAAAGTTGCTACCATGTTTTCATTGTAGTAGCATTAGTAGTCAATCCAAAAAGGCTCAATATATTTTGTAAAATATAGACCATTTATAGTTGTAGAAAAAAGTTTTTCTCTCTACCACGGTTTCAGTGTTCAAGGTACACCTTCTTCAGGACTTTTATATATATATATATATATATTATAGTGATAGTGGTTCATATTAAATGTAAAATGAAGTAGGGGGAGACCTGTAGGATGGGACTTTAGAATACACCGACAACACCTCTGCAGAGGAGTAAGAGCCCCATCAATGGAGTCATCTGTTGCCCATGGGTTGCAAACTGTCATGCTCAAGGACGGAACCCTTGTAGCTGAGCAGTCCATAATATGCAACACTCCACTTAGGCTAGATGGGCTGTCACAGCCAATCAATCGGCTAGTCACTAGCATCCATATGATTGTCCAAATGCTATTGCCCTTATGGCAAGCCCTAACCCTTTTTATCATATATGTGCTAGATGATGGGTGAGGGTCTTAATGTCCTAGGTATGATGTTAAAAACTATCTGATGGTGAGGTTCCAGTTCTGGAGCTCTGGGGAATGGGAATACCCCTTCATCAGCATTACTCCCATGTCCACTCTGAACCGGAATGGTAGTACCTGTTAGAGTCCTATCTATGGGTTAAATAGAAAAAATGAGTTTAAAAAAAAAATTGAGTATCCATCAAGAAATAATAAAACAACATGTCTTTGGCATTAAATAACCCAATAAGGGTTGAAATGGCATAAAATCCAACCAACCAAATTGGGATTGAAGTGATTATACATCATAGATGTTACTTATTTCATTGGTGCTTTTTGTCGATTGATACAGATAAATCTGTAATGAATTCTTTGAAGAATCAGTTTTTACTTAGTTGATCTTAGTCTAAGTCACATTAGTATCTTTAATTTAAAAAGGAAAAAAAAAAGATTTTTCCTATTTTACGCTATAAAAGTTCAAAAGAATATAATGCAAATGTTTCAGACTTTTGATTAGAGCAAAGCACTTAAAATTCTCTTAGTGAATCTCTTGACTATGACAATAAACTCTCTCTCTCTCTCTCTCTCTCTCTCTAATGGTGAGGCTACATTTCATTGCCATTTATACCCAGGTCTATTCTGACCAAGAGTGGTAGTACCTGTTAGGGTCCCATTTAGTAACGTTATTAATAAAATAACCTTTTTTAGGAATAGTTCAGATTAAGGCAACATGTTACCTAATGTTTTTTTTTTGTTTTTTTTAGGTGGTTGGTAGCAATAAACTGTATTTTACTATATACTTTAAGCCCGAGAGGACAAAACTCTCACTCACCCTCTCTTAGTGAGTGTCTTGGATATGGCACTGTATCTGATGGTGAGGCTTCATTTCATTATGATTATACCCAGGTTTACTTTAACCAGGAATGATTGTACCTGTTAGGGTCCCATTTAGTGCTGTTATTAATAAGATACATTCTCTCTCCACTAAGGAATATATTTGACTAATTTACTGTAAGAATAAAATGAATTAAACAAAAATCATTTCAACAGTCAGAATCAAAAAAAGATAATTTGAGTATATCCCCGAAGAATCTGATGACTCACTTGGATGTTTTTGAGGACATTTTATATATATATATATATATATATATATCTGCCTAGGAACCAAAATGTTCCTGGTTCAATACTGCCCCTCACCAATTCAGTGTATGAGTAACACAGGGATCTGTATGGTAAAGTAAAGAGCTGATGATAGGTGTGGTGCTCCACCTCAGCTGCAAAAACACTAGCATTAGGGAAAAGGTGATAGACTCCTTCACTGTCTGACTGATAGACTTTATGCCACCCTGACAACTTGACTTTAAAAAAAAAATATAAGTAGACAGTGCTCAATATTGTGGATAGATCATTTATATTTAATTCAGGGTAGCAAGTTTTTTCACACAGGCAAGAAACTGTTAGTAACGAAGCACTCTTGACTCCATGTCCACGCTATCCACACTTATATATATTCAAAATGCTATTGTCATTAAAAACTATGTATTTTGTTTCTATTTCACTCCTTTTGAAATATATTTTGCAAAGTTTAATAAAGTTTGATCTATAGTCTAGGTTAAAAGTGTGGTAAGGGTAACCTGAAACTGAACATTTTTAGACCTTATTTTTCTGATGCAGGTATCATTGGGGAATGAGAAAGTTTTGGTAAATGGGCCAGGGTTTGATCTGTTTACCAAAACTTTTCTCATTCTCCAATGATCCTTCCATCGGAAAAATAAGATCTACCAAAAAGTTTGGCTTCAAGTTACGTTTAGCCCACTTTTAATCTAGACTACTGATTATGGAAATCACGGTTGGCTATTCTACTGATGGTGATATCAGGTCAGATACTATTAATAAAAAGGCATAATTTAGCAAATTAACCAGTGGTATAAGGGTCACAACCTGACCAAAGGGGCTCTGGCAAAAATTCAAAGGCATCTCTATCATAGTCAGGAACCAACGGCTTTTGGTATACTTGTCACTGCATCTGTGTAAAATGTTCAGTAAACGAGAGCATCTTCTTCCCCTGACTGGGATATGCAACAAGCAGGGTTTGGGGACTGCTTGTGAATTTCCTATTCCCTTGTTACTCCTTTCATGAATTCACCACAGGTAAATTCATTGGATGGAGCTGGCTCAACCAACTCTGGGTGAATGATGTCACAGAAAAACAGAAGAATAATTTAACAACCATTTATGGTTTTTCTTTTAAGGGGGGTGGGGGGGGGGTGAGGGCTTTATATCAAAATGTCTGTGCTTTGATGTAAAGTTTGAATCTATTTTGAATTAGATTTCTTTTGTGAATTTTGTGTTTCAAATATTGAAGGGGGCAACAGGGTAAAGAGTTAATATGCCATAAAATATATTTGGCCATTTTTTCTTTCTGATTTTTGTCTTTGTGTGACAACTTATTATGAAAAAAACAAAAGAGAATTGTATCAATTGAAGAGAATGTTATTATTGATTGGATTTAAGAGGATCTAGAATATAAGTTTGTTTGTTTGTTTAATATTAAAGTTTTCAATTTCTTTTCAGGATTGGTGAATAGATTCAGTTTATATGTTATTGAACTATTCTTTGTTGTGTATTATATGAAGGTTGGCTGAAAAGTTCATAGGCTGACCAAAATGCTCTCATGAAATGTGATCAAATGAGGTTTATTTTTCAAAATAGTCAAAGGTGGCAACTCGTGATTCTTAAGGATGGAATCCTGGTGGCTGAGAAGTCCATGGCTTGCAACACTCCACTTTGGACCTTACTTAGGCTAGACAGGCGGTCTGAAAGGCCCCCTCCAATCAATCGGCTATATGATTGTCCCGACTCTATTGCCCTTATGGCAATTCCCCACCCAACCCTTTTTATCATATGTACTAGAAGGTGGTGGCTGAGAGTCTTGGTGTCCTGGTTATGATATCTAATGGTGTATCTAATGGTGAAATTCCAATTCTGGAGCTCTGGACAGTGTGGAATGCCTCTTTATTGCCATTACTCCCAGGTCCACCCTGAACCCGAGTGGTAGTACCTGTTAGGGTCCCATCTATGAGTTAAATAGAAGAAAATGAGTTTTAAAAAATGTGATTAAAAAAATTTCAAAAGAAGAATTTTCAATACCTGTTAAGAATGAATAGAACAAAACATTTGACATAAAATAACCCAACAAGGGTTGACATACCATAAAAAAAAAAAGAAAGAGCAAGTTTACTAAAGTTTATCTAGTACTTGTATTTATTTATTTGCAATGCATCATAGATTCTCTAAATAGGATTTAACTTGATAGCATTTCAATTGAAAACAATGTTTAATCAAATTTCAAATAAAGATATTTTTCTTTGGATATTAAGCTTATTATTATTGTTAGAATCATAAAGGATTTACCTTTTTTTCTTGTTAGATTTTTTTCAAAAGTTTGTCTGAATGTAAAAATAATTTGTATTAATTCCTATAGGATACTTTTTTCTCTTTTCTGAATTTTTAAAAGCATTTTTATATAATTTGATTAAAATCTTGCTGATTAAAAATAGTAAAACAAAACAAAAAAAGACAAAAACAAAAGAGAATATTAAAAGATATAATAATTAATTTCTAAATGTCCTGAGTATGACCCTAAACTGCATCTGGTGTGGTGAGGTTGTAGTTCCGGGGAATTTGGACTATTCCTTCATTGCTATTACTCCCAAATTTGCTCTGACTATAGAAATGTATACAAATCATTTGTAACAAAATTTGACATTGGATAACCTATAAGAGGTTAATATACTGTTAAACAAATACACCAAATCAAACCAAACCATTAATTTTTAAGAAAGAAGAAATAGTCTGGAATGATTTTAAAAGAAAAAAAAGAATTAAAAAATATATATATTTAAAAAAAAAAAAAGAATTAAAAGATATATATATTTAAAGAAAAAAAAAAAAGAATTAAAAGATATATATATTTAAAGAAAAAAAAATTAAAAATATATATATTTAAAGAAGAAAAAAAAAATTAAAAAATATATATATTTAAAGAAAAAAAAAGAATTAAAAATATATATATTTAAAGAAAAAAGAATTAAAAAAATATATAAATTTAAAGAAAAAAAAAGAATTAAAAAATATATATTTAAAGAAAAAAAAAAGAATTAAAAAATATATATAATTTAAGAAAAAAAAAAAGAATTAAAAAATATATATATTTAAAGAAAAAAAAAAAATATATATATTTAAAGAAAAAAAAAAAGAATTAAAAAATATATATATTTAAAGAAAAAAAAAGAATTAAAAAATATATATATTTAAAGAAAAAAAAAAGAATTAAAAAAAATATATATTTAAAGAAAGAAAGAAAAAGAATTTTAAAAAATATTTAAAGAAAAATATTAAAAGAAAGTGTATTTTTTTGGTTATTAAGATTTGTTTTAATTAACTCTTTTCAGTTATATAAATATCTAATAATTTGATGAGTTACCCCACATTTCAATTGCAATTTTATTTTATCAAATGGGAACTGGTTAGTTAAAAAAAAAAAAGAAAAAAAAAAGAAAAAGAAAAGTCTATTGGAAGATTATACTGTTCTCCAAAACACCCACAAAATTAATCTTTACCTTCTGTTGACCTTTAGACCCCCCCCCCCCCCGCATTAAGGTCATTTTTTTTACCTTTTGTTTAAAGCTTGTGTTTCTATTTTCCCAAAATTCCTCACTCATTTGTTGTATCAATTTCTTCAATAGTCGTTCCTTATTTCTCTTTTGGTACAAATCATCAGATTCTGATTATTGCTTATTTCTTTGACAAATCTTCTTTTTCCAAAAGATGCTGGAATTTTTTTCCAACTCAACTCACTGTTCTTTATTCTTCTATATTTCAAACAACAACCTCCTACCTTACATCATGTGTCATTTTCTTTTTCTCTTCTCTTGATAGTGAGCAATCTATTGATTGTTAGTCTCCATCTTTCACAAGTTGCTTGTTCAATATCACCAATACCACAACTATCACTATTAACGGTTTCTTCTTCTTGTTGCACTTCTACTATTCATGCTAATAAGATTCTATCTATTCTTGTCATCATATGCACATTTCGTAAAAGGAAGTTTTATCTAAATATTAATTCAAGGATATGTAAAATGAACAAAAGAAGCCATTTCATAAAGATCTGTTGAGAAAGGTTATCGCTAAGAAACAAAAAACAAACAATATTTTTCACTTTTATTTTTAACTAATCTTAAGAAACAAAATCAAAAATTCAAACATTAACAAATAAATAAATAAATAAATAAATAAATATATATATATATATATATATATATATACAATTCCTAAAAAAAAATCATTAAAACAAGATTCTTCTGTACATAACCATCATCATCATTATCATCATCAAGGTATGCAGACAGCACAGATCCCCTTAACTTTCTCTTGCTATTTGTCCCTATCAGTCATTCCTCTTGATCGCTCTTCTAGAAAGCATTCAGTGTCTACAGAGAGCTAGTTAATGTTTTTTGCTGGTTGGCCAACAGTGGTGTGTCCATGTGTATGAGTCCATTAGGAAAACATTGTATATGAGTTTGTTCTTGTTTCTCCAGCAGTGCATAACATGTCTTGTCTTATTCAGATAGTCTTTGTGATAGGAGATAAATAACCATACAGATACTGTTTAACTGCTTCCTGGATTTGTTCAAAATATACTTGGTGCCATTTTAGCTCAGTCGAGAGAGAGAGAGAGCATCCGTCTATGAACCTCAAGATTTTGGGTTCAATACTGGCCTCCCCCATCAACTCCCCAGCATATGAGTACCCCACATCTTAGGTAATCTGATCTGTTTGGTAAATGTGGCATTCCACCTCGGCACACACCCAATCTTCCTGGTCTAGTGCTAGTGAAAAAGGGATAAACTCCCTCGCTGTCTGGCTGATACTGACAATAGGCCACTCCAACAACTTACTTTAGGAAAATAGTTTTAAACAACAAAATTTTGTTATATTAAGAACTCCATTTTTCTATCCTTGTGCCAAGCTAAGCATGTATTACAAATGAATTGATTATCTTGAATAAGTGTTGCATGCTAACCAAATCAAGATGTGTTAGGCAAGACACAATTTACCCAATTTTTCTTTCCCCATTTCAGTAGTGGTGATTGTCTCTGGTTACAGAGAAAGCCAATCAACAATACTACAGTTTTCTTAAACATAACATCTATGTTGTTTATTTCTTTAGGCTTTCTTTTTAGATGTAGTTAAAAAAAAGATGGAACTTGAGTTACTTAGAAATAAAGGTATAAAAGCTCGGGTTTTGCATTTGGTTTATTGTCTTCTTGTGTCTCTTGAACTGTTTTTATCTTCTTCTGAGCTGCAGATTAACCCCCCAGCTGTACTTGAGGGCTTAACTGCCTATTGTGGCATCTGCAATACATTCTCTGTTCTACTCGTACATGACTAAATTCTCAACCCCAAATATATCCATAAATTTTGGCTGATACACCAAATGAGTTGAAGTATGTCATGGCCTTAATTAAATGATTTAAAATTCTGAGTCATTATCCTGAAATCCCTTTTAAATATAATCATTCATCTTTACAGTGTCAGTCCATCAATCAACTCATCTTGGCATGCTTTTCATGTTAGTGTCCTATTGTGATCTAATGGTTAGTAAGCTTCTTTAGTAAATCCATTATTACTAAATAATGAGTTCAATCCCCAATGGATGCCCCATACTTGTGACTTTCTGTCACATCCTACCCATATTTTATTATAATACCATATCTTATTATAATAGATATTCGGTGTCTGTCTGTCTCTGAAACTACATCACTGCTTATGTCATAATACCCTCAGGAATTGCATAAGTTTATCAATGAGTATTTAACTTATAGTCAAAATCATCAATAAATAGAATAAATCATATTTATAAACAATATTTCTAGAGAAATCTGTGCTAGATTTGCCTCAAAACAGCCCATGTTATTAGTGCGTTTAAAATCCTGCAATGTGTCTCAGATATCACTAATAAATAAAGGTTTACATAATATAGTGCGGTTAATTTGCATACTGGTTTTAATGAAGCTGTGTTTAATAAATAATTACTTGGTGTTATTGATCTCTAATATAATTGTTTTATTCTTTAATGTATTAAAATGAATTCTATGAATGATTTTATATAGAAACGAATTAAAATATAATTAGACTAAGTGTAATCTTTTTATATCTTTCTAATTAATATTTCTTTACATTAAAACTTAAGGAGGGTGCATATTGTTGCTAGTTAGGTTAATGTTAATAAAAGACAATCAAAACTGAATTTCTAAAATCCTTTTTTAGTGTTTCTATGTTTAATCTCTTAATTAATGACTTATTTATACAACATCTCACACACATACAATTATTATTCAACCTGGTGATCTTTTTTTAGAAAAGACTTCAGAAAGATATAGATTATACAATTTGTCTTAAGCATTTTAATGTTTTTGTTTGGTCCATAAATAATTTCTCCTCTACTATTATATTGTAAGAGACTTGAAGAATGTTTTTTCTATTTTTAGTTTAATAAGTACTTAGTGAGACTGGATAACATAAAGGATTTGTTTGCTAGACAAGCATTACTTAATAATGTGGCTGTAACTATTGATTAGTCAGCAATTATTCTGCTTCTTCTTCTTCTTCTTAAGACTTGATAGTTATTTATTACATGTAATTAGTTTATGCTTAACCTCTAAATAGGATCAACAGGGATGAAATGTTTCCCCCCAAGATGGATGTTAGGCTTTAAGGACTACTGGATTTTATGCATACTACCAACGATTGTAGGGGGTGGTTTAGCTTAGTTGATAGAGCGTCCGACTAGAAACCACAAGGTTCCTGGTTCGATACTAGCCCTTGCAAACTCAGCGTATGAGTAGCATACGGATCTGTGCGGTAAAGTAAGAAGCTGGTGGTAGATGATGCACTCCACCATGCACAAAAACAATCTCCTTGGTCTAGCGCTAGTGAAAAGGGGATATACTTCCTTGATGTCTGGCTGATATTAACTCTAGTTCACCCTGTCGAACTATACTTTTACTTACTTACCAATGACTGGGGTTGTGTACTTAGCGTAATGGTTATCGTTGTAGGAAATGGAATCAGCAATCCAAGTTCAAATTCTGGACAAGGTTGTTTGCATTTCACTTGATGCTAATGTTCTTGGGGAATGCATGGATCTGTTCTCCTATAAGCTAGGAGTAAGTGGTAAGGTATGTATTCACCAGTCCCTCCACATAAGTAGGATGTGACACAAGGCCAATTTCTCATGCGGAGTATAACCAATTTGAATTCAGAGTTTTTTTTCTCCTAGACTGGTTACCTAGCCATGGTTAAAGAGTCCAATCTTTCATATATAAAACAATGATAGCATCTTACAAGTAATAACATTGCTTATTAAATTTTTTTTGAAGCTTCTGCTGTTATGAAAAGGTTAATTTGTAATTGGTATTGTAAATTATTAGCATAATTGTCTATTCTTATATATATATATATTATATATATATATATTATATATATATATAATATATATAATGTGTGTGTGTATATATTTACCAACCCTCCACAAGAGCAGGATGTGACACAAGGTCAATTTCTTAAGCAAAGTTTAACAGGTTTGAAGTCTGAGTTTTCCTTTTCTTAAACTGGTTGCCTAACCAAGGTTAAAGAGCCCAGTCTTCCCTACTATTTACCCATAGCTGGAAGAAGAATAGTTGGATTCATATGTTTCCCAAGGATTTTAACACTGTGAAATGCAAACAGTCTTGTCCAGGATTTGAACTTGTCTCACCGCGTCTATTTCCTATGATGATCACCATTAATAGTAGGATGGACTGAGTTCTTTAGTCTTGGTTAAGCAACTAGTCTAAGAGAAAGAAAAATATCAATCCTGTGTAACATCCTACCCATGGCAGATGGGTTGGGTAAATCCATACATTTACCAATTGTCTCTTTTCTCATACTGAGTTAATATTGGGAAGATTTCTGGAATGTCTTTATCCCTGTGAACCTTTTTGAATACAGCTAATGTAGATAATACATGAAACTAACAGGACCTGTGAATATACCACAGTATGATAATTTAATTATTACGATGTTTGATATGTTTACTTAGTTATTAGCAAATAGGTCAATATGTAAAAAGTATGATAATCTGGATTTAACTCTCTTACTTTTTCTTTTCTTCTTTCTTTCCTTTTCATCATGTTTGATTGAAATAGATTGGCATTATCGCTTCCATGCAGTCACACCTTCTATCTTTCCTCCTTTCTTTCTTTCTATATTTTTCTGTGTAATATGTCCTTTTTCTTCCCTTTCTTTATAATAAAGACACAATGGTGACAACACTTATAAGAAATAAGAGTTCAGCGAATAAACACCAGATAATCAGGATTTACATTTTTGCATTTTGTCTTGGAATATTTGGATGGTCTCATTTTTAAGCAGAGGGTGTTGCAAGATGATAATGGTTGTACTTTTAAGGAACACGAGTATTAATATATGAAATAATTTAGCATCATTTTATTTTATAAATATGAATAATTCCGATGGACTGAATATCTTCTGAATTGAAGTTCATTTCTAAAAATCAATTCAACTAAGTACCTAGTGTGCTTGGAGATTACAATAGTCAAAATTGGATCCTGAATGCTTTTTCTATCTTAAAACGTTTTAAGTGCTTTGAGACATATTGTTGGCATTTTGCTTAGCCATTTTGCTAACTGTTCAAGTGTTAATTCAGTAATGCATTGTTGTAGGAATAATCTGGAATTTTACCAACTTTGTGGCATTTCATGGCCACAAATAATATCATTCCTCACTTGAGCCAATGAATGTGCCTGCTAAATAGTACTCCAATGCATTTCTCAACAACTCTTGTTTTTCTTTTTCTTTGGGGAAATTTTATTACAGGAAAAATTTAACCTCCATCCAAACTGTTGCAGTATGCAGCATTCTTGTGTAGCTCTTGTCTATCTTTTTCTCTAAATGCTTCATTAGAGTCCAAGTGGTGCAGCCATACAGTAGCACTGTTTTTCTTTTCAAATTTGTAGTTTGTTTTAGATACAAACTGGCTGAGATAGACAGATACAAACATGCTAAGATAAGATAGACAGATTGAAACAAATTTTTGACATGTTCTTTTTCTTCTTCATATTGTCTATATCTTTTATTTTTATTCTCTGTTGTTTCGAAGATTCCTACTAAATGTAGACTTATTGACTCTCTTTAAGCTTTGATTCTCTTTCAATATTTGAATGGATGTTATCATTATCTTTATGGGTTGTCTTTTTTTGAATTTACAAAGAATCTCTTTATTAACCCTTTTAAACCTGTTAGCCTGATATTTTGGACTGAATGCCATAAGCTGAATATTTCTAATCACGTTTTATACTACTAATAAAAGGATTCATATAATGACCATTCTTTCTTTTTTAATGGACAGATTGTGTGCACTGAATTGAAGTTTGAATCTGTTTTGTTTTTGTGAATATCATGAACAGGGTATCTTAGAACTAAAGAGCTCATAGGGTTAATAATATTAACTCTCATACTCTCTCATTTATATATATATATATATATATATATATATATGAGACAGAGGGTTGCGTGCCAGGACCTAATAGTGATCACATGGGGGTATGTGAACCTTACGGTTTCACGTGTGTGTGTGTGTGTGTGTGTGTGTGTGTGTGTGTGTGTGTTACATGTTGGCATTTTTCTAGTCCTTAAATAAATTATATTGAATAATTCCTTTTGAAAAATAAAATTCAATTAAATTGATTACTTAGAAATGGAACAACTATCAAGACTGTAAGTAATATAATGGAAACATGATGTGTATAATTTTGATTTTTCTATTGTCCTCATCTTGATTGTGGTATGTAAAATCACAATGTTTCAGTTGCTGTATCCTCCAGCATTCCTCAGGTGTTTCTTGTGTATCCCAGCATAGCAATAACTCACCTATTCATATTAATTTTCCAGGTTTGGTTATTGCTATGCTTTCATACACAGGAAACACCTGAGGAAGGCCAGTGGATGCAGCGGCTGAAACGTGATTTTACTTACCACAATAAAGATGAGGACAACAGTCTTAAAAATAAAAATTATATAATGGAAATAGTTTGATTTAATTTTTGTAATTGAATTTTATTCATTTATTTGTTTTTTTTAAAAATATTTTTCATGGGCTGTTGTACTGTTTTTATGTACTTGGATTTTGATGTCTAACAACAGATAGCTGACTTAATTCTATGAAAATGTTTCGGATATATTTTGGTTGTTATCCAATTAAAGATTTAAAAAGAAATATAAATTATATACCAGATCTTTTCACTTCATAAAAATAAATGAATGAATATTTGAAAACCTAATTTCAGTTTCATCTTCATGAACCAAATTCTTTCCATAATTTTCTCACTTAAATTCTTTTGTTAGAAAAAAGCTACAAATTGGCTTTAATACCAATTCACTCTAAACAACACTCCACATTGGCTCTTACTTAGCCTAGACAGGTGGTTGGAGAAGCCACCTCCGATCAATTGGCTGGTCATGTCAAGCCCTAGCACCTATGTGATTGTTCCAGCCCTTTTTATCATATGGGTGCTATCTGATAGTGAAGTTCCAGTTCTGGAGCTCTGGGGAATGTGGAATACCTTTTCATCACCATTATTCCCAGGTCCACTCTGACCCGGAGTGGTGGTACCTGTTAGGGTCACATCTATGCGTTAAATAGAAAAAAATGAGTTTAAAGAAACTGTGTTTAAAAAAAGAGTTTAAAAAAGAAAAATCAGATAGATATCAAAAATGAGTAAAACAAAACATTTTTGGCATAAAATGATCCAATCAACCAACCAGTTCACTCTAAGATGTTCAAACAGAATTTCGCCCACCTAGGAATTGCAGTGTTCTTGGTTTGATACCAGTCGCCGCCAATTCAGTGTATGAGTAGCACAGATTGGGTAATCTGATCTGTATGGTAAAGTGGGGAGATGACAGTATGTATGGCGCTTCACCTGAGCAAAAAAAAAAAAAAAAAAAAAAAAAAAAACTCCCTGGGTCTAGTGCTTGTGAAAAGGGGATAGACTACCTCACTGTCCTGCTGAGCATAGGACACTCCACCAATTTTACTTGTACTGTAAAGGATTTTAAATGATTTTGGATTGTAAAGTGTAAGTGATATTTGTGAATTTGTTTTTTTTATAAATTATGTGTCATTGGCAAATGATTAAGAAATAATCATTTGTAGGAAATCTTTTTTATTGACATCAATTAAAGCACAATAAGTGAATATCAAGTTTTTAATGAATTCCAACTTGATTTTTATTTCATAACAAAAAATTGGAGTCTTTTTTGTGAAAACAGTAAAAAACACAGTTACAAAAAGAAATAAGAAATTCTTGTGTTCTATTTCTTTTAGCAAATTACTAATGTTCAATGATGACAAGGCCTATAATTATAATTAGTTGTAATTAAATAATTATTTGAATAAATAACTATTTGGGGCTGTTAATAATTGTTTATTAATTCTACTGATGCTGCAGTAGTTATAATGCTAATAATGGTATTTTAAAAGCAAAATTATTCATACCAGACAGAATTTTGTAATTTCTAGAAGTTTTGAGTATTTTCTTTCTTTCTCTCTCTCTCTCTTTCTTCTCTCTCTCTCTCTCTCTCGCCCCCCCAACCCCTGTATGTCTTCTAGAAATGTAAACTCAACAAATGTGTTTCATAAAAACTACCATCTTGAGAATGTTTTATTTAAAGCATTTTTAAAAGCTTGCTTTTTTTCCCCCTTATTAATTCTTTGTTTTTGTTCCAAAAGCAAAAGAACTCCCTCACTTGTGAAAGAATATGATTTTAGTGCAAAGATATGTTTACTTTAAACTCTGAATAAAAAGGATTTGTGCAATCCTCTTCTAATGAGGTCACTAACTAAAAACAAACCCTTTTTTTCTCTCTCCCAGTCATTGTCTTTGCCCCTAGTTATTTTTGTTCTGAAAGTAAAGAAAACTTAAGTTGGATATTAAGCCATGGCAAAAGTTAATTGAAAAAGCCTCAGAGGATTTTACTGTCCATATATTAACTACAGCAACAGCAGGGAACACAACGTCAAAGGGTTTTTTTTTTCTTTTCTTTTTTTTATAGTCATCATGAGAAAAAAGGAATGAAATGAAGAATACTTCAAGTATATTTGATCTGATACTTGTAAAATTTTCAATGATAAATAGTACTTCCACTTTGGTTTGAGACTGAAGGGAGGTCAGAGGTTAGGTACAGGACTTGTATGCTGAAAAGGAGGGTCCCCTTAAGGAAAAATTGTAATATTGTAAAAAGTACCTGGTATCTCTAAGGATAAAGGGGGGTCATTCCTAAAATCCATAAAACTTTAACTTTTAACCAAACTAATAAAGTCATTTTAGAATTTAGTAAAGATAGACAGTTCATTCAACTGTGGCAAATGGAAATCTAATAGATTGCAATGGAGTTATTAGAATAATTTTTATATTTCATTGTCTAAAAGAATTATAATGGTTAAATTACAAAAAATACTAATAATGATAGGTACTATCACTATTAGTATTTTTAAATATAAAAATTATTCTAATAACTCCATTGCAATCTATTAGATTTCCATTTGCCACAGTTGAATGAGCTGTCTATATTTACTAAATTCTAAAATGACTTTATTAGTTTGGTTAAAAGTTAAAATTAATAGAAAAAAAAGGACATGACATGATGACATACATTTTAAAAAAATTGAAATAATTCATTATGAATTATTTCAATTATTAATATCTATCTCTCTCTCTCTCTCTCTCTTCTCTCTCTTCTCTCTCTCTCTCTCTCTCTATATATATATATATATATATATATATATATATATATATATATATATATATATATATAATATATATATAATGTTAGGTGACTTTTCAGTTGAATATATAGATGAAAACATATCTTGTAGTATTAACAGACTTTATAATAGAAGAAAAAACTTTACTTGAAATTAACTTAAAATAAAGAGAGAAAAATGAAAAGCATTAATTCTCGGTACCTAAAAATTACATTCTAAATTTTGTTGAATCGTTTCTGTTTATATTTTGAGACACTGTGTCCAAAAGAGTAAAAAGTATCTCTAAAAGAAGATGCTATTTTTGTTAAATATTATACATAAAAACTGATTGATTATAATCATTAGAAAAATATGAATAACTAGAATTTCTTAATGTTTTCTGTTTCCACAAAAAGCATCAAGTTGATTTTCCTTTTACCAATCTGAGTTGGAGTCAAATCAGATGCAACTAGAACAATGTTTTGAATAAGTAAAATATTATAATAACATATTTTATTTTCTGGCAAGGTGAACTTGGATCACCAACCTTTTGTATTAGTGATTGCCAATATTATTAACTTTGAGACTTACAGATCTTACATTGCTTTAGAGGAAATAAATTTTCATCTTAACAGGATTAATAACAATGTCAGAAGAACAGTAGGTTGTTAATCAAAATTGGAAAACTAAGCTTATGTAAATGAATATATTTATAGATTCACAACAGACACAGTGTCAATAAATATAAGTCAGACTTGCAAATGTATTTTTTCTTAGGTTTTTATTAATTCTTATAAAGTTTTCTTCAGTTTCAATTGAATTGGACTTGTTGTATAAAGTTCACAAGTCAAACATTGATTGGCTATTTTGTTTAACTTTGAGTTTGAAACAAAACTTATTTTAAAATACCAAATAAAACCCCTTTTTTTATCATATGCAATCAGTATAAGGCATATAAAATTTACAAAAATAACACCATTCTACACAGTTATCAACTAATCAACAAAAAAACTTCTCAATGTATTTCTGTAATTACTTTTTCTTTCTCTTGGTCACAGGATTATTGGCGACTAAACCGGTAACCTCACAGATTTTGTCTGGTGAGGAGGGTGGCTAGACACCCTGTAGAACAAAAAAAAACAAACAAAACCCAGACCTATAAATGGGCAGAGGAAGCTCTTCATTCAATGGCCATTTAGCACATTATTTTTAAAGTCCAACCCCTCCTCAGCAGGACCATGTAAACTTGGTAGTGTCAGAACCATGCTGTCGGGAACTTAATTTCCTGGTAGGGTTAACTAAGGCAGACAGGTATTAGGGTCACAACCTGGCCAAAGGGGGCCCTGGCAAAAATCCAAAAGGCATCTCATCATCATCAGGAATCAACGTCTTTTAGCATACTTGTCACTACGTCTGTGGAAAATCTGCAGAAAACAAGGGCATTTCCTTCCCTTGACTGGGATATATGTAGGGTTTGGTGACTGCTTGTGAATTTCCTATTCTCTTTTAACTGTTTCTTTGAATTCTTCACCACAGGTGAATTCATTGGATGGGACTGGCTCAACCAACCTACGGTGAATGCCATCACGGCAACAGAAACAGAATTAAAAATATTATAAAAATAAAAACAGTATTTTTATTGTATTTGTTAAAAAAAAGAAAGAAAGCTTAAAACCATAAAAATTCCAAAAAATCCCTTTTCAAGATATCACATCGAAATGATTAATCTTTTGTGTAAACATAACTTTGTTGTAAGCAAATAAACTAAGAATCTTTTTTTTTTTTATGAGTCTTTGTTTATGGAATTTCATATTATCAAACATTAAGCAATAAATTTATAAGAATCCTCATTAACTAAATCTTTTCTGTTTGTTTGTTAAGTTTGTATAAAAGACTAAGATAAAAAAAGAAAAACCCCAACCTATTGTTAATTACAAAGAATAATATGCTTTTATTCTTATTTTAGAAACTACTCCCATCTTGATAAATGTGTTGTACATTATCTTAAGAAGAAGAACATATCTTGATGATTCTTTAATTCTTATATATATTTTTACCTATTAGAATGAATAAGAGTCTTAGAATAGCTGAAAGCCAGAGGCTAATAATCATCTTCCATTTGTAGTCATTACCTCCTGTGAACTCTTTTGGCTTGGTCTCATCTCATTTTGCAAACCATTCCAGGAAGCTTTAATTGCTTTTGAGTATGGATTCTTCATCTCTGTGGGAAGCCAATAACTAATTTACTCACTGTCCTGCTACTGGCCATTTAATTCTCTCTCTCTCTCTCTCCCTCTCAGATAGTGTCCCCATTTTTGACAAGTCTTGGTGCTGCCAAATTTTCTGGAATTGGTCAATTGGTGTTACTACTATAACTAGTGCAGTTTCAAGATTCCTATAATAGCCGACTAATGAATTGTGCTAATGCTGCTTTGAGCATCTGGTTATTGGGCAACTTACTTTTGGATTCATATCAAAAGTGAAAAGTATTCTTTCTTTAGCCAACTTTCTAGTCCCCATTTACTCCCTTTATCCCTCTTATATTTACTCCCCATTTACTCCCTCTTATATTTACTCCCCATTTACTCCATCTTATATTTACTCCCCATTTACTCCATCTTATATTTACTCCCCATTTACTCCCTCTTATATTTACTCCCTCTTTTCTTTACTCCCTTTCTTCTTCTTTACTACAACCCCCTCTCCAATTATTTTTTCATTTATTTGAAATCAAGAATACAAGCTTTAATTTGAGATTCAAGTTGAATGAGAATCCTTATTTTTGTTGGTGTCCTAGTTATGATACTAAATTGCATTTGATGGCGAGGCTCCAGTTTTTGGAGATCTGAGAAGTGTGGAGAACCCTTTCATTGCTATTTGTCACCCTGGTTTACCCAGACCCAGAGTGGTAGTATCTTTTAAGTCCCATCTATGAGTAAAATAGATCTGTTTGAAAATGAATTATATTGGATAGGAATGCTAGATACCATATAACTATGCAAATTAAAAATAGGAACTTGAGACTATAATTGTTTACTAAGGATTATTATTAGTAGTTACTTGAAAACATAATTGTGTGCAAATAATAGATAAAAATATTAAATAGGAATAGTTAGTTGAAACCATATAACTGTGGATGAATTGTTAGTCATACAACTGTATGGACAAATGATTATAGAAGTGTGTGTGTGTGTGTGTGTGGGGAATGCAAATTAAGAAAAAATAGAACATTGAAAATGGTTATGATTATAATCAGATATTTAAAAATGAATAACATTTCAGCATTAACTAACCCATAAGGAGTTGATATGCCGTTAAAAAAATAATCATTATCAATTTTTGTTGATAATGCAATTCAATATTGAAACACTTAATCTGACAATTTATTTTGTTTTGTTCAGAGAAATGTTGAAATTTGTAGATTGATTGATCTTTCTTAGGTGTAAATTGCAACTTTAATTTAAGGAAAAGAAAACAAGTTTTCTGTTTACACCTAATAAGAGAGAATCAACCAAGCAAAACAAATAATTGAATTTATTCATCTGAATAATTCTTTAAATGTTAATGACCTTTCTCAAAATTATAAACATTATACAGGGTGGTCTGAAAGTCTTGTCACCCCTTACATATTGTTTGAACTTGCATTATTTTTTGTTATTATATATAATAATAATTACATAATATTCTATTTCATTTCCAGCATCTTATTTCATGTAATTATAGTTGATTAATTAGGAGTGTATATTTTGGTGGTGACAAGACTTTCGGACCACTTCATGTACATTACAACAATTATCCAAAATGGTTTAATTTTTCTGTTTTCACCTGTGGAGAACACCACTTCATCTCTTTACCAGTAAAAGCAAAGATTACATTAAATATTGATGGCTTTTATCTATCTATACATATATAAAGGGCAGTTGGTGTGTAGGTATGTATGTACATATGTACGTATGTCTGGAGGAAACTACAAAAATAAAACAGTTAAGTGTGTGTGTGTGTGTGTATATATATATATATATATATATATATATATATATATATATATATGTGTGTGTGTGTGTATATGAGTAGCCTAGGTAATCTGATCTGTGCAGTAAAGTGGGGGGCTGATTGTAGGTGTGGCGGTCCACTTTAGCACAAACAATGTCCTTGGTCTAGTACTAGAGAAAATGAGACAGACTTTCTCACTGTCTGACTGATACTGACAATAGACCACTCCGACAACTTATATATATATATATATACACACATTCACTATCACCAGACTGGGTTAACACAAGATCTTTTTTACATGGGGATTTTCATGAGGCATCTAGCAAGGATCTAACTTGTGATTCAGTAATAATGGATCTCTGAGACTATTTTTTAAAAACTCCCCTCTATACAGGCAATGCTGGATAGCTGCTTCTAGAACCTTATAAAGCTGAACTGGTTTAAAATAAAAATAAAATTTTCAAAGTCATTTGGTCTTAAAAAATGTTCTTTTTCTTTTGTCTGAATTGGATAATCTAAATAATCCCTCAGAATCAAATTCCAAATGTACCAAATTTTTCTATTTTTGTTCTTAGTAGATATTTTATAAACAGAAAGGAAGAGAATGATGAAAAATTGCTTTGTCACAAATAAATGGTGCCAGTTTAGGTTAGTTGTTAGCCAAATTAGGTTTTTGTGGAACATGTGTGCAGGTGCTTGTTGATGAAATTTAATAAACAATGACATGATCTAAAAGATGTAAGTGCATGGCTGACAAAAATGATCATAAATAAAAAAAAAAAAAAATATTTAAAAAAAAGTTTTGTTCAATTGTGAAGAAAATTGGAGAGAGGAATAGCTATGATGTATCATAGAATATATAAAAGTTTTGTGGGTAACGTTAAAGGCAGATTTATTTAGTGTCCAAGATTTTTGATATCTTCTCACCTCCAAATAATTATAGAAAGTTACACGGTTGATTTACTTGTAGAAATGTTTTCTTTTAACATCTATATATTAATACTCGTGTTCCTTAATCATCTTGCAACACCCTCTGATTAAAAATGAGACCATCCAAATTATCTAAGATGAAATGCAAAAATGTAAATCCTGATTATCTGGTGTTGCTTATCTGCTGAATTCTTATTTCTTATGAGCGTCATTACCCCAGCTAATTAAAGGACCATTCTGTTTTTATTATAAAGAAAGAAATGGAAGAAAAAGGACATGCTACATGGAAAAATATTATAGAAAGAGAGAGAGTAGAGGAAAGATAGAGAGAGCTGGTGAACACACAGAAGTGATAATACTAATCTGTTTCAATCGAACATATACTATTTACATATTGAACTATTTGCAATAGCTCTTATGTAAACATATTCAATGTAATAATTAAATTATCATACTGTGGTATATCCACAGGTCCTGATTGTAGAATTAATGGTTTCTAGTCATTTCAGAATTAATAATAATGCAAGCATCTACTATATATATTCTCATTGCATCTGTGTGTGTGTTTGTCTTTGTGTCTATAAACCAGCAACAATGGCACATTATAGCGAGAATTTTAGTTGAGCAATAAACTGAAAATTCTCTTAGAGAATAAATTAATTTCTAGTCCAATTTGCAACTAGATGATAATTGTGTGTGTCGGGGGGGGGGTGTTTGCACTGAACATAATTTCATTAATTATCCAAATTATTGATAATGGAGATGTTAATTAAAATCCTTTACTCCTTTTTAAATAGAAGCATCAATATAATCATGGACTGCTGGTATAAAGAGGAACCCAATATGCTCTTAGGTGATTTTGGTATTGAATAGAAATCAAGAAAATTGATGAAAAGTTATCCATCTTATCAACAATGATTTTCTCTTTTGCACAAATCTAATAAAGAATCATTCCACTTATTATGAAATATAAAATATAGAAAAGATTCTCTTGAAACCGATTTGAAACTTGATTATTTCATAATTGCTTTTATCATTTTTATTTTTATACATATTTTAATCACTTTTGGATGTTTCTTTTTGGGGTTTTTACTCTATTTTAACATCTTAAATTTTTGGTTTTATGATTTTTCTTTAATTTTCTTTTTTTTTTTTAATATTTTTTTTTTTTTTTTTTGAATGGCTGGAGATTCAGTATGAATTAAAATTGATATTTTTCTTTTCCTTTTCTTTTTCTCCTTTCTTTTTTCTTTTTCTTTCTTTCTTTCTTCAAATATTTTCCTTGACAGCTGTTGGTATCATTTGATAACAAACAATTGGATTAAATTACCAAAACCAGTAATCTTACTATTACCTTTTAAATATTTATACAAATGCTGTCAATAAAATATATAATTTTTACTTTACTCTTAAAGAAATAATTTAAAAAAAGAAAAAAAAAAAAGCCCAGTTGATATTGATTTTTTCCCCCCAAATAAGTTATTATTGAAATGTAAATATATTTCCTAAAGTGTCATTACTTTTTGTATTATAATAAAAAAAGTTGACATTTTCAGAAATGTTTAAGGATATCTTTTTAAAAAAATTTGCATTAAGTGTCATTTAATATCATAATGTTCTGGTTGTCAACTGTGCAGTTAACATTTTTATGGGTTTATTTTTTTGATTAGTTATTGGTCAATTGTTTGCAGGTGGTCATCTCTTTGATATATTGGTGGTGTAAGGATCTACTAAATAAAAGGTTTGCCCTGTCAGTTGGGGATATAGAATACACTGAATGCACCTCTACAGAAGGGTTAGACCCCCCCCCCCCCAATGGGGCCACCTGTTGGTCATCGGTGGTTGACCTGTGAGGCTTAAGAATAGAACTCTGGTGGCTGAGCAGTCATGATACGCAACCACTCCACTTTGGCCCTTACTTAGGCTAGACGTGTGGTCGGAGAGGCCTCCTCCAATCAATAGGCTGATCACATCAAGCCCCACCACCTATATGATTGTCCCAACCCTATTGGCCTTATGGCAAGCCCTAACCCTTTTTATCACATGGGTGCTAGAAGGTGTTGACTGATGGTCTTCATGTCCTGGGTATGATGTTAAATTCTATCTGATGATAAAGTTCCAATTCTGGGGAATGTGGAATACTCCTTGATCACCGTTACTTTGCAGGTCCACTCTGACCCGGAGTGGTAGTACCTGTTAGGATCACATCTATGGGTTAAATAGAAAAACATAAGTTCATAAAAAATTGAGTACCCATCAACAATGAATCAAACAAAACGTCTTCAGTATAAAATAACCCGACAAGGGTTGACATGCCATAAAATCCAATCTACCATCCAACTAAATGAAAGTATAGTTGGCATAATGGCCTATTGTCGGTATCAGTCGGAAAGTGAGGGAGTCTATCCCCTTTGTACTAGCGCTAGACTAGGCAGATTGTTTTGTGTCTCTTTGGTGAGCACCACACCTACCATCAACTCTAGTTTACTGCACAGATAAGATTATCCAAAGTGTGCTACTCATGCACTGAGTTTGCAAGAGCAGATATTGAACCTGGAACCTTGTGGTTCTCAGGTGAATGCTCTATGGACAGTTGGTTAGACCATTCTGCTAATAATATGGAATGTTGTAGGTTTGAGCCCCATGGTGGCCAAGGATCCACTAGTTTTGTTTATTTAATGTGCCATGAATGCTTGTTGGCAGATGACACTGTCTCTCTAATAAAACAAAACAGGAATTCCTCCAAACTATAACCTTGTCAGTACTATTGTATGGTTGTAACACTTAGACTTAGAAACAAAATGTCTGGAAAAAAAGCCAGAAGGGAACTATACAAGGATACTGCATCCTATTGTGAATGAATTCTAGAAACAGCACCCTACAAAACAGCAGCTGTATGGCCACTTACCTCCCATCTCACAAACCATCAAGTAAAAATTAACAAGATGCTGGGCACTGCTTGAGAGAGAGAGAGAGAGAGAGAGAGAGAGAGGGAAGGAATCTGTGCTGTTGGCATGATTTGATGATGATTGATCCTGATATAATGTAAACATTGGTTCTCATTGTTTGGGCAGCCATGATATATATATATATATATATATATATATATATATATATATATAATGTGCTAGCTGGGGAAATTTAACTGACAAACCAATCCAAAAGTTAAGAGAAGGGGGAAAATGGTTGGATGAAATGATTTGTTGTAAACACATTCTACATAAACAAAAAAAATAAGAAAAAAAAAAAGACAACTTCCTACCATAAATCTTCACTTATTTCCAAGGTTTCTAAAAATGAATACTCACAGAATAAACAAAGAAATATCTTAGGTTTTAAGAAATTGTTCATTTACTCCTCTTCAAAACCAGCCAATTACTCAAATGGTATTTTTTTTTTTTTTGCTCCTACCTATAAGATAGTTTGCTGTCCCCTATGTAATACATCCGTTTTAGTTACTGTGATGTGTTTCCTTCGATACAGAAAAAAAAAAAAAAAACCTAGAAAACTGCTTAATTTATCCTAAGGAAAAACTATTTACTGAAGACAAACATGGTTTGCAAAGAAGGATTGTGTAATACAGAAAAGTGGAGAAGCAGATGAAGAAAATTTTGAAGAAGTGGTTGACAAATTTTGAGGGGAAAATGAAAATTTGGAGTTGAATTGGGGGAGAGGAAAAGCAAAAAGATGGATCAAGAAAAAGAAGAAGAAAAACTAAAAAGAAATTAAAAAATATAAATCAAGAGAACAAAGTTTGGTTTCATTTTGACTAAATCCAGATTAAAAGTGCAGTAAGGGTAATTTGAAGCCAAACGTTTTTAGAGATTATTTTTCCAATGCAAGTATCATTGGGGAACCAGAAAAGTTTTGGTAAATGGGCCAAAGCCTGTACTGTTTACTAGAACCAAATGTGTTTATGATCAAGTCATGTTAAAGCACCAGTTCCCGCTAGATCACAAAGCAGCGTTGAGCCTGATCAATACTTAGATGGATGACCATTTAAGCAACAGCAGAAACTGAATATCAAAATGACTTAATTCAGCATTAAATGACCCAAAAAGGTTGATATGCCATAAAACAACCAACCAAAACTGAATGATTTAAAGTAAAACCCAAATGATTCGCCAAAATAAAAATTTATTGATGTTTTTATCTTTTTTACATTTTTCTTCTTCCCCAAACTTCAATTTTACATATTGAAAGAGGATTAATAGAATTCTATTATTAGCAGAGATTTAAAATCTTTTTGTTTGAAGTTCATTTTTATTTTATCTTGATAACAAATTGGATGTTAATAAAAGTTGGATGAATGTAGATAGATTGTTTGTATATCTTGTTTGAGTTGATTAACAATAGACATTTTTACTATCTACATTGGTTTCCTTCTTTTTCTTTTTTTTTAATCATATTTTCTTTTCCTTTTTGGTCAATAATTGAGAGAAAAAAAATGAAAATATAAAAACTGGATTTTTGCATTCTCTCTTTTTTAATTTTTAGATTTCAACATAATATTAGGTGTTGCATTTGTGGTTAAAATTTGTTTTTGATTTTTATAATGGATTTTCCTTTCTTTTTATGCCAACTGAAAAAATATTTGTTTCTTATTCCTTTCTTTTTATATAGTAAAAGAAATTTTATCTAAAATGCATTTTAGCTTATTTTTAAGATGACCCCCACCTTATCCCATTATTTTTAAACAGGCTTTATATAGATGATTAACAATTATTTTTTTAAATAATTGTCTTTTTCTGTTGCAAGAAACCATCTTGTCCTCATTGTTAAATGTAATGACTCAGTAGAAGGGTGCTTCCTGTGGTATAATGGTTTGTGAATTATGCTAGCAAACAATTGTCAGTGACTTTGATATTCACTGGGTGCTCCATATGTTTGAACTTCTGCTAAGATTAGTAAATAAAAATTACTCTTGTTACTGTTACAGCATTCGCCCTGGGTCGGTTGAGGCTGGCTCCAACAAACAAAAACACCTGTGGTGAATTCATAGAATGAGTAACAAGGGAATATGGAATTCACATACAGTCCCCAAACACCACAAGCATATCCGGGTCAGGGAAAGGAGATGCCCTTGTTTGCTGCAGATTTTCCACAGTCGCAATGACAAGTACGCCAAAAGCTGTTGATTCCTGATGATGATAGAGATACCCTTTGAATTTTTGCCAGAGCTCCTTGGTTGGTTTGTGACCCTAATACCACTGGGTGGTAGTCTGCCTTGGGTGACTCTACCAGGAACTTAAGTTCCTGACAATATGGCTCTGACACTACCAAGTTTACACAGCTCTGCCACAATGAGGAGAGGTTGGACTTTAGAAATAATGTTGCTGTTGAGCAAAGAACCTCCTCCACCTCATTTCATAGTTGGATCATTCTTGACTAAACCAATAACCCCCACAGATTTCGTCTTGTGAGGAGAGTGGCTAGACACCATGCAGAATGAAAAACAAATAAAAGCACTAGTTCAAAGAGAAACAGCTTTATGCTTTCACTCCTATTCCTACAACAGTGACAATTGGTGTTTTCTAATAAGATGACCATTAACCTTTTATAACACTTTTCCTTTTTGGAGAAAATGGTTTTTAACCATAAATATCAATAACATTTTTACATCAAACAAAGAAGAGTTTTTTTTTTCTTAAATAATTTTTAAATTTATCAAAATTAATTTTGCTAATATTTTTGAGTTTAGTTTTTATTTTATGATTTGATATTTGTTCTCTATTTTTAAAAGTGCTGAATGTTATTTGATCCATGCTGTTATTTTCTAAGAATTTCACATCTGTGACTTATTGTAAAAATATCAAAAACAGAAAGAAAATTTGCTTTGAGTGCTTTCAAAATTTCTCTTTCCTCATTACTGCTGATCAGAGCACAAGGCAGTTTAATCTTGATAAACACTTCATCTAGGCAATTTTTTTTTTTTGTGCTTTATGTGTAGGAAAGAGAGAACTTAATTCTTTATAAGCCCCCCCCTCCTCTCTCTCTCTCTCTCTCGCGCCAGTGAGACTCTATTTTATATTCTTAACAACCAGAACAAAGTGCTTT